>CM042138.1:136857824-136895324 GCA_023376005.1 Doryteuthis pealeii | reverse complement strand
ATATATATTACTGCTTCTATTTATTGTTTATATAGAATTATGCATACTTGTATAAATGCAAACACAGGGGCCTGTGCAGGAACGTGAGAATTTGGGGGAGGGAAACCCGTGAGTACAAACATAGATACTTTTTTGGTTGTTTTAATATTATGATTTTTTTGTAATAATTCATCTCTATCCTCCCTGAAAACTCGAACCCAGGCATGACGGCTTCAAACAAAATAATAATATCCTCACTTAGGAAACCTAATCGCCATTCTAATGTTTCATTTTTTCCTTCTGTATTTCAGAGACTCGTCACGCTTTTGCAAAACACGGGCGCGCCTGTTCGACACCGGCCTGGCCAGCGAGATCGTTTATCGGAGAAATGACTGATAATTCCCTGGGGACTAATTTTTTTCGAAGCTAACATCTTGAAGTATTTTGGTGACTGACGAAATCTATCTCTGTCCAATGATGCGCGCTGTTTTCATGCGTGTCTTTTGTCTGTGTGTGTGTGTGTGTGTGTGTGTGTGTGTGTGTGAGTATGTTTGTGTGTTTGTATGTGTGTGTGTGTGAGTATGTTTGTGTGTTTGTATGTGTGTGTGTGTGTGTGTGTATGTGTGTATGTGTGTCTGTGTGTATGTGTCTGTGTGTGTATGTGTGTGTGTATGTGTGCATGTGTGTATGTGTATGTGTGTGTGTATGTGTGTATGTGTATGTGTGTGTATATGTGTGTATGTGTATTTGTATTTGTATGTGTGTGTGTGAGTATGTTTGTGTGTATGTGTGTATGTGTGTGTTTGTGTATATGTATGTGTGTGCATGTGTGTGTATGTGTATGTGTGTGCGTATGAGTACGTTTGTGTGTGTGTATGTATGTGTGTATGTGTGTGTGTGTATGTGTATGTGTGTGTGTGTGTGTGTATGTGTGTTTGAGTACGTTTGTGTGTATATGTGTGTGTATGAGTACGTTTGTGTGTGTATGTATGTGTGTATGTGTGTGTGTGTGTGTAGGTTGTAAGATGTAGCCATATGTCACTTTATTAAATAGATGATTTCGTCTTTTCTTTCTTTTCCTTTTTCTTTTTCTTTTTTTGTTTTTTCTTTTTTCTTTTGCCTGTTCCCATTTTCAAAGGTTTTGTTTCATATAACGATTCTGTAAAAGGTTATGCGGTTTAGAAATATCACGCTTTAAAGATATCTGTCCATGCGACAAACGTGAAACAGAGTAGACAGAGATTTGATGTTATCCGTATATCTATCTACATTGTTATGTTTATAGATTGATTAATAGATTGATTTTAACAGCCTGTCAACCCGTATAGGGTTATTTTAGGCATAAAGGTTAGAGAATTGCATTCAGTGTACGTTGTTTTTTTTAAAGATATCTGTCTATACTGATAGTTTTAATGCTATAAAGTTCAGTAATGAATTATACCTAATAATATCCTTTATAATTATATAAGTTTCCAATACAAATAATAAAATCTTTGTAACTTTGGTTTACAAATTATTTTTAAGTTTGTACTTATCTATATGGATTTACCACTCCCTCCGCACGAGTAGGATGCGACTCAAGGTCATTTTCTTAAGCGGATTTTAACAGTTTTTGAATTCAGAGTTTTCCTTCTCCTAGATTGGTTACCTAGTCATGGTTAAAGAGTCCAGTCTGCCCTGCTATTTACCCATAGCTGGAGGGAGAATTGGATTCATACCTTTCCCAGGGTATTAGCGCCATGTGAAATGCCAACAGCTTCGTCCAGGAATTGAACTCGGGTTGACGAGTCCATTTTCTGCGACTCTAACCATTAGACCAAGCGCCCCCATGTACTTATTTATAGGCGATAGTGTAATTGCATGAACTAATGGCAATATTAGGTCTACTAAAACAGTCATTTAAATGTACTATTTCTATGAATGTTTTACATGAGGCTTGATGATTACTATTATCTGCGTTATTCGGACTATTGTCCTCATCTTCCTTGTTTTCTGTACAACGTTTCAGCCGATGTGACCTCCGGCCTTCTTGTCGTAATCCAGAGCTATCACGGAACTTTGAACCTAACCCTTTATTCAATCCACGGGGGTATCCTGTTCTCATCCCGCTAACCATAAAGCGCTTTATCTCAACAAAAACCATCTCCCTGGTCTATCGCCAGCCAAAAGGGGATATGTATTCTTTTAGTCCGACTGATACCGACAATACATCCTACCACTGACTTCTACTTTTATATATAAAAAAGATCTGGCATTAAAACACCCACAAGAGCTGATATGTCGTTGAAACCAACCAACCAACCAACCAACCAACCAACCATCCAACCAACCATTTACAAGGTCACATCGCCCAATTTCTTTAGATCATACGAAAATTGTTGTACCGGCCGTTCCTACAGTGGAGAATATACACCGGTTCTCACTATAAATAGTGAGATACCGAGTAAAAAAGTTGTACTGTTACCGTTTAGCGGCAGCTAGCCGTTCTTGTACCTTATTGTAAATACACTTGTTTCATTTTACCCTACCTCGACTTGACTTCTTTTTTACTGTTGAATTAACATCACGCAAAATGATAAGATAAACTGAAGGTTTCAGAAAATGAAATTATGTTTGAACATGTAGATCTGAAGAAACCGTCTCTTATTGTAGACCGTTCCTATTTGGAGGGGGTGATAGGTGGTAGATTGTTTTTATATTGATACCATTTCAGGCATGGATGGTTGAGTGACTCATTTAGTAAAAGACGCACTCTTAACGTTGACATGAAAAAAGAAAAAAAAAAAGAAAAAAGAAGAAATTAGGTGACCTCAATTCCGCTTCGTGTATAAACGAGTGTTAACAATGAATATAGATATTTATTCCTTGGTTATTCATTATCCCTGTTTTATTAATCGAGTTGTGTCATGCAATGATTAAGACTTGAGCAACCAAAGGATTTCTGATGAAGAGGATAAATACAAGGGAGATAATTGGGACATAAATGTTGGTAACAGCAAAGTTTTATATCAGGTCATCACAAAATCAAGAAAAACAAAAATCACCCCCCCCAATAAAACAGACGAAAACAAATAAAACAAAATGTAGATCTTTTGTCACTCTCAAATAGAGTGCCCTATCTTTCGGGCTCCATCAGTAATTACTTATTTAGACGGTTGATCAAAATATCCTATGATTGCTACAGCTGCACTCCCCCTTTCCTCTTTTCACGGCTCATGTTATCCAACTGAGTTTATATTAATAATCGAGGAGAATAAAACTATCTACTTTGATTTAAGGGGCCGGGTTAGCTCAGTCGGTAGAGCGTTCGGCTAGTAACCACAAGGTTCCTAGTTCGATACCGGTCCTCGCCAACTCAGCGTATGAGTAGCACAGGGATCTGTGCGGTAAAGTAAGGAGCTGATGGTAGGTGTGGCGCTCCACCTCATACGCCAAAAACAATCTCCTTGGTCTAGCGCTATTGAAAAGGGGACAGACTCCCTCGCTGACTGGCTGATACCGACTTTAGGCCGCCCCGACGACTTTGCTTTACTTACTTTGATCTATAATTATTTGGCACTTAATATAACTCTGATAAGCGTATAATTCGGTAAAGATATTTGGTTACATTCAATAGAATCTCTCTCCTTTTCTGGCCAAAAATGGGATGTGGTCTTGTGATTTCCTTTTGTTATAAATCTAATCTTCTTGGTTTGGTTTGGTTTGTTTTACGGCATATCAACCTCGTTGGGTTATTCAATGCCGACAAAGTTTAAAAAAAATTCTTTCTTAAAATACTCATTTTCTTATAAACATTTTTCTATTTAACCCATAGATGGGACCTTAACAGATACTATCACCCCTAGTCAGAGTGGACCTGGGAGCAATGGTGATGAAGGGGTACTCCACATTCCCCAGACCTCTAGAACTGGAAACCAACTATCAGATAGAGTTTAATGTGATTCCCAGGACATGAAGACCCCAGCCACTACATTCTAGCACCCATATGATAAAAAGGGTTGAGACTTGCCATAAGGGCAATATAGTTGGGACAATCATATAGTTGCGATGGATTGACGTGACTAACTGATTGATCACAGGGGGCCTCTCCGACCGCCCGTCTAAGGGTACAAGTGGAGTGTTGCATGTCATAGACCGCTCAGCCAGCCGTACTTAAACATCACAGGTGGCCACATTGGGGGAGTCTTACCCCTCTGCAGAAGTGCAGTCAGTGTATTATAAAGTACCAACCGACAGGGCTGATTTCCTTTAGTTATAAAGCTAATCTACTTTACAGGTGATAGATTGCTATTTATTTATTTATCTATTTTTCATCAAAATGTATACGTATATCAGAGTAAATGTTATATCTGAATTAGTATATTATAAATATATCATCATCATCATGACAATCCTTCGCCAACCTTCCTATCATTCATTACACCTGGAAGCTCCTCTGCGGAGTAGCCAGCATCTTCACATGACTGGTCAATGTAGGTCCTTGCTGGGCGCCCCACACTTGCATGTCCATGTGTTGGCTTCCACAGGAGAACGTCGCTTATGAGTTCATCCTTGCTTCTCCAGCAGTGTCCTGCATGCCTTGTCCGTCTCACTTGGATAGTTTGTGAGATGGGGAGCAGGTGACCGTACAGCTGTTTCCTTGTGGGGTGCTGTTTCCACGACTTATTCAAGATTGCACGCAGCATTCTTGTGCAGCTCC
This sequence comes from Doryteuthis pealeii, assembly GCA_023376005.1. Lineage (NCBI taxonomy): Eukaryota > Metazoa > Mollusca > Cephalopoda > Myopsida > Loliginidae > Doryteuthis > Doryteuthis pealeii. The sequence goes on along the minus strand of CM042138.1, from coordinate 136,890,646 downwards.
CATCTAGCTTATTCTCAAGACGCTTTGTTAGGGTCCAGGTGGTGCAGCCATACAGCAGCACCGACACAACCACAGCCTGGAAGAACTGTCGCTTCAGCTTGCCAGGGAAATCGGACCTATAAAAAGAGAAAATAAAGGTAAAATTCAGTTTTATCTAAAGAAATAGCAAATATAAATTCTTTTTATTTAACATCCCAGTCTTAAATATTTTCTATAGTTTTCTATTTGAGTATGTCGTCTGTCATCTCAGGTACACCTTCCCCATGGCAAAATGACTTCAAGAATCTATTTTTCTTAAAATCGACACCTAAAATTTGCACGGAATTAGCTCCTTCTTAATGCATAATTGGGAGATTTTGAAGTTTCATATCTCCGCCAGTCCGTCGAATTGACCGCTTTCTTTGGTATTATTGTAATCTACGACTCGAAAAGACAATCAACGCCTAGAATTTTCTTTTTGTTTTATGAAACATAAACAAGTTTCCTCATGTTCTGTTGTCTGTGCTGGTTGTCTGTCATCTCATTTACAACCCCACGCTGAGTCTACCATTCATTCAAATGAATACACATATTAATTGTATAAAGTTAGTGGGATATGTGAATTGGTACAAAAATACAGGTGGGACTATAGAATACACCGATTGAACCTCTGCAGAAGGTAAAACACCCTAATGGGCTACCTGTTGGCCATGGGGGACGACCTGTGATGTTTAAAGATGGTTGCTGGTGGATGAGCAGTCTATGCATAACTCTGGTCCTTAGTTTAGCCATGCGGTCGGAGAAGCTCCTCCGAACAATCAGCTAGTCACGTTAAGTCCTAGAACCTATTGAATTATCTAAATCTATTGATCATTATGGCACGCTCCAACCCTTTTTTATCATATTATTTAAGGCGGTGGCTGTGGGTCTTAATGTCCTATGTATGACGTTAAAATCCATCTGATGGTGAAGTTCCAATTCTGTAATTCTGGAGAATGTGGAGTACTCCTTCATCCCCATCACCCAGGTCCCCTCTGACCTGGAGTGGTAGTACCTGTCAGGGTCATATCTATGGGTAAAATTGAATGAATTTTAGAAAATGTGTTTAAAAAATTGAGTTTAAAAAGGAAAAATTGTGTACCCATGAAGAATGAATAAAACAAAATGTCTTCGGCATAAAATAACCAAACAAGGATTGACATGCCGTAAAATCCAACCAATCACAACCAACCAACAAACAAAAATACAGGGGGACATTTTCTGTTTCAAATTTTTCTGAATTCCGTTTCTACTTTTTATAAATACCCTTTTTTCCGTTTTCACATTTGATAAATTCTGCCCCCCCCCCGAATATATTGTATTTCGTGGGTAAATTACCCTCATTTGAAAATGACTCCATCTTGTTCATGTTGAACATGATTTTTAGTAACATCTTGCAACAACCTGGGATTCTATGATCCGCTTGAAATCGCGTTGATTAACCAGCGGATGGTAAATGTTTATCGGTTAGATTTTTTAAACGCAGATTTATTTAGGGACTAATTGCCAAATTTTAGGAGCCCTGTCGGCTGGGTCATTACAATACACCGACTGCACCTCTGCAGAGGGGTGAGACCCCCTAATGGGACCATCTGTAGGCCATGGGTGGTGACCCGTGATGCTTAAGGACTGAATGAACAGCAATGCAATACCTTACTTAGGCTAGACGGTCGGTCGACGATGCCCCCTCCGATCAATTGGGTGGTCACGTCAAGCCATAGCAACTATATGATTGTCCCAACCCTATTGCCCTTATGGCAAGTCCCAACCCTTTTTATCATATATGTGTTTGAAGTCAGTGGCTGAGGGTCTTCATGTCCTAGGAATGACGTTAAACTCTATATGATGGTGAGATTCTAGTTCTGAAGGTCTAGGGAAGGTGGAGCACCCCTTAATCTCCATTGCCACCTGCTCCACTCTGACTTTGAGTGGTAGTACCTGTTAGGGTCTCATCTATGGGTTAAATAGAAAAATGTGTTTAAAATAAAAGAGTATCCATTAAGAATGAATTTATTTCAAAACCTTGTCGGCATTAAATGACCCACCCAGGTTGATATGCCGTAAAATAAACCAAACCAAACCAGATTTATTTAGGGACATATTACTAAATTTTAGGAAAATATTACCCACTGAAATTGTTCTGCTGCGTGCTATAGACAAGTACTTTGTTTGTCGCGTGTTGGAGACACCTGGTTTATATCCACGAGTTGAAAAAAAAATTAGAATTACAAATTTCAATGTATGAAGCATATATTGAAGGGTGTTCATTGTGTAATGGTTATCGTCGACCCGAGTTTAAATCCTGGACAAGGCTGTTTGCATTTTCATATAGCGCTAATACCCGTGGGAAAGTTATGGATCCAACTATTCTGCCCATAAAAAACAGTAACATTTTTATACTAAAATAGTTTTTGATTTTGATTTTAAAAAATATTTCATGTTGTTGTTGTAAGCATATGTGAAAAGATTATTTTTCACTAAAGATAAACTAATATTGTTATTTTCCTTTAAATAAAACTTAAAACGAAAGACATGTTTATTTATTTTCCATCTGCTTCAACGGATAGTTAATATTAAAAAGTATTTATTTAAAAAAAGATTTTGCTTGGGTTAGGATTAGGGTTAGGGCTTTCAGGGTTAGGGTTAGGGTTAGTGTTAGCAGTTATTATTATGACCTTATAATATACTTTTTATAGCTTTAACCATTCCCGTGTTAAACGTGTCTAACGGTAAAAGTTTTATAATTAAAAAAGAATTGCTATTGAATTAACAACAACAACAACAACAGGAAATAAGTAAAAAAAGTGTCTTTAATATAAAAACATGTCTTTCGTTTATAGTTTTATAATTAAAACAAAAAAGTGCGCCTAAAAATCGTCAGTTAACAAACAACCGGATTTTGACGGTGAAAAGCAAAACATGTCCTTTTGAATCTAGGTCGCACCTGGGGTGCTTAATGGTATCTTGGTCCATATATGCAAACAAATAATTATTAAAGACAAATAAAAAGTGTAATTTAAAAAAGGGAAACAATAATTATGTTAGAAACGTATTTTTATAAAGAATTTTGGTGGAAATGACGGTCATCGTCAAGAACCAAAGTTCAATAAAATCCACATTCTATTTTTGTTTGAGAAGTGGTTAAATTTTTTTAAACCCCTTATTTTCCCTAAGAAATGCTAAATAAATATATATGATAACGGTACAAATAAATGATCTATTAAAAATAAATAAAGAAAATGATTAAAAAATAAAATATAAAAGATAAAAGATAATAAAAAGCAAATAAAAGAGAAATAAAAGAAAAATACCAACAAGAAAAACAATTTAAAAACAAGAATATATAGAAAAATATTTTTTATTAATCGATATATAAATATAGATAAGGGATTTATTTGTAATTTTTAAAATCCAGGGCAACTCCGGTTAGCTCTGCTGAGTAAAATAAAATGTTCATTTGTATTTTTAATTTTCGTACAATATGAGGAAGGGGAAAAATATTTATTTGTCGTTCTATTGAAAAAAAAATCAAACTTTGCCTATTTTTAGAGTCAAGTCAAACTTTGTTACTTAATCGAGTCAAGCAAAAATCAAACTTTGTCTACTTAATTGAGTCAAGCAAAAAAATCAAACTTTGCCTATTTTATAGAGTCAAGCAAAAAATCAAACTTTGTCTACTTAATCGAGTCAAGCAAAAATCAAACTTTGTCTACTTAATTGAGTCAAAAAAAAAAAAAATCAAACTTTGCCTATTTTATAGACAAGCAAAAAATCAAACTGTCTATTTAATCGAGTCAAGCAAAACAAAAAAAAAAAAATCAAACTTTGCCTATTTTATAGAGTCAAGCAAAAAATCAAACTTTGTCTACTTAATCAGTCAAGCAAAATTTAATAAAATAAATTAAGATTTGTTTTAATTCCTGTATGGATACAAAACAGAGGTCCAATTTAAATTATACTTACATTGTAAATAAAACACAATTAAAAACTTATAACATTTTGTGATTTCCGAAATGAAATATGCAAGAAATGCTTCCTGTTATAAAAATCACAGAAAAATTAGTGGCTATAGCCCTAGTTTCTTTTGAATTATGCAATGACAGAAAAGTCATTTCTTGATTCTGAATAAGATAAACAAAAAATCAACAGAAGATATAAATAGAAATAAAAAAAAATGATAAATATTTTAGTTGATTGATTTTAACGGCATCTCGGGTAATTATACCTAACACGAATAATTTGGTCATACAAATGATTTAGTTAATTTATCGTCTCACGTAATATTATCTAAAAGTAATAATTTATACACAATTATATGGTTTCAAGTAATTCAAGGAAGTAAACTGTGTCACGTAAATAATAATAATCCTTTATAACCAATTATAGCAAATAGCTATTCTCAATACAAATAATTTGCACACAGTTATATGGTTTCAAATATTCTTATCTAATTCTAATAATTTCTTAGTACCTCTCTTACAGTTGGCATATTCGTAGCCTCAAATGTCAGATCAGAGGAAGAAGAAAGAAATGAGTAAATATCAATGATGATGTGGTAAAAAATATGCAGACCGGAATGATAATCTCAAGAAAAAACAAATAACTTAAAAAACGAATAAAAAAATTATGAAATCAGAAAAAAGGAAAAACACAAGCGGAATATTTAAAAAAAAGAAAGTAGTATGGAATGAAGGAAATAGATAAATAAAGAAAAAAAACCCAGAAAATGAAGGAAATAAAGAAAGTAGAGAATGAAGGAAAGAAGGGCAAACAGAAAGAAGGAAGAAAAAACTAATGGGTTAAGGAAAAAGAGAGTTTGGAATGAAGGAAATAGATAGATAAAGAAAAAAATCCCCAGAAATGAAGGAAATAAAGAAAGTAGAGAATGAAGGAAAGAAAGGCAAACAGAAAGAAGAAAGAAAGAAACTAATGGGTTAAGGAAATAAAGAATGCAGCAAATGAAGGAGCGAAAGAAAGAATGACGACAAGAAAAAAAAAAAAGAAAGAAGAGAAGCGAACGAATTGAAAAAATAAATAATGAAATCAGAAAGAAGGAAAAACACCAACGGAATATGAAAAAAAAAAAACAACAAAGAAAGTAGATAATAAAGATAAATAAAGTCAAATAGAAAGAAAGGAAGAAAGAAAGTAAAGGATTAAGGAAAGAAAGAAAAAAAAGACGATGAAGGGGAGAAAAAAAATTTTAGAATGAAGAAAAGAAATAAAAATATGTAAAGTGAACGAATTAAAAAATAAATAAGGAAATCAGAAAGAAGGAACCACACAAGCGGAATATGTGAAAAAGAAAGAAAGAAATAAGAAAATAGATAATGAAGTAATGAAAGAAAATATAGAATAAAGGACAGAAAGAAAGAAAACAGAAAAAAAGAAATTAAAGAACGAAGGAAAGAAATTAAAAAGAAGAGAAGTGGACGGATTAAAAAATAAACGATGAAATCTGAAAGAACTAACAACAAAGCGGGATATTTAAAGAAAGAACAAAAGAAAAAAGTTAGACGGAAGGTAGAAAATGAAATAGATAGATAAATAAAGAAGGGTAGAGAATGAAGTTGTGAGAAAAAGTAGAGGATAAAGAATAAAAAAGAAAGAAAGAAAACAAAAATAAATAAAGAAAGAATGAAGGGAAAAAAAGAAAAGAAAGAAAGAAGGAAAAAAGAAAGGGCGTACAGAATGAAAAAAAAAAGACACACAGAAAGAAAGACAAAGCAGAAACGAAGAAGAAAGAATTAATGAATGAAAGAATGAAAGAAAGAACATAGAGAATGAAGGAAATAATGAAAGAGTGTATAGAATGAAGAAAAGAAGACACACAAAACGAAAAGACAAGAGAAGAAAGAAAGAAAGAAGAAAGAAAGAAAGCAGAGAATGAATGAAAGTAAAGAAAGAAAAGAAAGAAAGAAGGAAAAAAGATAGGGTGTACAGAACGAAGAAAAGAAAGACACACAGAAAGAAAGACAAGCAAAAACGAAGAAAGAAAGAATGAATGAATGAGAGAAGGAGAGAAAGAAAGAACGTAGGGAATGAAGGAAATAATGGAAGAGTGGATAGAATGTAGAAAAGAAAGACACACAGAAAAAAGACAAGCAGAAACGAAGAAAGAAAGAATGAATGAAAGAAAGAAAGAAAAAAGAAAGAAAGAAAGAAAGAAAGAAAGAAAAAAGTTAGACAGAAGGTAGAAAATGAAATAGATAAATAAATAAAGAAGAGAGAATGAAAGGTAGAGGATAAATAAACAAAAAGAAAGAAAGAAAGAAAGAAAGAAAGAAAGTTAAACAGAAATAAATAAATAAAGAATGAAGGAAAGAAAGAAAAGAAAGAATGAAGGAAAAAGAGAAAGGGTGTACAGAATGAAAAAAAGAAAGACACACAGGAAGAAAGACAAGCAGAAACGAAGAAAGAAAGAATGAATGAATGAGAGAAGGAGAGAAAGAAAGAACGTAGGGAATGAAGGAAATAATGAAAGAGTTGATAGAAGGAAGAAAAGAAAGACACACAGAAAAAAGACAAGCAGAAACGAAGAAAGAAAGAAAGAAAGGAAAGAAAGAAAGAAAGAAAGTAAAGAAAGAAAAGAAAGAAAGAAGGAAAAAAGATAGGGTGTACAGAACGAAGAAAAGAAAGACACACAGAAAGAAAGGCAAGCAGAAACGAAGAAAGAAAGAATGAATGAATGAGAGAAGGAAAGAAAGAACGTAGAAAATGAAGGAAATAATAAAAGAGTGTATAGAAAGAAGAAAAGAAAGATACACAGAAAAAAGTCAAGCAGAAACAAAGAAAGAAAGAATGAATGAATGAGAGAAGGAGAGAAAGAAAGAACGTAGAGAATGAAGGAAATAATGAAAGGGTGTATAGAATGAAGAAAAGAAAGACACACAAAAGAAAGACAAACAGAAACGAAGAAAGAAAGAAAGAAAGAAAGAAAGAAAGAAAGCAGAGAATGAATGAAAGATCTTTTGAAAAGGAGAAGGATTTGAAAAGAAAAGACAAAAGACAAAGAGATAGAGAGAGATAAGGAGCACACATTTCAGTGTAGAGTGGTCGATTGATTCAAGATGGTCACCCACAAAACCCCCTCCCCCACTCACTTCTTCTCATGAATCTGTCGCAATGAAAGCATTCTCAGCTCACCCGCTGACCTTAGGGTGAAAGATCCGAACATCTCAGCAGGTTTTGACGGAAATCTCGTCCTACCTCTCGCCAGTTTCTCCCTCTTTGCGCGAGATGTTGAGAGCGGATGGAATGGGGGCGAAGGGGAACTTTTGAAATAAAGGCGAGGCGATCGAGTCTCCTCGGAGGGATCGACCCATCGCAGCTGGCGCGCACAGTTCCTCGGGCGCACATACATACGTATATACATGTAGACAGTAGTGAGGAAGGGGTGGGTGAGCTGGACGCTGGGGAGGAGTTTATCGATGAAAATGAGCATGCAGAAAACATTTGGCTTTGACCATGAAATAGCTGTTGATGTCATCGTTGTTGTTGTTGTTGTTGAAAAGCCCTCCCCCCGACCCCTTGCCCCCGATGCCTACAATATTTTCGAGGCACCTTATCACAGTTGGGGCTAGTGTCAAACATTCAGGGCCTTTTGCATCTGACACGAAAGTGAATGGCCTACTGCCCCTTCCTACGCCTTTCTAGGTCTTTTCGACGCATCGAGTGGCTCAAGTAATTAAAATCTTTGCACTACTGCAAATAAAAGTAAGGATGTTGATGCAGATACTGAAGGGCTGCTATATCTTTACGAGTGCAATAAGAACGTTGTTGTTAACGCGTTCTCGGAGATAAGTAATAATTGAAATAACTAGAAGATATACGACTTTTTGTTATTTATGATAGTTAAATGGATGAAACCTCTGTTCGGCGTGCGTTTAGAATTCATTATCACTTATTGTACTACTAGCTAAAGTACTCGTTTACGAAGGGTAAAATACTTAAATTACAGATGATTATAACGACAATCATCTGAAATTGGTTTGGCTTTGTTTGTTTTACGGCATATCAACCTCAGTGAGTCATTTAATGCCGACAAAGTTTTGAAATGAATTCATTAATGGATACTCAATTTTTTTATAACGCATTTTTCTATTTAACCCACATATTGGACCCTAACAGGTACTACCACTCCGGGTCAGAGTGAACCTGGGAACAATGGTGATGAAGGGGTGCTCCAAATTCCCCAAACCTCCAGAACTGGAACCTCACCATCAGATAGAGTTTAACGTCATTCCAGGGCATGAAACCCCTCAGCCACCACCATCTAGCACATATATGATAAAAAAGGTTGGGGTTTGCCATAAAGGTAAATAGAATTGGGGCAATCATATAGGTACTAGGGCTTGACGTGACCAGCCGATTGATCGGAGGGGGCCTCTCTTAAATTGTAAAACACTTCACATAAAGTAAAAAAAAGTAAAGTCGTCAGGGTAGCCTAAAGTCGGTATCAGCCAGACAGCGATGAAGTCTATCCCCTTTTCACTAGGACTAGATCAAGGAGATTGTTCTTTAACGTCTGCGGTGGAGCGCCACACCTATGACTAGCTCATCACTTTACCGCCAGATCTCTGTTATACTCATACGCTGAGTTGACGAGGGCCGGTATCGAGCCAGAAACACTGTGGTTCCCAGGTGGCGGATGCTCTACCGACTGAGCTAAACCGTCCCTGATGCTTAAATTACAGATGATTATAACGAAAATCATCTGAAATTGGTAGAACAGTTCACAAACCTAGGTAGTAATATTTCATCTACAGAAAGCGATGTCAATATGTACATGGGAAACGCATGGACTGCTATAGTTAGATTATCAATAATATGGAAATTTGATCTCGCGACATGATGATAATAATGATGATGATTAGGATGATGATGTCAATTTATTCATTAAATCAATAAATATATTTAAACTCAAAAAGGTAATCATCCGTGCATCATTCCATGGTCAGATATCAGAAAGATGCCGTTAAAGATGATGGAATGCATTGAAAATTTATAAAAAATATAGTTTTAAATACTCCTTGTCTTTCGAGCTCTAAGAAAGCTTAACATTCTACCGTTTCTTAAAAGTAAACAAGGGAAGTGATGATTTCTTTTTCTTCTCCTTTAAAAAAAATCTATTTCTTTTTTTATTGTTATTATTGTTGAATTGTTTTATTATTGTTATTATTATCTATTGCATAAATCTAGCAAATTTCATATTTAAATCGCATACGCTTAGATATGTTCAATTCTTGTTTACTGTTTAGTGTTCGTTATTTATCTACGCTTTTTTGCTTAAACTGATTTACTCTGAAATAAGTTCATTCATAAATTGTGTAAATACTTCGTATCTTAACCCTGTCTGGATGTCTTTATTACCAACTCATTTATTTGTTCAGTTCGTATATACACACACATATATATGTATGCTTTTTTATTTATTTATTTTTATTTATTTATTTATTTATTTTTAAAGTTACTATAATCCATTTCTATTAGTGACGTTTAAATTCATTTCGGATTTTAACGTATATTACTATCATTTATTCATTAAATCTATTTTCTATCCTTGTCTATATAACAATAAATATGAGGTCAAGAGTCCGTAAAATCTTAAACCTCTTCAAGGGATACAGTCAGTGTATTCTAAGCTTCGCCAACTGACCGGGATGAGTATTCTGGGTATGATGTTAAGCTGCATCTAGTGGGAAAAAATCCAGTTCTACAATTCTGGGGAACGTAGAGTACCCCTTTATCACCATTACCCCCAAATCTACAGTGACCCGGAGTGATTGTACCTATTAGGGGCCCATGTATCGGTTAAATAGATAAAAAATGAGTATTAAAAAATGTGTTTTGCATTATCGTGCAACGGAAGAGGAAGCTTCCGACAAAAAGACAAAGAGAAAGATAAAAATATATATTCAAAAAAAGGGAGAACGGAAGAGAGGTCTTCCGGTCAAGAAGCAGGGAGAAGATGAAGAAATAGATAAAAGAAAAAAGGAAAACGGAAGACACCTCTTCTGGTGAAGAGGCGGAGAGAAAGATAAAGAAATATATATGTCCGTTATCAGATCAAACAATAAAAATGCGTGGGCATATTTATTGTATAAAAAGGCCAGCGGATGAAGGTCAAGTCAGTCCCCAGCGAGCAGCCGAGAAGGTAACCTAGTCGTCTCCCGTATCAACCACCCTTGGAAGTTCATTGTGAACACAGCGCTCTTCACCATCCTACCCTCAGGCATTTTCATTGTGAACACTCGTCGCCCCTCACCACCCACACGCCGAAGAAAATAAAGACGGGTCCTATTTTTATATATACGTGTCTGTGGTTTTATTGAAGCAGTAGTCGGTTATGCAACATGTATTTAAAAATTAAGTTTGAAAAAAATTGAATACCCAACAAAAATGAATAAAACAATGTTTTCGGCATAAAATAACCCAAACAGGGTTGACATGCTGTAAATTCCAACCAACCTGCTGACTGGGATGAACGATTTGCCTGGCGTTTTTGTCATTTCTTCTCAAAAGACAAAAGGATATGCTGTCAAATTATGGCGCCGATTATATCACTGCTAAGAATTGTGCAGGTGATATTGAGTGCATTAAGTTTGACGATATTTCATCTAATATCTGACAGATCTTTAATGGTAAGGAAAGTAGAGATTGAAAATAAAGCTTTGGTTTATTGCACCCAGGGCTCAAGAACTGGAACCCTGTCGGTGGGGCTTAGAATACGCAGACTGTATCACTAGCAGAGAGATAAGGTTTTCTCCAAAAAGGTAACCAGGGTAAGATAAACAAACTGGATCCGGTGGTGTGTATACAATTCCTGAGTTCTGGGAAGTGTGGAGTACTCCTTCATTACCATTAATCCCAGGTCCTTTCTGTATTTAATGGTGAGGCTCCGATTCTGGAAATCTGGGGAGTGTGAAGTACACCTTCATTGTCATTACTTTCAGATCCAATCTAATTCGGAATACCTGTTAAGATCCCATCTATGGGTCAAATATATCCGTTTAAAAATTAATCGTATTCGCTAGGAGCGCATGCCAAAAAACACAAACAAAAAACCCCCCAAAAAACAACAAACCCCCAAAAAACAACAAACAGAAAAGAAAAAAATCAAAAAACAAAACAAAAACAAAATAAAACAAAAATAAAAATCTCTAAAGAACAATTACAGAAAAAATGGAATATGATCATACAACAAACGCAATTCCTTAAACTCTTGGCATAAAATAACCCTTGATTGGTTGACATGCCGTTGAAATAAATAAATAGATAAATTCGCAACTGAAGCCTCACTACCAGATGCAGTTTAGTGTCATGCAGTCTTTGGGGGGGGGGCACTGCAGAAGATGAAGTCGATACATTTTAAGCTTCATCGACAGGGCACTTCATAAAAAGTGACTCAATGTTAGGTTTTGCGTATACCATTTCTGTGTTAGAGTCTCTGTAAGAAGCTCTCATGAGATACCGATGATATTTGTAGGTATACAAGTTAAACTATTCCACCATCCAAAATGCAGTAAAAATATTTATCAAATAGATATTATATTCTTATATAATTTTGTTGAATTGGTTGCATTAATATTAACACTAGGTCCAAATCAGTGGTAACCAACTTTTTTTTTTTTTTTAGACATGACCCACCTAAGCATCTCTGATATTCTGATGACCACCCCCACGTGACATATAAAGCATATTATTAAAAAAGTGAACTGCTATTCACGTGAAGGAAGCCTAAAAGGTTATTAACTTGGTGAAACAAACTTCCAAAGAACGTGGCATTCATGAAAGATGAAAATAAAAAGAACGAAATGGCAGTCGAAGTACCGAGGAAGAAATTACTAAGAAATTGTTAAAATATAATTATATGAAATTATATAAAAACACTACTACTACTACTACTACTACAATAATAATAATAATAATAATAATAATAATAATAATAATAATAATCTATATATCAATGCTATTCCTAAAAGATGCGATTGTTTCATCTGGCAACACCTTCTGGTTAAAAATGAGAACGTCCAAATCGTCCAAGATAAAATGCAAAAATGTAAATCTGATTATCTGGTGTCACTTATCCGTCGAATTCTTGTTTCTTCTAAGTGTCGTCACCTCAGCTAAATAATGGACCATTCCGATTTTATTAGGAAAAGAAAAGGAAGAAAAAGTACATGTTACACAGAAAAATATAATTTAAAAAAGAGAGTCAGGGAAATATATATAGAGAGGGGTAATAACGATAATCTGTTTCAATCGAACATAATGAAAAGATGAAAAGAATGAAAAGAAAGAAAGAAAGAAAGCAGAGAGAGTTGAATCAAGATTATTATACTTATTTTGAACTATTTGGCAATAGCTCTTAAGTAAACCTATCAAACGTTGTAATAATTAGATTATCATACTGTTGTATATCCGCAAGTCATGCTAATAATAATAATAATAATAATAATAATAATAATAATAATAATAATAGACCACGATCTACGTATGTGCGACAAATTCGCAAGGAGTAGAATAATATGAACATAACAGTAAAGATAGTACCATTTGTAGCTGGTGCCGTTGGAACGGACCCCTAGGTTTGGAAGAAAGACTGGAGGACTTAGAAATCAGAGGAAGAATCGAGACCATCCAGACAACAGCATTGTTAAAATCGGCAAGAATACTAATTTTAAAATCTAGTGCGTATGATACACTAGAATCCTTTTTTTTCACTAGTTTGGGGTTGAAAGTTTTGGTGCGTTTTATACCAGAGTGCGTGTTATAGACAAATAATTACGGTATGCATATTCACACAACCAGCACGAACTTTCCTTGTACTGAAGCATTGACTTTTATGTCACTCTAATGCAATCTGACATAGACCAGCAGATCATTTGCTCATCTTCTTTGCATTTCTGTAATATCAATTGATCGTCCTTCTATCCATCTTGCCAGCCAACTAGTCAGCAAGTCAACCCGTATTCAGTCCACGCCGGTGCACGAGTCAATTCAGACCAGCAACTGTTTCACCCGGGCGCTCCCTTCATCTCCCCCCTTCCCCCACTCAGCCCATTGCAATGCGACATTTTCATATGAAATCTCCCTATCAGACCATTATCGTGTGCTCTCATCAGGCGTGCAATCATGCATGCTGATTGGTTCAGAGAAAACATCGCTCTTTGTTGTGATTGGTTATTTATTCCCGTTTTCAATGCATTTGTTTGTGTACCTTTTATTCTCCACATCGCGTCTCCCCCACCTCCAATCTCCCTTATATTCACGTGACCATTATAGAAGAGAAAGAACATAAAAAAAGAAGAAACTAAACGAGGTTAAATATTAAAAATAAGGTTTAGTGTAGAAATAAAAAAGAAAATAAAAGAAAGAGAAATATGGCCGCTGTAAAAATTCACAATAAAAGTAAAGACAATGATAGTGACCCAGCTTCAAAAGAAAAAGGAAACTATTCTTTACAAAAGAATAAGAAAAGAAAATAGAATTCAAGAGCCAATTTCGTGAAGATATAAAAAGCAACAACAACAACAACAACAACAACAAACAACCACAACAACCAACAACAACAAAACTAACAAAAAAAAAAAAAACAAACAAACCCAGCGATGATAACAAAGAAAGGATTGATAGATGGACGTAAACCGAAATTTGCCAAGACAGAAAAATAAATGAGTAAAATAAAAAATAAAAATAAATTTAGAACTTTCATCTTTTATAACATGACCACTTATTTGATAGGCAAAAAAGAATACATTTTGGCAGGGATCCTATTCAGAGTCATGAGCATTTCCAGTTCAATATTTGTCATTCAAAACACTGCATCCACAGCATTAGAAACACAGAGAGAGAGAGAGAGAGAGAGAAGAGAGAGAGAGAGAGAGAGAGAGAGAGAGAGAGAGAGAGAGAGAGAGAGACGCATGGGCATACACACATTAGTATACGATCTACTCCATCATCTACAACACCATCTACTACACCAGAAATTCAAGGGTACCTGGTGTGGTGTAATGGTTAACAAGCTAGGCTAGTATACCATTGTCAGAAAATTCGATTTTCTTGGAGTGAGAACACCGTATCCATAGCATTAGAACACACACACACACACACACACACACACACACACACACACACAGGGGCACGTACGCAGGTACACACACTAGTATACGAAAACGAGAAAAATTTACTAGAGAAAAATTCAAGGAGGAGTCCCATGGCACAGTTGCTAATGTACTCGACTACGACATCGTAGTAAGCGGGTCGAGTTTGTAGAAACGATACTCACCATCGACTAACTCGTCGAGTTTGTAACTTAATACAGTCCTTGCATGTTGCTGCGAACTCCACTGGGATAATGATGCCTCTTGTTGACATCTTCCCAAAGGGCATCATTATCCCAGTACCAATTGTGCTATTACGTTTACTTTTGGACTAATACCCTTGGGAAAGGTATTCACCCTCTAATCTCCCCGGCTATGGGTTAAATAGTACCTCTAGTGTTCTTCAACAATGATAGCTTTGGCATTAAATAATTCACGAAGGTTGATATGCCATTAAACAAAGAAACCAAACACAAAGCACAACCAGAAATTCAATGGTACCTGGCATGATATAATAGTTAGTTATTCATTGTTAGTGAGTTCGATTCTCATTGTATGCCCCACAGGATTAGAACGACTTAGAACGACTTAGGCTAAACAAATATTAAAGACTTTACTTTAAAAAATCCCATTTAAGGTCCCGATGTTTATGCAACTGTACTTGCATTTACTCAATTTTAACTTAGTTTTAATTAAGTTTTCCTTCTCCTATACTGGTTGCCTTAGAAAGGCTAAAGAACAAGTAACCCTAACTTTTGTTTAGCTCAGTCGGTAGAGTGTTCGACTAGAACCTCGAGGTCCCTGGTTCGATACCGGCCCACGTCAACTCAGCTTATGAGTAGCACGGGAATCTGTGCAATAAAGTAAGAAGCTAATGGTAGGTGTGTCGCTCACCTCAGATGCCAAAACAATCTCCTTGGTCTAGCGCTAGTGAAAAGGGGATAGACTCCCTCGCTGTTAGGCTAATACCGCCCCAACAACTTTAGTACTTACTTTAGGATGGGGAGAGAACAAATATATTCATGCCTCTCCCTAGGTGATTAGCGAGAAGTGAAACACAGCCTCGTTCAGGATTTGAACTCGGGACGTCTATTCCATTTCTTCCGACAATAAGCTCGCTTGTCCTATTCATGCAATCTGTGTGGCCCATTTAACATGAGAATTTGCATGTGTATCTTAAATCTGCGAAGACGTTTACCATGATGGAGGGTCACGCAGCTCATAAATTTTGCATGCCCTAATTTCCGGATTCAGATCTGTATCTCCCATCGTACCCTGTCAGTGTAAATGCAAGTCAGCTTGCACTATAATCCTGATTGACCACATATACTATTCCTGAAAGTACATTGTCGAACACTTACAGATTCTTTAAAAAAAATGAAACACACTGATTTTATAGCCAGGCCGCTCATTTTATTTGCATGCCACATTAATTCATTCTCAGCGATTTTTGCTTAATTCGTGTGCTTCAGACTCTAATGCAAAAGACTTAAGATTTGCGTTTTTAAGAAATAATTCATGTAATGGGTAAATACACACATCTGGAAGCGCATGGTGTAATGGTTAAAGTCATGGGAAATGGACTCGTCGCCAAGAGTTCAAATGCTGGACGCGGTAACTGCATTTTCACTTAGCGCTAATACCCTTGGGAAAGGTATGAATCTAATTCTCCCTCCAGCTATGGGTAAATAGTAGGGCAGACCGGGCTCTTTAACCTTGGTTAGGCAACCGGTCTAGGAGAAGGAAAACTCTGAATTCAAACCTGTTGAACTCCGATTAAGAAATTGACCTTGTGTCACATCCTGCTCGTACTAATTAAAGTATTGATAAAAAGGGAGATTATGTTAAAAAATAGATATTTAGTATTATCTGCGTTATTCGGATTATTGTCCTCATCTTCATTGTTATCTGTACAACTTTTCGGCCGATGTACCCTCCAGCCTTCTTCGGGTATTTCTTGCTGGACTTGGGAACCTTCTTTTCGGACTCGGGAACCTTCTTGTCGTAATCGGGAGCCATAACGGAACTTTGAACCTAACCCTTTATTCAATCCACGGGGGTATCCTGTTCTCATTCCGCTAACCGTAGTGTTAATTATTATTCTATGTTACTGCTGCCCTTGGCCAGGATTGAACCTGCAGTCCAGAGATAACTGTCACTTAGAACTGTCTTAACCTAACTCCTTTATCCATTAGGCCATGTGTCCAATAGTCCGAATAAGGCAGATAATACTAATCATCAAGCCTCATCTCAAACATTCAGAGAAATAGTAATTAGATATTTGTAGTTCAAAATTAATGCTTTTTTCATAATTAAGCTCCAGAAGTATTAATGTACTGTTGGAATATATATATATATATATATATATATATATATATATAATATATATATATAAAGTGTGCCACAAAACACCACTTAAATTTATAGAGTAGGCGAGGTCACGTGGTTTAAACCTCAACCAATCAATAGCCCTAATGCGTGGCTGGTTGACTACTTAATCACTGATACTGAGAGACGTCCATTTGCAATCATTGACGATGGACTTGCAATACTGAGAAGCACCAAGGAACAACCGAAGCATTCTTTAACAAGGATTTCCACTGGACAAGCGCTCTTGCTTGGAGCCTAAAGGATGGCCCATAAAATCGTAACATGTACCAATATATATATTACGTAAAGTTTGGTTCAAGTTTGCAAGAAGGGTTCTCGGTGAGGATCAAATTCACTATTGAATTGTTTACCAGTTAACGGCCATGGTACCTATTTAGCAATTGGCTATTGTCAATCGCAATATTTATTTTAAAATCATTTGCATTTATTTGCTGTTGTAAAGTAGCTAGTACCCCTTCATCCCACTACCAGATGGACTGGCTCATAGCCTTGAATAGTCTACGATTAATGTGGATTAAAAGCTGAATAGTATTCGGACTGAACTTACTGCGTTTGGCTATACCGTATATGACACCCCTCTAATTCTTGTAAGTTTTGTCTTGTTAACTGTTTTTCACATTACTGTTCTGTGTTTTTGTATGTATCATTTAGCGCCGGATCCTAGTAATGAATAAATATATTAAGCACTCAGTTTCTCTGTGTATCATTCTACCTCGACGATACAACGGAGACATCAAGAAGTGCTCTCGAACATATTCTTAATATTTCAATTGGTTGGTGCTCGGTCTCTTGTTTTATAGTCGTTACTCATTTCTATTTACCTACTATTACTCATGACCAATAGGCTTTTAATTGTTTTAAATTAAAGTGAAAAAATATTAAAGAACAATACCAGGTTTGAGCATGAGGGTATGTTGATCTTTCACTTTTTTATCAAATATATAGTCGTCGGGGTATCAGCCAGACAGCGAGGGAGTCTATCCCGTTTTCACTAGCGCTAGACCAAGGAGATTGTTATGGCATCTGAGGTGGAACGTCACACCTATCATCAGCTCCTCACTTTACCGCTGAGACCCCTGTGCTACTCATACGCTGAGTGGGCGAGAATCGGTATCGAACCCGGAACCTTGTGGTTCCTAGTCCGACACTCTACCGACTGAGCTATACCGGCCCATATCAAATATATAATAATATCAAATTCTCTCAAACATTGAAAGTTCTATGCTGGTATAATAAATACTGATATAAAAAACTAGATATCTTACCTGCCCCATTGTTTGAAGAAATAGCACCAAAGATCATCTACTAAAATGCACCAAAATTCCTCATTGATTGAAATCCATTTCCTCAAACTAAGGCAATGTTGTGAAGAAAAATATTTAGTGTGGTAATTTTTAATGTTAATTTATAACTTCCGTCACATGGTAGATAGTACAGTTCCACAATCGACCTACCCTTCAATATGCATGTACTGCATTTCATTTTTCAGTCATTAAATAAAATTCATGCAATATATTTTCATTGATTTCACCAATTATAGAATATTTGATTTTATCGGTCTGAATTTCATGATCTTAAGAATGGAATACATAGACTGTATCCTCTGCCGAGGCGTGAGAACTCCCCAGCACCAACAACATCACCAAAAGAAAAAGAGCTGGTATGAACCCAACTATTCTCCTTTCAACTATGGGTAAAATAGGATAGACTTGGTAAAACAACCGGTTTAGGAAAACTCTGACTCCAAAGGATTTGTAGACTTGGAGAGGGATGGCTTGCACCTGGCTATTCCTGTTGGAATATTTTAGATATGAGGTGGGCTACAATACACCACTTAAATTTATAGACTAAGCGAGGTCACGTGGTTTAAACTTCAGCCAATCAACGGCCCGAATGCGTGGCTGGTTGACTACTTAATCACTGATACGGAGAGGCGTTCATTTGCAATCATTGACGAAGGGCTTGCAATACTGAGGAACACCAAGGAACAACCAAAGGATTCTTTACCAAGGATTTCCGCTGGACAAGCGCTCTTGCTTGAAGTCTAAAGGATGGTCCATAAAATCTTAACAGATTCGCTTCACGAGTAACGCTACCACGAACAAACCAAGTTTTGAGATAAGTCTTTCTTTTAATTACTCAAATTTTTGAGCGTCATGTATACGCACCTATAAGAATGCTGTATGTGATCTTAAACAAATCATGGAAACAAAACCCCACAAGAAAGCAGCTGTACGGCCACTTGCCCTCTATCACACAAACCATTTGAGTAAGAGGAACAAGACATGCTGGACATTGCTGGAGAAGCAAAAACGAACTCATGAACTCTCCTGTGGAAACCAGCACATCGGCAAGCCAATGCAGATCATCCAGCAAAGACCTACATTGACCAGTTCACCGCGGATACTGGATGCTGCACAGAGGACCTCCTAAGGGCTATGAATGATAGGGACGGTTGATGTTTGTCATGAATATCCGTGTTAGTAACTTGACGTGATGATGATGATCATGATGATGACTTGTATCTTTCGTAAATATATACTCTTGAATTAGATATGTGTTATATTTATAGGCATTTTATTTGGGTAGGTGATCTTGTTAAAATATCAACTGAACTTAGAATACACTGACTGTATTCCCATCCCCCCCAAAAAAAACAACACAAAACTGCATCTGATGGGTTATGTCATGTCTAGAGGTTAGGGATTCGCGTTCATTATATGTTCATCTACGTTTTTGTGTGGTTGTGTAACGAGATGATGAAGGTCCTGAGTTTTGGGAGGACTACTATAGAAAAGAGAGGAAGAAAAAAATTAGACAAGTTGGAGGCTTTGAAAAACGGTCGAGTGATGCACGGTGATTTGACCGAGGCATGACCCCCGAATGGAGGATTTCGGGTGTTGACCGGAACCGGAAGTCACGTGGTGACGAGGAACGACGAACAACTAGATCGTCCTCTTTTTGATTTCCGACAGCGTAGGATTCGGACGGGCCTCTAGCCCCTAGTGTGGGATTACAGTAATTTAACAGTGTCCTCTCTCTTTCTCTCAGCTTTTCCTCCTCTCCGAAACAACCCACGAGACGAGCCCGAAAATAAAAGCTAAGCCCTGAGGAAGATATATCTCACGCGTTGTATCTTTATTATCGACAATGACGACCGTCGCGTAACAAATACCTTTTTAGTGCTGTGAATTTGGAGACACGTTGACAAGCCCCGCTATACAACATATATCGCTTTTGGTACTGTGACCATATCGCTACGTTACAGTTGTTAAGCGATTTTTTCTGCATAAGGTCCATTTGAATAAGACTAATTTTTAAACAGATCTATGTGACCCATACAGGTACTACCACTCCGGTTCAGAGTGGACATGAGAGTAATGTTATGGAAGAGAAACTCCACATTACCCAGATCGCCTCACAACCAGATGCAGTTTAGTGTCATATTCAGGACACACTTTTTTGGAGGGTGTCTTGTCGGGATATAGTCAGCCATTCTAAACCCCACCGACAGAGTGAAAAGGAAGTTGAGATCTCGAAGAAAAAACAGAAACTGTACTTTGTAAGAACTATGCATGTCTATCTCTGAAAAAAAAACTTTAGATGATTGGTCAAGTTATATATTGTATTCTAGAATGTTGACTACCTTTTTAGCCTCCCTTTTAAACTTTGAAGGTGAGTCAAAAAGTAATGCCATTTTGTTTAGAACAGGCATAATTACCAACACAGGAACATGTATCATACATAAAAAAAACTCATGCGCTGGGTTGGTGAGGGCCAGTATCAAACCTAGAACCTCAAGATTCATAGGCGGATGCTCTACCGACTGAGCGAAACCGAACCTTGAAGTATAAATAAGTATAGAATATTCGGATCGGGAAGGAGGGAAGTTGGTCTCACTAAGATTTTTTCCTATATTCTTTTGGTCTTTTTTTTGCATACACATGAACGGCTTTGTGCTCATGCATTGTTAATATGCGCTCATATACTAAGTGATTGTATCGTCGCCCCGGGTTCAAATCCTGGGCGTGGTAATTGCATTTCATTAAGCGCTAATACCCTTGGGAAAGGTATGAATTCTACTCTCCCTCCAACTATGGGTAAATAGAAAGGGCAGACTTAACCTTGGTTAGGCAACCGGTCTAGGTAAATATGTATAACTTATTTTGGAATAATTATTTTTACAATAAATGAGAATGGGAAGAAAACATATAACATGGAGTTTTATTTCAAATTCTATATGGTCACCAGCATTCGCTATCAGCCACTCAAGCCGCTCGGGAATCACATCAACCGATCTTCCAGAAACTCTTGTGGAATTTCAGAAATAAATTTACGTATTTGTCCTTCAATTTCTGGATAGAGTAGACTTGCTCCTTCAACCAACCCCAAAGGAAAAAAAATTTGCAGAGTGTTAAATCAGGAGCACCACCAGCAACAACATAGATATAATTGCCATATATCAAAGAACATGCGTGAAAGAAATGAGAAAAATGTGACTGCATATAAAAAAAATATAAATAGCTTAAAATAGGGAGTTACTTTTCAATCACCCTGTACATCATCATCATCATCATCGTCATCCTCATCATCATTAGCAGCAGCAGCAGTGATTGTTGGACAAAGGTTTTTCCCGATCCTTCAACAAGGACAGCTATGCTAATCCTTGTCAGGTCTTATGCACACATATTGGTATATAAGGTGTGTTTAGAAAGGTTTAAGGCCAAAGCTGTAGATATTTACCCACCCCGTTCTTACGGGTAAGATGTGACACAAGGCTGCCATTATGGGGCCTCCAGCCAGGATCAAACTCGCCATTCAGTAGTAATGGATCTGCGAGATTGGCTTGCTAACCATTGGTGGAATGTGACACAAGGTCGGAAGTATGCGGCATCCATCAAGGATCGAACTTACTATTCCGTAAAAAATTGATTTGCATGACTTGCTTGCTAAGCATTATACCACGATAGGAAGCTAAAGATGTGATTGGCCAAATTTTATTCAAAATGGCAATTATATCTATGTTGTTGCTGGTGGTGTTCCATGCTATTGTTCGTGAATGGCTGAATCACAATTTTCCTGTGAGATGGATGTGCAGACGTGGTCCACATGAATGGCCGGTCAGAAGGCCTGATTTAACACCCTGCAACAGCTGGTCCTCTGTCGATCACATCCCTATTTCTCCACATAGTCACCGTTTTTCTCAATAGCAATATTCCACCTTCGAATGAGAGCATATATCCCTGCCCCGTAAAATTCTGTTGACTGTTCTTTGAGCCACTTCTTCACTACAGATTTCCATCCCTCGTCATTGGAGAAATAATTGAAGTAGGCCAGAGGGCACATCGGCTGAAACATTTTACAGATAACAATAAAGATGAGGACATTAGTCCGAATAATCCAAATAATCCAAATTATCAAGCCTCATCTGAACAATTCAGAGAAACACTAACTCAATACAACAAACTTAGGTCTCTTTCAGAATGTAAATAAAAAGTTATTGTTCTTAAATTGATCTTTTTATTGTATTTGCTTTTATTTCTGTTTTGTTTTGTTTTACGGCATATCAACTTCAGTGGGTCATTTAATGTCGACAAAGTTTTTAAATAAATTCATTCTTAATTGATAATTAATTTTTTTATAAACACATTTTTCTATTTAAATAGATGGGACCCTAACAGATACTACCACTCCGGGTTAGAGTGGACCAAGGAGCAATGGTGATGAAGGGGTGCTCCATATTCCCCATACCCCCAGAACTGAAACCTCACCATCACATAGAATTTAATGTCATTTCCATGACATGAAGACCTTCAGCCACCACCTTCTTACACATATGATAAAAGGGGTTGGGGCTTGCCATAAGGGTCGGGGCAATCAAATAGGTGCTAGGGCCTGACATGACCAGCCGATTGATCGGAGGGGGCTCTCCGACAGCCGTCTCGCGTAAGGGTCTAAGTGGAGTGTTGCATGTCATGGACTGGTCATCCACCAGGGTTCCGTACGGCCAACATTGGGGGGGGGTCAGTGTATTAAAGAAATTATCATCCGTCATTGTATTCTGATTCCTTTTGATAATTTATTTTCTTAAAAAAAAACCCAACTTTTTCCCTTTTATTTTCACCCACTATTTCGTGAAAACAAGGAACAGGCTTAGCTTAGCAGATTCCGGGTTCTATACAGCGCATGAGTAGCACAGTTTGGATCTGTGTGATAAAGTGTTTGTGTGTGGGAGGGGCTGATGGTAGGTGAGACACTCCACTTCAGATGCAAAAATAAACTTCCAGGTTCCAAGAGAAAAGGGGATAGACTGCCTCGCTGTCCGGCTGATACCGACAATAAGCCACTCTAACGCTGATTTCGTGAAAACATATTTTCTTTTTTGTTTCAGCGTTTCTTACTTAGTTTCTTTCACTTTGTTTTTTGTTTGTTTGTTTGTTTCTTTCTGTCTCTCTCTTTCCTTCTTTCTTCCCTTTTCTTTCACTTTCTTTCTTTCTTTCTTTCTTTCTTTCTTTCTTTATTTCCTTTTCTTGCATTCACTTTCTTTCCTTTTCTTTCTTTTCTTTCACTTTCTTTCTTTCACTTCTTTTTTTCTTTTTCTTTCTTTCTTCTTTCTTTCATTTTCTTTTGCTTTCTTTCTTTCTTTTTCTTTCACTTTGTTGTTTGTTTCTTTCTTTCTTTCCGTCTCTCTTTTTCCTTCTTTCTTCCCTTTTCTTTCACTTTCTTTTTTTCTTTCTTTCTTTCTTTCTTTCTTTCTTTCTTTCTTCATTTTCTTTTCACTTTCTTTCCTTTTCTTTTTTCTTTCACTTTCTTTCACTTTCTTCTTTCTTTCTTTCACTTTCTTTCACTTTCTTTCTTTCACTTTCTTTCTTTTTTTCATTCTTTTTCCTTCTTTATTTCATTTTCTTTCATTTTCTTTCACTATCTTTCCTTTTTCTTTAACTTTCTTTCTTTCTTTCGTTTTCTTCTATATTTTCATCGTTTTTCATCCTTCTTTCGTCTTTTTCCACCTTCTCATATTCCTTTCTCAATTTCCACATCATTTGTTTTTTCTTTATTGCCATGTGTAACTATATTGAATTAGCATCTATCGACCCCTTTCCTGTCGCAGAATGCTGCCCCCTTCCCCATGAATATGCCGTAAATGTAAGACACGTATCACAATTCTGAATCTTCGATCAGCATTTATAAGCTTCATACAACGAACTATTTCCGGAAAACTTTATTCAATTATTTATTGAGAAATGTTCATTGCTAAGATTTCCATGACAGAACAAAAACATCAAAGAACGTCGCAAAAAAGTAAATAGTAAACAGATACAAGATCAATGATACAAATATATATATATATATATATGAATATTGAAGCAATCAAAAGTATATAATATGCATAAAATAATATCGATATTGAATTTCAATCAAAACCATAACATACAAATAATCATCATATATATATACATACATATATATATATATATATATATATATATATATATACATATATATATATACATATATATATACATATATATACATACATATATATATATATTATATACATATATATATATATACATATACATATAATATACATATATATATATATATATATACATATATATATATAAATACATACATACATACATATACGACTTCAATTAAGCATATATTTTATATATACATATATATATATATACATACATATATACATATATACAC
This sequence comes from Doryteuthis pealeii, assembly GCA_023376005.1. NCBI lineage: Eukaryota > Metazoa > Mollusca > Cephalopoda > Myopsida > Loliginidae > Doryteuthis > Doryteuthis pealeii. The sequence goes on along the minus strand of CM042138.1, from coordinate 136,866,413 downwards.
ACACACACACACCACACACACACACACACACACATATATATATATATATATATATATATATATATGTATATCTGGATAAGAAACTTTTATAAATTCTCTTATGGATTTAGATTTCTTATTTATTTCTTTATTTGATGGAAGTTTTCAGATATATCATCGAATTGTTTAAGCCTCTATGGACCTGCAACGAATGAAATTATATTTCATCCTATAAGGACAGACATACTAGAACAGACACATATAAAGTATCACAAACAATATCTCGCACTCAAACATTATGTTTTATCATTATTCTATCTTTCTTTCTCTCTTTCTAAAGTTTAGGTAATCATAGTCACTGTATGTTTATATTTATATTCATTGTGTAGTTGAGGTTGAAACTGACATTGTGTCCTATCCTATTCGTGCAGAGGGGCTAGCATATATATATATATATATATATATATATATATATATATATATATATATATATATGGGAGAATATGTGCTTAATTGAAGTCGAACCTAATTTTTGAAAGTTAATTAATTAGTAATTAATTAATTAGGCGGGATTACCTATTTAAATGTAAGGCTAAACAAATCGAGAAAAATCAATCTCTGTATGTACATTTCGGCCTATTAGGCCTCATCAGCAGAGCTATAGATACGAAGACCGCCCCGTGTGCGATTCGAAACCTGACCGTCAAACTGACGGGCAAGCATCTTACCTCCACACCAAACGGACTTAGCTAGATTTCTTCGTTTTGTTTAAGAGTAGGTATTTATATTCCTCTTAAGTGACCTCTACACGAACTTACGAGAAGTAAACAAACAGACGATGTTTGTGATATGGCTATTTTCAGCCGACAATATTTGGGAGAATATGTGCTTAATTGAAGTCGAACCTAAGTTTTGAAAGTTAATTAATTAGTAATTAATTAATTAGGCGGGATTACCTATTTAAATGTAAGGCTAAACAAATCGAGAAAAATCAATCTCTGTATGTACATTTCGGCCTATTAGGCCTCATCAGCAGAGATATAGATACGAAGACCGCCCCGTGTGCGATTCGAAACCTGACAATATATATATATATATATATATATATATATATATATATATATATATATGCCTTTACATACAAAGCGATGTGTTTATTAAAACAGTTAATATTCGCTTCCCATTCTGTAAGTGATGACAGCCTAATGGTTAAGGTGTCGGACAGACACCCAACCGATCGGATTTCAATTCCGGCTGTAAGTAGCTTACAAAATGTCTAGCCACACTGAAGAGACTTGATAAGTCGAAACACGTGTCTGTGGATGACCCTATATATATATATATATATATATATATATATATAATATATATATATAAACGCAACGCTCTCTTATAAAAGGGATGGAGCACTCTATGGCGGCCTTTACATACATATGAGTGTATTAAAACAGTTAAAATCCCCTTCGAACTCTGTGGGTGACGATGGCCGAGCGGTCAAGGGGTTAAGTTGTTCAATTACTGCTCAAACGATCGGAGTTTTATCTCGGCTGTAGGTAGCTCACAAAATGTCTAACCACACTGCAGAGACTTGATAAGTCGAAACACGTGTCTGTGGATAACTATATATATATATAGTAAGAAAAGTGGAAATATATTATATATATATATATATATATATATATATATATATATATAAGGTGTGTCAAAAAGTATCGAGATTATTTGTACTTTTTGACACACTTTGTATTCTGAAAAAAAAAGAATAACGTTCCATTCATTTTTCCTTTCTATCTTGCTAAATACAGCTTTAAAATCTGTACTCTTTGACACACCTAATATTCTGAAAAAAATCAAAGTTACATTTATTGTTCATTCCTATCTTGGTAAATACAGCTTCAATCTCGATTCGTTTTGACACACCTTATATATATATAATATATATATATATATATATATATATATACTTCCAATATGGGGGAAAACTCGACAAACTGTCATTCGGTTATCATAAATATATTTCAGCTGATGAAAGTGACCAAACCATAAAAAAATGGAGAAATGAGAATTTTCATTTGCTGTAGACTCATTTAAAAGTATAATAGAATATTAGAATATATAGATGAATAAAAATTTAGAAATGATAAATGACAATATATATATATATATATATATATATATATATATATATATATATATTATATATATATATATAGTTCAATTCCTAGACGAAGCTGTTGCATTTCACATAGCGCTAATACCCTTGGGAAAGGTATGAATCCATATATTCTCACTTCAGCTATGGGTTAAATAGTAGAGCAGACTGGGCCCTTTAGCCCTGGGTAGGTAACCAGTCTAGGAGGGGGATAACTCTGAATTCAAAATTATCTCCAGCTATGGGTTAAATAGTTGGGCAGACTGAGCCCTTCAGCCTTGAGTAGGTAACCAGTCTAGGAGAGGGATAACTCTGAATTCAAAATTCCTGAGGTCGGTCGTTGATTGGGTTTGTGGCAACCCTTGATGCACCAATTCTTTCCTATCGACTGTGCCAAAAAGTGTGGATGGTCCAACAAAAGCCTTCACCACTATAAACAAATCACTGTGTGGGTGTTCATTGTATGTGTGAACCCTCATGCGTCGAAAATCGACGAGAGAGTCCATAATATGAGGAGTAAAGGATTGAGTTAATCCGACAAATTATGGTTAAAATAGAGGAAAAATACGGATAAAAGAACACAACTTTCGCAAAACACCACGGTGAAATATCATTTTAATTTAGTTGTTGTGTCATTTTATAAGATAAATCCATGATTTATTGATGGTCTAATGGTCTAGGGAAAGTTACTGAAATACAAAAGTACATTTTACCCTTCTCTAAGGATAAACATGGTTGTAAAGGAGGGACAAATTAGCAAGTTTCAGGAAAATATTAGCTAGAGAAACATTGTTCTATCTCTTGTTATAGAAAAGTAATCCACTTGCGGCTCAGTGTTGCATTTTTGGGACCCTTGGTTTTACCCATTGGCCTTCAGATATTCTGTATCTGGGCACACAAAATTCACAAACCATTTAGCGTAAAATATTTCAAACTTCACTACAGATAATAGGCATCCAATAATTCCGTCATTGAAAATGATGGGTAACGGGTTGACATGCCGTTAAAATAAATCAATTAAACAGTCTATCAATTGAAAATAAATTAAAAGTCTATTTCTCTGAATTTTTTAGATAGGGCTTGATAATTTGTATTGTTTGGATTACTCGGACTATTGTCCTCATTTTAATTGTTATCTGCACAACGTTTCGGCTGATATGCCCTCCGGCCTCCCTCACTTATTCTTTATCGGAATCGGGAGGCTTCTCGAAATCGGGAAGCTTCTTGTCGTAATCAGGAGCCATCACAGAACTTTGAACCCAACCCTTTATTCATTCCACGGGTTATCCACGGGGTTATCCTGTTCTCATTCCACTAATCATAGCTGTATTAATTATTATTCTATGTTACTGTCGCCCTTGACCAGGATTGAACTTGCAGCCTAAAGATAACTGTCACTTCGAAATGTATTAACTCAACGCCTATATCCACTACGCTATGTCCAATTAAAGTCCGATGTTTCGAAGAGTGGAGGGCACATCGACCGAAACCTTGTACAGATAACAATAAAGATGAGGCAATAGTCCGAAGTAACCCAAATAATAATACAAATTAAAATATATCAATTAATATCAAATTAAAAGTCTATCAATTAAAAATCAATAAAAGTCTATCAATTAAAAATCAATTTAAAAAGTATTGAAAACAATCAAAAAGAAAATTACTTAAATGTTAATCCTGAATTTAATATGACCAGAATACAAGTGCTACTCGATCTTCCTACACATACAGTTTAGAAAATTTTGAAATATTCTTATACTCCAAGAGCATAAATACATACGCTTTTGTTTTTTTTTTTACTAATTTTATTTCATTTCGTTTTGTCGTTCCTTCCTGATTTTAAATGTATCATTTTTCTCTCATATCTTCCTTTTCTTTTTCTTCCCCAGCTCTCTCTCTCCTCTCTCTCTCTCTCTCTCTCTCTCCCTCTCTCTCCTCTTCTCTCATTTACCTATTTCTCTCTTTTTCCTCCCAAATATTTTCTTTTATTACTCACAGCACCTTACTTCATTCCATCCCAAATTCTGTTACTAGTTCGTTTTTCCTCTACTTTTCTGTGTCGTACCAGGAGTCAATTTACAGACAAATATCCCGCTGTTCTGACCACCTGTGTTTCTCCAATTCAGCGGCTCACCTTCATCGTATATTATCCGCGGTGAGAAGGTGAAGTGTGTTCGTGTCTATGTGTATGTGTATGTGCACGAATGTGTGTGAGTGTGTTAAGGGAGGGGCGGCGTTGATTCTGCTGGATAACGTCTCAGACTCGGCAGACCGGTCGCTTAATCCTTGGACATACCTACACGTTATGACGACCAGTGTCACGTAGAGGCCCTGATCCGTCGGTAAACAGACTCCTAATCCGCCTTGGTTGTTGGGGCGAGGCTCGGACGAACGATGCTGGTACCGCAGTCAGTCGACATCGGAAAAGGATAACAAAAATGGTGTCTTGTGAAGGGTGGGTTGGTAGAATTGTATGAGCAAATAACGAGGAAAAGTGAGCAGGTTGGAGCATTGGAGCGAGACGAAGAAAAATGTTGAAAAAAAAAAAGAAAGGGGTTTGAAAGAATTGTTTGAAGGATCGAAAGAAAAAAGAAATGAAAGGGGAGAAAAATATAAAAGGACTAGCATAAAAGCTGCCATATCGAGCAATAATTATACTACGAGAGTGAATAAAAAAGTAATGCCATTTTGTTTAGGATAGGTATAATTACTAACACATCAAAATGAAGCTGGTCCTCTGTGGATTACATCCCTACTTCTCCACTTAGTCACCGTTTCTCTCAATAGCAATGTTAGACCTTCGAATGAGAGCATGTATACCTACCCCGTAAAATTCTGTTGACTGTTCTTTGAGTCACTTCTTCATTACATATTTCACTTCCTTGTAACTGGAATAGTGTTTTCCTCTCAAACCCTCTCTAATGGGACCAAAGAGATGATAGTGTGTCTGTCCTAAACAAAATGGCATTACTTGTTGACTCCGCTCGTAGCTACTGCGGAGGGTTCTTGATTGGGTCTTCGGTCAGCAATTACACTTCATGCATTGAGTACATATTACATTTTATTAAACTCAAGGAATATGTGTCCAACAATTAACAGTTTTCATCAAAACAATGATATACTTTGTCTCTATATATATTTTGTTACAATAGGCAACTACAGAATAACTCAAAATTGATCGCTGAATTTAAGTATTGCATTAATATTTAAGCTTACATGTTAAAAATTCAACGATACCAGTTAATTTAAAGACAACTTTAGGTCCTTACTTCTTTTCGTATAAAACATTATCTATATTTCAATGGTGACACTTTTGCTAGATTTCGCAATTAATTTCGATTATTCCTAAATTTATTTCCAAGTTATAAAAAAAATTGTATAGAAAAAAATCGTCGCAAAAATCACTTAAAAATCGACGAGACAATTTCTCCATAACTGCGGGGATAGATGGACCCATGACTTTCCAAAGGCATTAGCGCGAAATGAAACGCAAACAGCCTCGTCTAAGATTTGAACTCGGATCGACCATTTCATTTCTTACTATAATAACCGTCACTTTAAGCAAGTCGATTAATTCAAAACGCATAAATAGTAATTTTCTCAAACTCGAAATGGAATATACTAATGTTATGAGATATATCTTCCAGTTTTTGGAGCTTTCGGTTGGGATCATTGAATTAAAAACAAAATCCTTGGAACATTTTATTTGGGTGTATCAAATGTGTTGCAATATTTTGATACATGCTTTTCTGACTAAAGCAGTTCAAACCGTGGAAGGTACCCACCGAGGTTGGTAGTATCATGGTAGTTAGTCTTCCTACAAGAAATTCCCGGAAAGAATGTGAATTTTAGCATTCTACTCTGAATGCTGATTGCCGGGAACGAACCTTTAATGTCTGTGAGAGGATTTGTTAAATAAGAGCAGGTGTGATGGAAAGCCATTCACGTACTCATAAAAAGGAGATCACAGGTGGATTATCTAATAGCTACTAATTGCAACAACACCTGTCACACCTGTGGAAAAGAATGCAAGACAGCAGGGTGTGGGGTCTTAAAAGACTAAAATACATAACACTTTTATAACGATAGCTTCTCATAAAAGTAAATCTCTTGTGTGAAAAATTTAAATATTTGAGATTGAAAAGACAAATCCGTTCATAGCATGGTTAATTATTCGTTGACAAAATTATATCAATCTCGAATTTGAAGCAGCACATACATATAAATGTATGTATGTTTGGTTTGGTTTGGTTTGTTTTACGGCATATAAACCTCAGTGAGTCATTTAATGCCGACAAAATTTTGAAATAAATTTATTCTTTATGGATACTCATTTTTTTTGTAAATACACTTTTCTATTTAACCCATAGATGGGACCCGAACAGGTACTACCACTCCAGGTCAGAGTGGACCTGTGAGCAATGGTGATGAAGGGGTGCCCACCATTCCCCATTCCCAACCTCCCCAAACCTCACCATCAGATAGAGTTTAACATCATTTGCAGGACAGGAAGACCCTCAGCTACCCGCCTTCTAGCACATATGATAAAAAGGATTTGGGCTTGCCATTAGAGCAATAGGGTTGGGGTAATCATATATGACGTGCCTAGCCTATTGATCGGATGGGGGCTCTCCGACCGCCCGTCTAGCCCAGTTATTATTTTTAAATAACAAAATGAAATGAAATAATAATAATAGAAAAAATGTAGAAATGTTCCGCACACAAAGAAGTATCGACCTTCCTTAGAGTAAATCCTTATTTTTTTAATTAACTTTTTTAAAAATAAGGATTTACTCTGAGGAAGGTCGATACTTCTTTGTGTGCGGAACATTTCTACATTTTTTTCTATTATTATTATTTCATTTCATTTGGTTATTTAATAATAATAATAATAGATTGAATAATGTACACATGGATAAACTCCTGACCGAAACACGTGTACGTAAAATTGATTAAAATATCCTATTTTATCCTTTCAATACTTTCTTTCCTTTCTTTTTCTTTTCAACATACCGTCGGATTCACTTCCATTTTCATTTCACACACACACACACACACACACACACACACACACATATATATATATATATATATTATGTGTGTGTGTGTGTGTGTGTAATCAGTACACCTCCTTTCTTCTGCTCACTAGCTAGCTCTAGCATATACAGACACACGCAGAGACATATACACTTTTCTTTCATCTCTATCCATTTTTTCTACTTAGCTGCCTCATACCATATGCATACTCAAACTTGAGTTGGCAATATATAATAAATGTATAATACCCGTGGGAAAGGTATGAATCCAATTCTCCACCCAGCTATGGGTAAATAGCAGGGCAAACTGGGCTCTTTAAACTTGGCTAGGTAACCAGTCTAGGAGAAGGAAAACTCTGAATTCAAACCTGTTAAACTCCGCTTAAGAAATTGACCTTGTGTCACATCCTTCTCGTGCGGAGGGGTTGGTAAATATATATATATATATATATATATATATATATATTATATATACATATATATGGTGTGTGTGTGTGTGTGGTGTGTGTGTGTGTATGTGTGTGTGTGTGTATTGTGTGTGTGTGCTTGCTAATATATTTCTGTTTTACTTTTAGATTATATATATATATTATATATATATATATATATATATTATCTATATTAAGAAGGCAATTACAATGCGTATTAAAAATGTCCAGTGTCTTATATATTCCGAAATTGATTAGACACTGGACATTATTTTATTTTTTTATACGCATTGTAATTGCCTACTTAATATAAATAAATAATAATATACTTAACAATGCTTCAAGCAAATTTTCAAATACTATTATTATATATAAATATATATATATATATATATATATATATATATATGCGTGTTGTGTGTTAATATGTACATATGTATTATATATGATTGTAATTAAAATTTAATGTTAAAAGCTTTTAATTAGTACAATCTTTACTGCGCTCAATGCCGAAAATGCAGAACAGTATTACAATTTTATTCAAAATATCCTGTTTTACATCTTATATATATGTGTGTGAATGTGTATGTGTGTGTATGTGTATGTGTATGTGTGTATGCGTGTGTGTGCATGTGTGTATGTGCGTATTTGTGCGTGTGTGTGCATGTGTGTATGTGTGTATGTGTTTTAGATTTACATTTGGAATTGTAACATGTTTACGAGATCCTAACAATTTTATCAATTGTTTAGACAAATTCAAATTCCTTTCCCTATCGTCTGTATATATATATATATATATATATATATTATATATATATATATAATATATATATAGTGTGTGTGTGTGTGTGGTGTGTGTGTGTGGAGGAAAGGTAGACAACACTGGATGTTGTAGAACAATGGATGTTATTGTAGGATTTCTAAAACATCCGGTTGGACCTTTCTCCACATTACTTCGTTAAATTCCTCTTATTCTCCCAACCACACAATCTAC
>CM042138.1:136832824-136852824 GCA_023376005.1 Doryteuthis pealeii | reverse complement strand
ATATTTCAAGAAAAATACAGTAAAAGTTATTGCTATTTCTCGGATTTTTTTAATAATTGAACGCATGGCCTAGTGGATAAAGGGGTTAGGTTCAGACAGTTCGAAGTGATAGTTATCTCTAGACTGCAGGTTCAATCCTGGTCAACGACAGCAGTAACATAGAATAATAATTAATACTGCTTAACACCTGTACCCCAGCTATGGTTAGCGGAAAGAGAACAGGATACCCCTGTGGACTGAATAAAGGGTTAGGTTCAAAGTTCCGTGAGGGCTCCCGATTACGACAAGAAGGTTCCCGATTACGAAAAGAAGGTTCTCGGGTTCAAATAGAAGCTTCCCGAGTCCGAAAAAAAGGCTCCCGAGTTCGAGAAAGTTCCAGAGTCCGACAAGAAACACATAAAGAAGGCTAACAATGAATCCAATAATCCAAATAATACTAAAAGGTATTGCAGATGTATGTGGGTGTAAAAAGGAAATCTGAAAGGAGAAACTGGATCCTTATTGATAAATAAGATATGCATTTTACGTTGTAAAGTATATTAATAATTTAATAATAACATATTGATACTCGTGTTCCTTAATTGTACGACAGTTATCTTCTTGCAACACTGTTTGGGTAAAAATGAGCCTGTCCAAGACGAAATAAAAAAAATGTAAATCCTGATTATCTGGTGTTGCTTATCCGTCGAAATAATATATGTTATGAGTGTCGTCACCTCAGCTAAATAATGGTCTATTCCGTTTTTACCATAAAAAAGAAAGGGAGGAGAAAAGATATGCTACTCAGAAAAATAAGAAGGAAAAAAGATTATAAGGAAATATAGAGAGATGGAATGAGAACTCGGAAACGATAACTCTAATCTGTTTAATTAAACATAATAAAAAGATGAAAAGAAGAAAGAAAAGAGAGAGAGAGAGTTAAATTAAGATTATTATATTTATTATTACATATTGAAAATTTCCAATAGTTCTTAAGTAAACATATACATAAGAATTAATGATCCGTTTGCATTTATAGTTTATTGATTATTTTATGATGTAAATTTTATTAAACACTGATAAATTATATTATTAAATTACTATGAAATCACATGCGGAGGGTAGTACTTCCTCCAATACTGGTGTTCGTGGTATAACTCTAAACTGCATCTTTGTGGTGATGTTCGAATTCTGGAGATTTGGGAGTGCAAAGTATCCCATCATTACCATTGTTACAGAGATCCATTCTAACCGGCAATGGCAATACCTGTTAGGGCCCAATCATAAGGGCGCAATCCTTGTGACGCAAGGGATAACATGCTAGACTATGACATCGTAGTAAGCGAGTTCGAACTCCAGTCGCACTATTATGTTCACTTTCCGACTAATGCACTTAGAAAAAGTATAAATTTCCTTATCCCTGTACAACTATAGATTAAATAGTAACACTACTGTCCTAAGGGGCCGGTTTAGCTCAGTCGTTAGAACATCCGCCTCAGAACCACAAGGTTCCGGGTTTGACACCGGTCCTCGACAATTCAGCGCATGAGTCTACGACAGCTAAGTTCTGTGCAGTAAATTGGGGAGCTGATGGTAGATGCGGCGCCCCATTTCAGATGCAAAAAACAATCTCCTTGGTCTAAGGCTAGTGAAAAGGAGATAGACTCCCTTGCTGACTAGCTGATACAAAAAATAGACCACTCCGTCTACTTTGCTTTTTTTACTGTTATTCTACAAGGATGTTTTTGGCATTAAGTAACCCACGAATGTTGATGTGACATTAAATGAAGAAACCAAACCAAACCAAACCATTACTTCATAAAGGTTGATGGACAGTATAATATAGAGTGGTTAATGACGGCACGTGCCTGATGAAAACATACACAGACGCACACAAACACGTCACACACACACACACGCGCGCGCGCACACACACACTCACAGACACAGTGTGTGTGTGTGTATGTGTGTGTGTGTGTTCACATACATATGCATAAAGACAAAAACAAGGGAATTAATGAAACGGAAGAAGTGGGCCATCTTGATCAGCGGTTATCTTTGAATAAAATCTACTTTTCGGCGACAGCGGAAGACAACAATACTGACACGAAAGAGAATTCCTGTATTCTACGAAAACAGGAGGATGAAATAGAAAGAAAAAAAAACGAAAACAAAAACCAAAAGACAAAAAACAAACAAACAAAAGAAAACAACAACAAAAAACAAACAAAAAACCCCGAAGAATTAGAAAAACAAAAGGTAGTTGGGTCGGGGGATGAACTTGATTCGTTTGTTTTTGCCCAGAGTGTTTGAAAATTTTCGACAAAGCCCGCCAGACACACACTTTATGCTGGTGACATGTAAGTCTACAGATTAAATTGGAACTTTTGTTTTAAAGGGGGAAGAAAAGGGACCGAGTGGAAAGTGAGAAGAAAGTAAGGGAGACCAGAAGGAAAAAAATGAATAAACGAAAAAAAATCAATAAAACAATCTGTGGGATAAAAGAGAATATAATTCGTTTAGCAAATACCAGAAAAAAAGGTCGAGGATTTTACTGAGAAAATACAATGAATAATATTTAGATATAACAGGGACTAAAAACAGAGTGGGATTTGTCTGTCATACTTAATGTCTTACCGTCTGGGGCGTCCCAACGTGTTGTAATGGTTAGCAAGCTAACTGAATCTATCAAGCCTTCTCAATTTTGTTATAGGGAGAGGTGTTTCCTTAATTGTACGACAGTTATCTTCATGTAAAACGTTTTCGGGTTCGAATAGAAGGTTCCCGAGTCCGAAAAAAAGGTTCCCGAGTCCGAAAAAAAGGTTCCCGAGAAAGTTCCAGAGTCCGTCAAGAAATACCTGAAGTAGGCCGGAAGGCTCATCAGCCGAAACGTTGTACAGATAACAATGGAGATGGGGACAATAATCCAAATAATACTAATAATAAAAATAATAAAAAGGTATTGCAGATGAAATATGTATATGGGTGTAAAAAGGAAATCTGAAAGAAGAAACTGGATCCTTATTGATAAATAAGATATGCATTTTACGTTGTAAAATATATTAATTTAATAATAACATATTGATACACGTGTTCCTTAATTGTACGACAGTTATCTTCTTGCAACACTGTCTGGGTAAAAAAAAAACCCGTCCAAATCGTCCAAGATGAAATTAAAAAATGTAAATCCTGATTATATGGTGTTGCTTATCCGTCGAAATATTATATCTTATGAATGTCGTCACCTCAGTTAAATAATGGTCTATTCCGTTTTCACCATAAAGAAAGAAAGGGAAGAGAAAGGATATGCTACACAGAAAAATAAGAAGGAAAAATGATTGTAACGGAAAGATAGAGAGATGGAATGAGAACACGGAAACGTTTCCACATATGCCGGCATTAAATTTTCAAAAATCTTACTCCGAGAATATTGATATTACCGTTTTATTATTTCTTAAATATTGGACAGTATATTTTAATCCGACCACAGAAATAGATAGTTTTATAAATATTTCACGCGTCGTGCCGCATTCGTACAGGAGTATCTTAAACAATAGTGAGTTCAATCCTATTGTCCTTATGGAAATCCCCAACTATTTTTATCATGCATGTGTTAGAAGGCTGTGGCTGAGGGTCTTAGTAACACTTTATCGCCATTACAATCCCAAGTGCACTCTTTCCGGAGTGGTAGTACCTGTTAGGTCCCATATATAGGTTGAATAGAAAAAAATGAATTTAAAAAATTGATTAAAAAATTGAAACCAATCAAGAAGAAGAACAAGAAGGAAAAAAGAAGAAGAGAAGTAGATGAACATCAGAAGAAGAAGAAGAAGAAGAAAGGGCAAAAGGGAAGATATGAAGAAGAAGAAGAAGAAGAAGAAGAAGAAGAAAAGAAGAAGAAGAAGAAGAAGAAGAAGAAAGAAGAAGAAGAAGAAGAAGAAGAAGGAAGAAGAAGAAGAAGAAGAAAGAAGAAGAAGGAGAAGAAGGAAGAAGAGAAGAAGAAGAAGAAGAAGAAGAAGAAGAGAAGAGAAGAGAGAAGAAAGAAAAGAAGAAGAAAGAAGAAGAAGAAGAAGAAGAAGAAGGAAGAAGAAGAAGAAGAAGAGAAGAAAAGAGAAGAAGAAGAAGAAGAAGAAGAAGAAGAAGAAAGAAGAAGAAGGAAAAAGAAGAAGAAGAAGAAGAAGAAGAAGAAGAAAAGGAAGTAGATGGACATGAAGAAGAAGAAGAAGAAGAAGAAGAAGAATAAGAAGAAAAGGAAAAGTAGAAGACAGAAGAAAAGAAGAAAGAAGAAAGAAGAAGAAAGGAGGCTAAAGTAGATGACATGAAGAAGAAGAAGAAGAAGAAAGAAGAAGAAGAAAAAGAAGAAAGAAGAAGAAGAAAAAGAAAGAAGAAGAAAAAGATGGACAGAAGAAGAAGAGAAGAAGAAGAAGAAGAAGGAAGAAAAAGGAAGAAGAGAAGAAGAAGAAGAAGAAGAAGAAAAGAAGAAGAAGAAGAGAAGAAGAAGAAGAAGAAGAAAGAAAGAAGAAGAAGAAGAAGAAGAAGAAGAAGAAGAAGAAGAAGAAGAAGAAGAAGGATGAAGAAAGAAGAAGAAGAGAAGAAGAAGAAGAAGAAGAAGAAGAAGAAGAAGAAGAAGAAAGAAGAAGAAGAAGAAGAAGAAGAAGAAAAAGAGGCAAAAGTAGATGGAATAAGAAGAAGAAGAAGAAGAAGAAGAAGAAGAAGAAGAAGAAAGAAGAAAAGAAGAGGGCAAAAGTAGATGGACATGAAGAAGAAGAAGAAGAAGAAAGAAGAAGAAGAAGAAGAAGAAGAAGAAGAAGCAAATGTAGATGGACATTAAGAAGAAGAGAAAAAACAAGAACAAGAACAAGAAGGAAAAGAAGAAAAAGAGGCTAAAGTACATGGACATCGATGGTTGAAACAGTTGTTCTTTACCTTAGCCGACAGACAGTACCCAGTAAAAAAATAAAAAAAATGATAATAATAATTTCTCTGCTGATTTAAAAAAAATCAGCAGCTGGAACCTTTGTTGCATTATTAAAATCAGCGATACCCACGAGGTATTAAACTTTCTGTCCATGTTAAAATGGAAGAAAAGATGAATGCATTTTGTCTGCATGTATGTGTAAACTTTCTCCCATTATTCCTGATTCACAGATGCCACCAGAACATGGCAAGTGTCCAGAAGCATTTTAATTTTACTCGATGCAACAAAAGCAAGTCTCATATTAATTTTATATATTTTTTCAAAAATTCATTCTTTTTTTATTTTATTTTGCTTGTGTGAGCATCCTTTTTTTTTTTTTCTCTCTCTCTCTCTTTTCTCTCAAGATGCTGTTGTCATTTGTCTTTTTCACTTTTTATTTGCAGTGCATTTTTTCTTTTTGGTGAACATTTTTTTCTGCTATTCTTTAACATCTTTTCAAATTGTAGGGGAAGTCAGAAGCAAAAAAAAAAAGTTCATTCTCTAGAAATTTCACGGTGCATTTTGAACGGAGGTGGAAAGAGATGGATTGCAAAGAGTCTGCTTGAGAGAGAGAGAGAGAGAGAGAGAGAGACAGACAGACAGACAGACAGACAGACAGACAGACTAAGGAAAGAAAGGAAACAAAATATGTGAACTGAATATCTAAGAGGAAATAAAATTAAATAATTTCGGAAGAAAAAAACAAAACAACAACAACATATGGTTTAAACTCAGGAAACTAACATTTTTCAAAATCTAAAAAATTGCCTATTTAACCCCACCCAACAATTTCTCTGTTTTTTTTTTTTTTTTTTTTTTTTTTTTTTGCATATAGATTAAACTCTATGCTAATATTCATATAGAAACGTGTCGTGATATATACGTGAACATGTATTAATAAATGTTAAGATTTTTTTCTGCCCACCCTGTCGACTGGGACTGTAGAATATGTCGACGGCACCACTGCAGAAGGATAAGACCCTCCCAACAATGTGACCGCCTGTTAGCCGTAGGAGGCCATCCGTAATGCCTGAGGACAGGATCCTGGTGGCTAGGTGGTTTGTGACCCGGGTACTAAGTGGTCACACGACATGAAACACTCCACTTAGGCTAGACGGTCAGTCGGAGAGGCCCAACCCAATCAATCGTCTGGTCATGACAAGCTCTAACACCCATAAGATTAAGTCCCAACCGTATTCTTCAAATTACTCCCCAATCTTTTTATCATATAGATGCTAGAAGGCGGTGGCAGAGGGCCAACCACAAATCTAATACGTATGAAGTTATTTCCTTCTAATTTATTGATACAAATAGACTTTTTGGGTGGGGTTAAGTAACCCATTTTTTAAATTTAAAAAAAATGCTCGTTTCCTTAGTTCATGTCATACGTAATTTTTACTTCTAAATTTATTTAATTTTATTTTCCCTTAGATATTCTGAGCACACAATTTGTTTGCCTTCTTTCCATAATCCGTCTATTTCTTTCTTACTTAATCAGTGGGCTACAAATTTACAAAATCACAGGAAAAAATAAATCACATGTACATAGATGATATCAAGACTTTTGCCAAAAATGAAAAAGAATTGGAAACTTTTGTAGTCACCATAAGAATATACAGCCAGCATATAGGAATGAAATTAGGGATCGAAAAGTGTATCATGATTATGATGAAAAGAGAAACAATAGAAACATCAAATCAGGAAAAAGATATGAGAACATTTATAGAAAAGGAAAATTAAAAATACTTTGGAATACTGGAAGCGGACACCATCAGACAAACAGGGATGAAAGAAAAAGTTATAAAAAGTACCTCAGATGATCAAGAAAATTTCTGGAGACCAAGCTCAAAAGCCAAAATATTTTCAAATGAATAAACATCTGGGCTGTCCCCCATGTAAAATATTTTGGACCATTCTTAAAATGGACGAGGGAGGATGGACAGATGGACTGAAGGATAAGGAAATTGATGGCGATAAACAAGGAATTACACCCGACATAAGTAGAAATATGTCTCAAGAAACGACTCGAAGAATACAATAAAAAGAGCAAAGAAAAACTAATTACATAAACCAGTAACAGCAATTACAGCATATAAACAAACAGAAACACCACAAAATAGAAATCATATATATATATATATATATATATATATATATATATATATATATATATATGATTTCTATTTTTTTTGGTAGAGACTTGATAAGTCGAAACACGTGTCTGTGGATGACCCTATTTATGCTCCCATCCCCTAGGGTTGAGTACTCTGGGGGGGGATCTCGCTGACGGCTGCCAACTCAAGCGTAAACGCAACGCTCTTCTCTATAAGGAATGGAGCACTCTGTGACGGGCTTTACATACAAAGCGATGTGTGTATTAAAACATTAACACCCAACCGACCGGATTTCAATTCCGGCTGTAGGTAGTTTACAAAATGTCTAGCCACACTGAAGAGACTTGATAAGTCGAAACACATGTCTGTGGATGACTCCTCTCTATATATATATATATATATATATATATATATATATGAAATAGACACGGGCATCGGAATTCAAATCCTGTTTCCATTTCACATAGCGGTAAAACCCTGGGAAATATATGAATCCAACTATTTTCCCGACAGGTATGGGTGAATAGTAGGGCAGACTGGTCTTTTTTTAAAACCTTGTTATGGCAAACCGTTCAGGAGAAGGAAAAAAATAATTCAGTTGAAATAAATTGATGTTTTGTTGGATCCTGCTCATGTTGTGTAATTGGGTATATATATATATATATATATATATATATATATATATATATATATATATATATATATATATATATATATATAATATTATTAAATACATTAAAAACCCCAAAAAACCATATGCACAACTTGAAAATAATCATTCGACACTATTATAATGGCCTAAAGAAAAAATACCGAAAGAGTTGCCTAAGTTAAATATATAACCTTTAAAAGTCACAATTATCCTGATGATCCATTAGAAGAAACCTAGTTAGATAGTCTCTGACTCATTAGGCTTACTATATATATATATATATATATATATATATATATATATATATATATATATATATATAAAAGAAAAAAAAGAAATAATGCAATATGACCACCCCTGAATGAGGGAGGTGAAATGTATGAATATAAAATGAGTTTGGCCATGTGCCTGTCAAAATAAAATATATCAGTGGTCTGAAGTAGCTCGTGAGCATACTCGCGAGTGGAAATGGTCCATAACCACGATACCCATGGTATTTAAGGCTTTTATTCCCAAATATATATATATATATATATATATATATATATATAACTTCATAAGATGATACAAAAAATTTCTAGCAGCTCCCGTCTACGCCAGACAGGATGTAAAGACATGGATCTAAGCTGTGAAGAATTCTTATTTAAATTCGGGTAAGTGTCTTTTAAGTGATGGATTTTAAATTTTTTTTATAGAAGGAACTAAAAAATGTTGTTACATATATATAATATCATGATATATATACACACATACATACATACATATATATATATATATATATATATATATATATATATATATATGAATTTTTTAAGAGAATGTAGAATATGATTTCATATCTATCTATCTATCTACGAAGTATATGTGTATGTCAAGTGTACTTTCACGTGTGTGTACATAATATTTTTTTTGGCTTTCGAATTCCTACTTCTGTCATGCAGAGCGCCAAATCGTGGGCGGTTATTGCTATGATAAGGAAATCAAAATAAAGTGAGATATATTTTTTAAAACAAAAATCGAATAACGAAATCAAATGAATACACCCCCCCCCACACACACACACTCAAAAAATCCATGTCAACTCCGAAAAAAATCAAATCAAATTTCATTCGCTTATTTCTCTTCTTTTGCACTCACCCACATTGCCATTTCCTGGAAGAAAAAGTTGCCCCTAAAGAGCTTCGTTCATATCCGGTATCATTGACTCAAACGAAACCTACCCACACGCCATCTTGTTCAGCAACCCCCCTTTTTTCAATTAAAAACAAAAACAAATATAAAAAGCAACAACAACATAGATACAATGTAAATAAAATGAAAACGTTTTTAAGACATTTACATATACCTGCGCGTGTTCATGGAACCTATCTATCTATCTATCTATCTATCTATCTATCACTGGCTCTTTCTTTTCACCATATCTATCTATACTAGCAAATATATGCACCCTCCGGGTGCAAGTATTTAAGTTTTAATATAATAAAATATCATGTTAAATTAGAAAGGTTAATGAAACTGAATAAGAATGCAGATAAAAATATTTGGAACAGAGGGGGTATGATTGAAAAATAGAACAACTTTGAAACTAACTCTTCCATCATTTTCCCTTACTCCCGTCTTTCATTGGTAAATTTTCCTAATTTAACTATTTAGTTAAAATAGGAAGTAAAGAATAATATTACAGTTATTTCTTCTTAATGGATTTCTTTTAAGATTTATCCCCGAGATTTTTGGCCATATTCATTAATATAAAACCAAACAATTAGAAATCAATAATACTAAGCATATATTTATTAAAATCAATATTTAAGATCAATATGCAAATTAGCCTTCCCATTCACACTGTAATCCGCTATTTTGTTGTATATATAAATACAATTGCATGTTATTAGTATGTAGATATGGTCAACAGTCTTAATGATGTAAAACAATTTTATTAATAATTGAGGTTTAAATAAAAAATAAAATCACGGAGAATGTGATGTAAATAACAAAGGGAATTGTGACTTGAATAGTAATATAGTTTCGGTTACAGACATACAAACCCACATAATAAGATATATATATATATATATCTATACACATACCTCACACACGCATACACACACATATATACATATAGATAGACACAGACGCACACAGAAGCACATAGACAAACAGACATACACAGATGTAAGCACAAGAAAAATGTTGCAAAGTGTCATATAGTAACTAAATAAGGGGAATGAAATCGTCTGTTTGGCCTATAAATAATGTCTCGCGAAGCCTCGGCAGAGAGAAACGAGATCTCACGGGACTTGTTAATTCAACCTAGCAATTTCTAATTTCTCTGTTCATCTTGTACATTTGCTTAGTAAACCTTTTCCTCTATCCATAATATTCGTGGTATTTCTTCCCATCATTTCTCTGTTACAACTCAAAGTTCAGTGAATATGTTCATTTCAATACAATGGGAAAATTATCGTGTAGAACTGTGATAAATTGATTTGGTTTAAAAATATTTATATTCGACAGAACAGTGGGCCAATAAAAACGTAAATATGAACACGCAATGAACACGATATCCTAACCTATAAAATAACCCTTGACGAGTTGACGTGCTGTTAAATTCAATAGATCAATCAATCTTACACAATTACTCTGTGTGTATACTGAATTATACGCACTTTACCGCGTTTCCATATATATATATATATATATATATATATATATATATATATATATATATATGTGTGTGTGTGTGTGAGGAAAAATGAGTAAAGAAAAGTTTTCCTCATATTGTCGGATTCAATTCCTTTTCCATTTTATATATATATATATATGTAAGTTGAAAATGGAAGCGAATCCGACGGTATGTTATAAAGAAAAATAAAGAAGAAAGTGTTGAATGGATAAAATGGGATTATTTTATTTTATTTAACTGACACGTGTTTCTGTCAGGAGTTTATCTATGTATATATGTATTCTATCTATTATTATTATAAATACAAAATTGAAATAAAATAACAATATATAGAAAAAATATAGAAATGTTTAGTACACAAAGAAATAGCGACCTTCGTCAGAATGTGATAAATATGAGAAGTAGCGTTATACACTAAGAATTTCCAGAGGATATGAATTTGCAAACCCAAAAATTTACGACCTAACATGCAAGGAGGTGCTTGATATATTATGGTTATCGTCGTATAAAATGGACACATCAATCCGAGTTCGAATCATAGACGAAGCTGTTTGCATTTCACATAGCATTAATATTATTGTTATTGTTGCAACGGCGTTCGCCCTGGGTCGGTTAAGCCGTTTCCATCCGATGAATTCACCGTATCCCGAATGAATGAGATTGTTAGTGAACTCTGGAAAAGAGTAAAAAATAGGAGAAATTCACAAGCGGTCCCCAAATCCCGATTTCATATATCGGGCAGGGGAAAGAGATACTCTTGTTTGCCGCAATTTTTCCACAGACAAATACGCCAAAAGCCGGTGATCTAGCTTTCGGTGACGGCGCTTTCAGTGTGACACGACCGTAATAGGTAGTTAGATAGTTACTAGCATATTAGTATAGTAATGAATAGTATAATATATATATATATATATATAAGTCATCCACAGACACGTGTCTCTGCGTTTCATGACTCTTCAGTGTGGCTAGAAAAAACAACTAGCTCCGACCAAAAGCGAACCCCGACTGACTTTACTCTTGTCCGATCCGTTAACATCTAAGCCATTGTCAGCTGACATTTTAGGATTGGTGTTTTAACTTTGTATATACTTTACGATCACCACAGAG
Organism: Doryteuthis pealeii; assembly: GCA_023376005.1. Taxonomy (NCBI): domain Eukaryota; kingdom Metazoa; phylum Mollusca; class Cephalopoda; order Myopsida; family Loliginidae; genus Doryteuthis; species Doryteuthis pealeii. Next base: position 136,841,332 of record CM042138.1, on the reverse strand, counting down.
ATCAAATCTGTAAACACATGATCATAGTGTTATGCTGGCGATGAAAGTTTATTAAAGTCGCTCCTACCAGGTTGTGGGAGCATATATATATATATATATATATATATATATATATATATATATATATATATTGGTTAGGATTGAAATATATATATATATATATATATATATATATATATATGACAACACTGGTTTGACAAGCGCTATGTAGAAGAAACGCGTAAGATATGCGTGAGCTGAGATTACAGACTCGGTTTTTGGCTCATATTCCGAAAAGTGTGCGGCAACAGATTTTCGTAAGAAGAAAGATAAACAAATAAACAGAGCAAAGTAAATAGAAAATACATAGACGGTTCAACGTTTATATTCACACCAGGTAGAGTCGAGTCGGCATTTATTTTTGTGCAGCGAATGGTGGTGTTATTAAAAGAAAACTAACGTGGACGCATTGAAAACATTTCTGTGAATTTACCATCGAAGTTATAAAATAAAGATTAAATAAAAATAAATGTTTGTTTGTTTATTGGTATGGAACGAGATAAGACTTCTAAAGACAAATTAACATTTTTCTTTCACTCTCTCCAAATAAATATGTATTCGTACCTACTTAAGTGCATAATATACATTCACGCGTCTTTGGTATATATATAATATATATATATATATATATATATATATATATATATATATATATAATTTAATGTACCAAACTTGTTGATAAAGCCTTGCGGTAAGAAAAAAAACTGCAAATAGTTTGATTGTAAAAATATACTACCAAACATCACCTGGGGAAAATATTTGGAAAAAGAAAAGACCAAGATAGTCGTAAAAAGCGAAATAAATTGGCTGATATTATAATACTTGGCCAAAAGAAATTTTTTTATATATATATGAAAAATATATATATAAACCGCCAGGATTATCTAAAGCTAAAAAGTAAAGAGTGCTCAATACCTAAGTAGAGCAAATAATAAAGCAAACTGATATATATATATATATATATATATATATATATATATATATAATGCATTTTTAGTCGTTGTAGTACTCACATATATATATATATATATATATATATATATATATATATAAATTTCATAGAGGAATTTATATATAATTGATAATTGAAAGCTGGTTACATATTTCTTAAGAAGAAAAATCGAACTGTGTTATATAAGAACATAATAAAATAGAATGTCATGAACTTTGTGCTGTAAAATGTTTCAATTTTCATAAACATTTTCTTGGCGTAATAAATATGGAATCTCAATGTTCGGATAGCGCACACGCACTGCTATTAACACTACACACACGGTATATATATATATATATATATATATATATATATATATATATATATATATATATATATATAAAGATAATCTAATGAGTCAGACGAACCTACTATTAGTAGGTTCGTCTGACTCATTAGATTATCTTTATTATTGGCTCTACTTAGGTATCGAGAACTTTTTACTTATTAGCTTTTTCTAGCGGTTATATGAATATATATATATCTTATATACATATATATACATATAAATTGTTTTTTCTTTTGGCCAAATATTGTACCAATAGATTATTTTTTGTTGGTACGAATATCTTGGTCCTTTCTTTTTTTCAAAAATTTTTTTCTTCCTGGTTGATGTTTGGTAGTATATTTTTACAATCAAACTTTCTGCTGTTTTTTTCTCTCCGCAAGGATCTACCAACACGCTTGGTATATTAAATTATATATATATATATATATATATATATATATATATATATATATATATATGTGTGTGTGTGTGTGTGTGTAATGCATTTCATTGTCTCTGTAATATTTTTTATCCTTATATCATAAGTAAATAAACTCATGAAAATATAATATAATATACAATGGTGCCTTGATTTACGAGTTTTACAATTTTTTAATATCTAAAATCTATTACTTGATCTATTTTGTGCTTTGTGTTGAGAGCTAAAGTTTGTGGTACGAACGAGCTTCAGATAAGCTTGTGTTAATAAGTTCACTAAAAACCATTTGAGTTTCCAAATTTATTACGCAAAAGAAAAATAACATTTATCAAAAATAAAAATTGTAACATATTACTGCACATAATTCCATTACATTTTATTCTATTATATTCTTTTTTCATACAATGCAATGTTTTTTTATTAAAAAAAATGAAACAAAACAACAACAAAAAAAGAAGGGTGTCTTTTTTATTTGTCTAAATTTTTGTGATGAGGCTTGATATGTATTTTTTTCGGACTGTTGTCCACATCCTTATCATGAAAAACATAAGGTTTTGGCCGTTATGTTCGCTGGTCTTCTTCAGGTGTCCCTTGTCTATCTGAGCAAAGCAATGATTCAACTTGTAAATCATTTTGAATAGTTTAACCGATGAGCAAACAAAGCGTTAATTATTTGGATGATATCTTTATAAGTTCTCCAACGTCTTGTTTGCTCAATTCAAATGATTTCCCAGTTTGAATCATTGCTATGCTCGGATAGACAAAGGACGCATGAAGAAGGCCGGAGCGTACAATGGTCAAAACGTTGCGTTTTTATGTATCACAATAAAAATGAGGACAACAGTCCGAAACATCAAAATAATCCGTTTTGATTATATAAGTCTACTTGTAAAAATTAAAATCATGGTATATTTGTTTTAAGAAAAATATAACATTTATCTAAAAAGAAATGTTAGGAGTACTTATTTATATGCGATATTTTAGGTTGAAAATATTTTTTGTGGAATTTGTATGTTAGTCTCGGCATTTCCATAATTCAACTTTTGACCATTTAAGCATGTTTTTTGGGGTCGGGGGGACCCCCCAAAAACATGTACTTTGACTGTTGATTCATTAACTCTTTACCTAAAAATTTCACCCACGGCCGTATCAAATTTCCTTGGTACTTCATACCTGTATGAGGTGATATTTCAAAGTTCACTCTCTATTCATCTCAAAACTCATTCTATTCAAAGTCCTATTATTATTGGAATCTGAGTCCTTCTCCCCAATCGTAATGAACTTACCATCAGTTTTTGTACTTTGCTTCGGTGTAGTATGCGTAGAAACAGTTTCTGGTGAGAGAGTTGCTGTCAACGGTTTAAAGTAGGCAAATAGTTAAGGAATAAAGATCTGGTTTGCCGCCTAAGTTGAATTTTTGCCTTCTTACAATAATGCTTGATTACATCAAGTCACGCTGGATCACCGAAGTTAAGCAGCGATGAGCCTGCTCAATACTTAATTGGGTGATCACTTAAGCAACAGCAGCTACTGTAAGCAACCTGAGTCCCTTGTTTAACAAAATGACTCGAATCGGATTTAATTTACTTGGTTGGTTGGCAGTCTTCCGTCAACGAGAGACGATGGAGTAGTGTCAAATTCTTTTTTCCCTCTTTGAGCTACATAGCCTGGGCAGGTTCATATGGAGGATAAGCTGTTGCCCATGCAGCAAATCCCCCACTCTCCACACTGCCACTGTGATCCAAAGGAAAGGTAATTGACTTGAAAAGGGTTGATATACTGTAATACAAAACAACCAATGGTAATTTATGAGGAAGACCGTCCAGGTCTCCTGCCTCAAAACTTGCTACTGGTGACTGCTGAAAAACCAACCCAGCTACGATGGAAATCCGTAGCCGAAGCAGTGTCACTTGAAAGAAAACAACCAACTTGTGGCGTTTTTTTTCGACATTCAATTACATATAAAAAAATCCAAAACGTTTATTTTTTCGGTATTTTCATTTTATTTTAATATATTTATTTCCAACAATCAATTACAAGTATAAAAAAATCAAAATATTTAGATATTCTTGTTTATCTAAACTAAAAACAAGACATTAAACAAACAGGAATAATCTATCTATCTATCCATATCAATTTGTTCTTATCTATGTTACTTTGTTTATATCTATCTATCCATCTATCTCTGTTCCTATCTATTTATATGCTTTTCAGAAAAAGATACAAACTATTTTCCAATATGCCTTAATAAAATAATAAAATGAAATAAAACAACGTTTTTATCGACACTGCTTCGGCTACGGACTTCAATCGTAGCTGGGGTTGGTTTTAAGCAGTCACCGGTAGCAAATTTTGAGGCAGGAGACCGGGATGGTCTTCCTCATAAATTACCGGCGTTTTTTTTTTTTTCGACATTCAATTACGACACTGCTTCGGCTACGGACTTCAATCATAGCTGGGTTGGTTTTTCAGCAGTTACCGCTAGCAAGTTTTGAGGCAGGAGACCGGGACGGTCTTCCTCATAAATTACCGGCGTTTTTTTTTTCGACATTCAATTACGACATTGCTTCGGCTACAGACTTCAATCATAGCTGGGTTGGTTTTTCAGCCGTCACCGATAGCAAGTTTTGAGACAGGAGACCGGGATGGTCTTCCTCATAAATTACCGGCGTTTTTTTTTTTCGACATTCAATTACGACACTGCTTCGGCTACGGACTTCAATCATAGCTGGGTTGGTTTTTCAGCAGTCACCGGTAGCAAGTTTTGAGGCAGGAGACCGGGACGGTCTTCCTCATAAATTACCCAACCAATAATGCTTAAGAAACACTGTTACGTTCTTATCAGTAATAGTTGTCTACGTTTTGTATATTTATATGAGAGCGTAATTCCTCTGTGTTTGTCCGCCATTTTTGGATATTTGGCACGTGGCTGTTCAAGCGTGTTCCAGACATTTGTGTGTGGGTGCCAGCGTCAAGGACGGTCTTGTTTTTTTTTTCTTCAAAAAGAACTACCATTTGCTAGACGCAGTGCCGACGTTTGCACTGTGCCGAAATGAACCGAACAGCGACTTTAGAACTGCTTGTTTCACGCCGAGTAACGACGATGTTTTGCCAGCCCCGAACAGCCGAAAGGGGTGAATTGCTGTTTAGGACACGAATCGGCATTGAGTGCAGAGTTCGTGTCACGGTCACAACTGCGTGCACTCGCACTGAGTGAGCACAAGCAAATATCAACATCAGCTGAGGTTTAACATTCTGTTTGACACGTTCTCTTTCAGAGATTGCTTACTTAATAATCTAGTTTCTTTTTTTAATGACATATCAACCTACGTGGATTATTTAATGCCAAAGCTAATCTTGTAGAAGAACAGTAGTGGTACTATTTAATCTATAACGTTATTATTAAGAATACCTTTTTAAATCTATATAAAATTGTATTATTTCAACTTTTGCACTCCTAGGTCCGCCCTGATCCTGAGTGGTAGTACCTGTTAGGGTACCATTTATGGGTTGAATACATAAACATATGAGTTCACAAAAATCGTTTAAATTTGAGTTTGAAAAAAAAAAAACATGAATACCCAACAAGAATGAATAAAACAAAATGTCTTCGGCATAAAATAATCCAACAAAGGTTGAAATGCCGTAAAATCCAACCACCAACCCACCAACCAACCAAACAGATTTTGTCCTCTTGATGTTAAATTGAAAGCGACTGAAAATCTAAAGTTTATTCTACTCTTCTTCTGTGAAAAAAACATTGTCAGGGGTTAGGGAGAAATCGTCAAGTATTAGGAAAATATTAGCCACTAGAAGTGGTGCAGGCGTACAGTAGCACTAACACACCTTCAGCTTGTAAGAGCTCTTGCTTTATCTTATTGGAAATATCAAATTTTCATATGATCGATAATCTGTCTATATATATTTACCAACCCCTCCGCACGAGCAGGATGTGACGCAAGGTCATTTTCTTAAGCGGACTTTAACAGGTTTGAATTCTGAGTTTTCCTTCTCCTAGACTGGTTACCTATCCAAGGTTAAAGAACCCTGTTTGCCCTACTATTTACCCATAGCTGGAGGGAGGATATATAGATCCATAACTTTCTCAATGGTATTAGCGCTATGTTAAATGTAAACAGCATCGTCCAGGATTTGAACTCGGGTCGATAAGTCCATTTCCTACGACTCTAACAATTTCAAGACGCACCTCCATATTATCTGTCTATAGCAGTTCATGCATTCTCTATGCATCTATTGGCAATGCTTTCTGTAGGCGAGATATCACTATAATAATATTTTTTTTTAAATAATAATATATTTTGAGCTAGTATATTAGGTCTGAGACCTGTCAGCTGTTCCTTATAAACATTCATCCTAATTCCACAGAATATTTATTCTCTTTCTACAGATTATCTAACATTGCTTTAAAGGAGTTTAGAGATGGGGCATTCACTACTGATGATGGTATTTTATTCCATGTATTCACCACTCTGTTATTAAAAAATTTTGTCTTGCATTTGCTTTACAAAATTTTTTAAAGAGTTTTAATTTATGACCCTGGTATAGATATTTTGAGCAATGTTTAGTAGATAAAAGTTCGTAAAAAAACCTATGGGTATATTTGTAGACTTCTATCTAGCTATGTGAACTGCTTTACAAATTTGAGAAGTTTACCATCCAGTATGAAAATGTCTCCATCTTGTTTAAATGAACTTCATTTTATCTTCTTTTTTTGTAATATTTTCTGTGGGAATATCACCGGCTGCTTGCCTTTTTTATTTTAGCATGAAACCTTTTTCTTTTATGAGATCTAATGATGTTCATAGTACGCAGTTAAGGCATATTGTATTATATGTTCTCTTTGTAAAACTCCAGTGACAATGTCAAATAAATCTCTGTCACCATCAGATGAACGAACCATTGCTTTCGTAACCGTATAGAGTATCATTATAGCTGTAGTAATTTTAATAGGGTGACCATATGCTAATAACGTGTTTTGCGAAAATAAGACAGGGCCTATATTAATTTTCACTTGGAAATATAACACAATGGCTTATTTTCGGGGGATTTCTTATTCTTCATATATCGAAGAATGAAAATTAGAACATTTCTAAATAAACAGAAATGCCGGAAAAACGATCGACATTTATTTACCATTAACATCTTTTTTTATTCAAAAACTCATTAACGACAATTCATTCAAAAATAATCATATCATCAATATCTGGAATGTTATCGTTCTGCAAATCACTGTGAACAACATTCCTGTGGTGTTTTTGTATGACAATTTCCTGCAGAATTTTCATCCTACTCTCTCATATCGAGCAATAAAGGTCTCATTGAATGAGTAGTTCTTAACTAGGTAGCCTGTTGTGCTTATTTCTTTCGTCTGTCTGACGCTCTCAACTAGGGCTTATTTTAAGTGGACGGCTTATATTAAGCCCATCCTGAAAATCACGCTAGGTTCATTTTGCAGGTAGGTCTTATTTTCGGGGAAACACGGTAGTATTTGCTCCAGCTTTCCTCTGTGTATGAATTCAAATGCCTTGGTTTATGGACAGAAGGAAACATTTATAGTCCTTTTGGTTTGTTGTTGTTTTTTTTGTTGGTTTAATGGCATATCAGCTTTCGCGGATTATTTAATGCCAAATATATCATTGTAGAAAACAGTAGTAGCATTATTCAATCTATAATTAAGTATATGAGGGTGTTCATACAATTCCCGAGGGTATTAGCCTGAAAGTGAAGATAATATCACGACTGAAATTCGAACTCTCTTACTATGATATCAGAAACCAGTACGTTAGCCACAATGCCACGGAAACTACCCTCTAAATTTTAGGCTTTAGAATATATATATATATATATATATATATATATATATATATATATATATATATATATATATATATATATATATATATATATATATATATATATATATATATATATATATATATATATGTCAGTCATCCACAGACACGTGTTTCGAAGTTTACTTCTCATCAGTGCGGCTCGACGTTTTAACAGCTACCTATAGCCGGGATCGAAACCCGACAGAATTTTCGTCAGCCAATTCCCTTACCCTTGCTATCAGCGGCCTTAGTCTGAAGTGAACAATTAATTGATACATCCGTACACGGAATGTTTTCATAATCACCAGAGAACTCAAGACTGTAAACATCGGACAGACGAATGTGTGTGTGTGTGTGAGTGTGTGTGTGTGTGTGTGTGTGTGTGTGCTGGATTAAGAAGAAAACTTTAATAATTTTACTAACAGTTATAAGTTTTGATTGATTGATTAATGTTAACGGCATGTCAACTCATCTAAGGTTATTTTATGACTGCGAGTTTAGGGAATCGCGTTCATTGTGCATGTATATCTACGTTCATATCAATATTAGTTATTTCTCAAGAACTTTCTTATTCTATGTGTATCCTATCGAATACAAATCATTTTTAAACAGATCTATTGACCCATAGATTGAACCCTAACATATACTACCACTCCAGATCAGAGTGCAGCTGGGAGTAATGGCAATGAAGGTGTGCATCTCACTCCCCAGATCCCCTGAACCGAAGCCTCACAATCTCAGATGCAGTTTATTTCATATCCAGTAATCTATATTTTTGGGTGGGAGTCTTACACCTCCGAAGGGGATTTACTCAGCTTATTCTAAGCCTCCCCCAACCACAGGGCTATTTAAAGCATTGGTTTATGTAATATGCCTAATTATTTGACTACGGATGAATTCAATTTCATAAATA
>CM042138.1:136802824-136830324 GCA_023376005.1 Doryteuthis pealeii | reverse complement strand
GAACTCGTCAAGAGTTATTTTATACTTAGATGTTAGAGAATCGTCTTTATTGCAACATTTTAGTAAGTAGCTCCAGTCGCACTATTACGTTCACTTTCTGACTAATACTCTTGGGAAATGTATGAAACTCCTCATTCCACAGTTATGGGTTAAATAGTGTCACACTTATTCATCTACAAGAAATGGCTTTGTCATAAAAAAGCCCACGAAAGTTGACACCAAAATCAAATTAAGTCAGTGCATCACTTAAAAGTTTGATTGATTCAAACAATCTTTTGTCACATCATGATCAAGTCACGCTGACAGCACGGATTCCCATCACTCTCTCCTGCCACCCGTCCCTATTGGTCATAGCTCCTCCGCACGGCATCCAGTATCTGTACAAAGCTGATGAAGATAAGAATTTGCTGGTCAGCCAACAGTGGTGTGTCTATATGTACGTGTCTACAGGAAAACGCCACTTCTGAATTCATCCTTACTTCTCCGGTGGTTTCCAGTATGTCATGGTTTGTGAAAGGAGGTAAGTGGCCGTACAGATGCTTTCTGTGGGGTGCACGCAGAATCTTTGTGTAGTTCCAATCTAGGTTTTTTTAAAAATAATTTTGTTAGAGTCCAAGTGGTGCAGTTATTTAGTAGCAGTGAAATTCTGCCGCATAGTTAATCCTAACTAAGCAATAATGGTTATTTCCTATAACTCCAACCTAATAAAGGGGAACCACTCTTATTGACTGATAAATTATTTATTTATTGATCTACTAGGAAAGAAGAAGACTGGGTTAGGGATAGAGTTAGGGTTTAGGGTTAGGGTTAGAGTTAGGGTTAGGGTTAGGGTTTAGGGTTCGTTTAATAGGAAAATAATGGGTAGATTAATTAACAGATAAAATTCATTCAGAGCGTTTCCCTTTTTTAGGTTGGAGTTATACGAAATAACCGCAATAATGCTGTGCAATCATTTTACACTTCCAGCATAAAGATTTTTTTTTGATGTTTGGTAATTTTATTTATGCGCGATTAGTTACGTCTTGTAGCAACATGGCTTCTCGCTGATTATTGTTTATAGCTGGGATCTCTTATTCCTACAGAGCTTAAATTTACCATAAAGGAACATTTTTCCATGTTAAATTCTTGCTCTAGTTCCTATAAGGATTATATACTTATAGGAACCAGAGCAAGAATTTAGCAAGTATGTATATCAAATTTCATTTTCACATCCAACAGTTTGATAGCCTGTAGTGAACAGACAAACAAATATTTCATACATTGTTTTTATATCGGTAGCTGTTGATATTGATAGATAGAGAAATAAGGAGTAATGTGATAATTATTTTAACTACCAATGTATTCAGTTTGATTATTAACCGATATAGTGTATATGTATTACTCTTAATCTCTATCAATATTCGTTATTAATATTTTCCTTTACCGCACAGATCACTGTGCTACTCATACGTTGAGTTGGCGAGGGCCGGTATCGAACTAGACCTTGTAATTTCTAACCGAACGCTCTACCAGCTGGGCTAACCGGCTGATGGTAGGTGTGGTGCTCCACCTCAGACGCTAAAAGCAATATCCTTGTTCTAGCGCTAGTGAAAAGGGAATAGACTCCTTCGCTGATTAGCTGATACCGACTTTAGACCCCCACCACCACCGACGAATACCCTTTTTAAAAATATTTTCCTAAAACTTGGTAATTTGTCTTTTGCCAAACCATGTTTCTCCCCAGTGAAGCGTAGAATGTACTTTAATTTTTGAGTCGCTTTCACTTCAAGATCAAAAGCTGAAAAGTAGAAATAATCCAATTTTATGTACATTAAAAAAATCTTAATAAGAAGTTTAATGAAATCAACATCGGTTTCTTTTAAAAACCTTATTGAGGCGGAGGGCATTGACCGAGATCATAAAAAAGTTAACTCATACAACAGAACAAGAGGATTATTCTTTTGTTTCATAACGTGTAAAGTGGTAGATTTAACAATTCATATTAGCGATGGGGCAATACTTGAGGCGACAGGTAACCAACACACGCAACAGAACATAAGGAAATTTGTTTTTTGTTTATAATATAAAAAGAAATAGATTTTCCAACTCATATTAGCATGGGGAAGGTGTACCTAAGATGACAGAAAACACATACAAATAGAGAATTAGAGGCAATGTTTGAGAGTGGATTGTTAAATAAACAAATATTATATCTACTATTTCTTTAAATGTGAAAAAAACTTTGAATTCTGATTTTGTTTTCTCTGTTTTAGTGATATTTATTGTACAATTTATTGCAATTTACCCATGAAGTACAATAAAATAGGAACATATGAATTCATCAACAGTGAAAACAGACAAAAGGGAATTTACCAAAAGTAAAAAGAGAATTAAGCAAAATTAAAAATCAAAAATATGTTCAATCTACATTTTAGGATAAAATGGTTGGTTGGTTGGATTTATGACATTTCAACCCTTAGAGGGATAATACCTCTCTTCACCCTAAAAGGAGTTTCCTGCGTTAGAAATTAAACTGAATTTCATTGTGAACTTTAGAGCTCTGTGATTACTCCTAGTTCCACTCTCACCCGGTGGAGTAGTACCTGTTAGGGTTACATCTATGGTTTTTTGGTTTGGTTTGTTTTGTTTTACGGCATATCAACCTCAGTGGGTCATTTAATGCCGATAAAGTTTTGAGATAAATTCATTCTTAATGGATACACAATTTTTTTTTTATAAATACATTTTTTTATTTAATCCATAGATGGAACCCTAACAGGTACTACCACTTGGGGTCAGAGTGGACCAGAGAGCAATGGTGATGAAGGGTGCAGTCGGTGCATTCTAACGCCCAGCGTTGGTATCTATGGGTAAAATTGTTAAAAGTAATTATTATTAAATAGAACCTTATGCAAAAATAAGAAGAAAAAAAGGGCATTTTTAGAAACAACTAGACATATGTAAAAATGAAAATATGAACGCGATTCCTAACCTCCAGACATGAAATAATCCCAGGACAGATTGACATACCATTAATATCAAACCAATCAGTCAATCAACTGTAGCTGCATTGATTAACAACCAATATGTGGAACAATGTTTTCATTGAATCAGTAAGCATCGTGGCTAACGTGCTGGGCTGCGACATCGTAGTGAGTTTGAACGCTGTTTCGTTCACTTTGGGTCTAATGCCCAAGGGAAAGGTATGAGCCCTCTTAACTTCCAAGCCATGGGTTAAATAGTACCAATACTATTCTTCTACACTTGGCATTAAATTACTCACAAAAGTTGATATGCCATTAAAGCAAAGAAACCAAACCAATTTTTTGTAGAATTGATTAGAGAGTTGCGACAAACAACTAGATAAAGCCTAATTCCAGTGAGAATTATTGATAATGAATACCCTTGGGAAAGGTATGGATCCAATTATTCTCCCTCCAGCTATATGTAAATAGTAAGGCATTTTGGTCTCTTTGAAACTTGGTTTGGCAACAGGTCTAGGAGAAGGAAAACTCTGAATTAAAACCTGTTAGGGATAAATAATAGAGCATATTGGATTCTTTAAGACTTGGTAGGGCAACCGGCCTAGGAAAAGGAAAACTGAATTCAAAGCTGTTAAACTTAAAATTGACCTTGTGTCGCATCCTGCGGACAGGCCTGATGAATACGATAATAATCTTAAATCAATTCTGATAATTTTTAGATGAGATTTATAATTTGTTTATTTAGATTTTTCGGACTTGTTTTCATCTTTATTGTAACGTTTCGGTCGATGTATCCTCCAGCTTTCTTCAAGAACCTCTTCCTCGAACTTGGAAACTTTCTTGTCATCTGAAAAATCTAAATAATACTAATTTTGCGTTGTTTTATATCTAAATTAAATAAAGACAGAGTTTTAAAAGAAGTACATAATTGTTATGATTAAACATTTATTTAAAAAAAAACCTCAAACCTCTCAAGAAACAAGTATACAAAAATATAAATATGAACGTAAAATGAACGTGATTCTCTAACATCTAGGCATAAAAATAACCCTAAACGAATTAAAATGCCGTTAAACATGTAAATATGAACGTAATATGAACGTAAAATGAACGGGGTCCTCTAATCTCTAGGCATAAAATAACCCTAAACGAATTAAAATGCCGTTAAACATGTAAATATGAACGTAATATGAACGTAAAATGAACGGGGTCCTCTAACCTCTAGTCATAAAATAACCCTAAACGAATTAAAATGCCGTTAAACATGTAAATATGAACGTAATATGAACGTAAAATGAACGGGGTCCTCTAATCTCTAGGCATAAAATAACCCTAAACGAATTAAAATGCCGTTAAAACATGTAAATATGAACGTAATATGAACGTAAAATGAACGGGGTCTCTAATCTCTAGGCATAAAATAACCCTAAACGAATTAAAATGCCGTGAACATTTTAAATATGAACGTAAAATGAATGTGACCCTCTAACCTCTAGGCATAAAATAACCCTAAACGAATTGAAATGTCGTTAAAAAGAATGGATCATTGAATCAATGAATGAATTCTTTCTTTCTTTCTTTCCATTAAATGCACGTACATACACAAATACATTGACATGCAATTGCACATGCAAAAGCATTTATCTATGTATTTACTTTTAGAAATGGGATATTTTAAGAGAATTACGAAATTAGTAAGCAGCGATCTAGATAAAAGTGAGTCAAGATATATATCCTCTCAAATACCTTGGTAAAAAAAAAAGGATAAAAAGAAAAACACCAAAGATCGGAATCGTAGTAGAATTAGTAGAATTATTATTATTATTATTAGTAGTAGAGTTTTGGGCGTCTTATTTATCTTGCACCCATTAACCGTAACCTTTATTCGATCTGAATAGACACTAAGCTGAACTCTGGTTCTTGAACCTTAATGCCATTCTCACTCGTACTAAGTGAGCCATGAACTTTGTCGCTTTCCTGTGGCGAGGAATTGACTCCTGCTTAGTCTACCGAGCAAATAATTCAAGACACTCCACCAGCAGGTCTCACTGCTACCTGTTACGCCCCACCTACCCTGCCACCCAATTCAGAGGGAAGGGTATCGCATGAATCTATGCAATGTGGATGTCATGCTTCAAGATATTTGTTTCATTCTAATGCTTCATAGTTCTATCATCTAGAATTACACCTAATACACATTGGCGCTTGTCAATCCAATGATAAAAACTATTTCCTCGATTTTCATTGAGATATAACAGGCTATATTAAAAAAAATTTTTTTTTATGCGTACTGATCCTTGCATCGTAGTTGTAGAAAAGATGACCCGAGTTCAAATCTGGAAATGTCCTTTTTGTGGGGCTTAGAAGATACCCTTAAAAGGGATGTTATCGGTAAACTGCATCTAGTGGTGATGCTTAAGTTCCGGTGGTGAGTGTGTACCCCTTCATATATAAAAAAAAAGGTTACTGCATTTTTACTATTGAAAAAAATGCAACGTAGTCGTAGAAAAGATGACCCAAGTTCAAATCTTGAAATGTCCTTTGTGCGGGGTTTAGAATCCCCTGCAGATACCCTCAAAAGGGATGTTTTGGTTATGACACTAAAACTTCATCTGGTGGTGATGCTCAAGTTCCAGAGATGAGTGTGTACCCCTTCATATAAAAAAAAGTAACTGCATTTTTACCATTAAAAAATGTGAGTCTTTCAATGAAATCATAAAATGTTGGTCTTACAAGAATGTTTTAGGTTTTAGGTGGCGCCTGGTTTGAAAATCGCATAGGCGAGAAACTGTCAGTTACTTAGCACCGTTGACTTCGCTACCCTAACGGGAAACAGTAACTCGTTACCTGATATATTTAACTCGTTGTCTACCAAAATTCCCCACGTCTGTTCTAGATTTGCTAGGTATTTTTACCTGTATGATGGGATATTTCAAGTTCACTATCTATTCACCTCAGAACTCATTCTATACAAATATAAGTAAAATTAAATAAAGTAAGTTGGTGGAGTGGCCTATGTCGGTATCAGCTAGACAGCGAGGGACTCTATCCCCTTTTCGCTAGCACTAGACCAGGGTGATTTTTTTCTGAGACAGAGGGCCACATCTACCCACAGTTCCCCACTTTCCCGCAGAGATCATATTACCTAAACTGTTCTACTCATCCGCAGAGTTTGCGGGGACCAGTATCGAAACCAGAACCTTACAATTTATAGGCGAGTACGCTACTGTATGAGCTTAACCGGCACCAGATATATATAAATAAAGTCCTATTATTATTATATAATCTGAGTACTTCTGCACAATAATAATGAACAAACCATCAGTTTTTCTACTTTGCTTGGATGTTGTATGCGTAGAAATAGTTCCTGGTGGAAGAGCCGCTGAGAGTGGTTTAAAGTTGGCAAAGAGTTAAAAGTATATAGATATTTGTGTGTGTGTGGTTGTATGTGTGTGTGTGCGTGCGGGTTCGTATGTGCCTTCAAGCCAAATTCATCAGTCGCGAGGATCAAATTCTAGTACGGCTTTGGCACATTTTCCAAAACATAGCGCTAATACCATTGGGAAAGGTCTGAATCTAACTACTTCCTCCAGATATGGGTAAATAATAGGGCAGACTGGGCTCTTTAACCTTTGGTAGGTAACCAGTCTAGGAGAAGGAAAATTCTAAATTCAAACATGTTAAACCCCGCTTAAGAATTGACCTTGTGTCACATCCTACTCGTGCAGAAGGGTTGATATATATATATATATATATATATAATAGAGAGATAGAGAGAGAGAGAGAGAGAGAGAGAGAGAGAGAGAGAGAGAGAGAGAGAGAGAGACATAGCAAAGCGAAAATCAATAAGAACACCTGGTTTGAATTCTGAATTGTTCCTTCTCTTAGACTGGTTGCCTTACGAAACCCAGTTTGCTTTATTATTTTACACACAGCAGGGAAGACAATAGATAGGTTTATGCCTTTCTTAAGGGCTCAGCACAAAGTGAAACATAAACATATTAGTTGAGGTGCGTGGTGTACTGGTTAGAGTCGTAGGAAATGGACTCGTCGATCCAAGTTCAAATCCTGGACGAAGCTACAGTTCACATAGCTCTAATACCCTTGGGAAAGGTATGAGGGCAGACTCGACTCTTTAACCTTGGTTAGGCAACCAGTATAGGAAAAGGAAAACTCTGAATTCAAACCTGTTAAAAATTCCGGGTGGTCACTACTAGAATTGGCTGTCCTAATTAGTGATCTATTTCACTAATTTTTTTTTTTTTTTTAAACAGCCTCTTTCAGGATTTGAACTCGGGTTGTCGATGCTATTTCCCACGAAAATAATGCACAACATCTCCGACACGGACAGAATGTGACATAAAGACAATTTTTAGGCGGAGAAAAGCTGGTTTGAATTCAGAATTGTCCTTCTCCTAGACTAGTTGCCTAATCGAGGTTAAAGAACACAGGCTACATTATTATTTATCCATAGCTAGATAGAGACCAAATGGATTCGTGCCTTTCCAAGGGCATTAGCGCAAAGTGAAATGCAAGCAGCTACTTAGCAAATAGAGGTGCGTTGTGTAATGGTTAGAGTCGTAGGAAAGACTCGTCGGTCCGAGTTCAAATCCTGGACGAGGCTGTTTGCATTTCACATAGCGCTAATACCCATATATTCAACCTCCGGCAATGGGTAAATAGTAGGTAAGACTGGGCTCTTTAACCTTAGTTAGGCAACCAGTATAGGAGAAGGGAAACTCTGAATTCAAACCTGTTAAAATTTGTTTAAGAAATTGACCTTGTGTCGCATCCTGCTCGTGCGGTGGGGTCGGTAAATATATACGTAGTTGTAAGCATCTGAGACAGGAGAAAATAAGTTGATCAATTCCTCTTCGGTTCTTACTGTTGCGACTCTCAAATGTGGCCGTATAAATAGATGCTGATCGTGTTAATCGCCACTAAAGAATTGGCCTTGATCATTGCCTTCTGATCGAATAATACATTTTTACTTGTGTTTAGTCTACTGAGGCCGCAGTGAAACTCAAGATTATAACTCTAAATATATCGCTTATTGATAATAAGATTTGCAAATTAACGATTATTCAGAAAGTAATGACGAAGCTAGAGTAGGAAGTAAAGAGAAGAGAAAGGATTAGAAGTGGCGACTTTGTAGAGTTACCGAAAGAAATTGGGGTCAGGCTGCGTGAACTTAAGGTCATTGAGGGCATCAAAGGCGTTCCGTTCCCTCGAATCGTTAAATGTCGAATATTTAAGAGGTGTGGCGTGTCGGTCGCCAGGGAGATGAAGCATAGTGCTGTTGAATGGCTGCAAAGATGTGATGAATGAGAATGGCAGCAGGGCGACTTTTGGCGGGAGAAAGATTAAAGTGTGAAAGGAATAGAAGAAGAAAAAGGAAAGAAGTTGAACTAAAAGGAAATAAGACTTGAATAAAAGGGAGTGAAAGAAAAAAAAGGGAGTATTAGATCTTTGAAGTGAAAAAGATACAAATAAACTATTTAAAAAAGAGAAAAAAAACGAAAAAAAGAATAATCGTATGAATGAAATGAATGAAGTAATGAATAGAAAGAGAAGTGAATGAATAAAAGAATATAATAATGAAATATATAAAATTAGAAAAACTAATGAAACTAAATAGGAATGTAGATAAAGGGATTTGAAATAGAGAGGATATTTAAAAAATAGAGCAACTTTGAAACTATCTTTTCCATAATTTTCCATCACTCCCGTCTTCTATTGCTAAATTTTCCTAATTTAACTATTTAGTTAAAATAGAAAGTAAACAATAAACTTACCGCTATTTCTTCTTGTTAATGGATTTCTTTTAAGCTGTATCCCAGAGATTTTTGCTCATATTCCTTAAGATAAAACTAAACAATTAGAAACCAGTAATACTAAGCACGTATTTATTAAAATCAAGTTTTTATGATCATTATGCAAATTAGCACCCCCGTTCTCACAGTAAACCGCTGTTTTGTTGTATATATACAAATACAATAGCATGTTATCAGTATAGATATTAGTATTAGATATGGTCAACAGTTTTATAATGTAAAACAATTTCATTAATAATTGAGATTTAAATAAAATCATGTGGAATGTGACGTTGATAACTAGGGTAATTGTGACTTGAGTAATAATATAGTTTTCTACAGACAGAAAAACGCACAATCTCCATTATAATAAAATAGAATAAATTTGCAAATTCTACATCAAACCATTCGGCCATCTATAGAGAGCAAAGAAATACAATTTCCACCAGTTATTACGAATTGCAAGAAAAAGAGATGAAAACAATAAGTAAAGTTTTGGCTGAAAAGTTCAAGGGCTAACCAAGATGCTCTCATGAATTGTGATCAAAAGAGATTTATTTTTCAACATAGTCTTTTTTTGCGATCCACCCAGTTCTGACTTCAGTTCTCTGCAGTGCTTGGATCTCATTGGTTTAAAAATCCCACAATATTAGATATGACGTTATCATATGAAATTTTCAGGCTATAAACTTTTCAGTCCATTCCTCGTACAAAGATAATGAATGTATAATTGAATGCATTAATGAATGAATAAAGAAAGAGAAAATGAAAGAAAAATCATCAGGCAGTTAAGAAAGAAAAGGATAAAAAGAAGAAAAAAATAGGGTAAAGAAAAAAAAAAGAAATAAGAAGAGACTCAAAGAAGAGAATAAAAAGAAAATAGGAGTATAATAAAGAAGAAGAAGAAGAAGAAGAAGAAGAAGAAGAAGAAGAAGAAAGATAAAAAATGAAATGATAATAATAATAATAATAAGTAGAAGAAGAAGAAGAAAGAAGAAGAAGAAGAAGAAGAAGAAAAGAAGAAGAAAGATAAAAAATGAAATAATAATAATAATAAGTAGTAGTAGTAGAAGAAGAAGAAGAAGAAGAAGAAGATAAAAAATGAAATAATAATAATAATAATAATAATAAAATAAGTAGAAGGAGAAGAAGTAGAAGAAGAAGAAGAAGAAGAAGAAAGATAAAAAATGAAATAATAATAATAATAATAATAATAAGAATAATAATAATAGAAGAAGAAGAAGAAGAAAAGATAATAATAATAATAATAATAATAATAAGAAGAAAGAAGAAGAAGAGAAGAACAAGAAGAAGAAGAGAATCAAAGTGATTATCATTGGATGCTGATCATGATTATCTGTTAGTCCTTTCGATTAAATCTAACACAATGGCGGGGCGATGTGAAGTCCGTTCTATTATCCCATTAATCAAACACCATTTCCCGCTCTTTTTCCTTTTTATTAGATTATTCTGTATGAAACAATGTTTTTGAACATTATTTTTATCAAACGGGTGATTTTAATCTATGGTAATATTTCGGTAAAGTAAACACAGCTACGTAGAGGTAAACTATGGAAAGCAAATGGAGACAAAAAATGTCAGACAGTGAGAATGGAGCAAGGAAGTGTAAAAATGAAATGGGTGAAAAGTCACTGGGCAAGTAAAGCAACCCCCCAAAAAAAAAACAACAACAAACAAACAAAAAACAAAAACATAATAAAACAAACAAAAACCAACCCTCCCCCAAATAAAATCAACCCTTCTCAAAAAAACGAGAAAGAGTTTAGGCGGGAATAGGATTAGATAAAACGAGTAATAAAATACATATCTGATTTAAATTAAAGCTTTTTGTATTTGCCCGCTTTGTAGGTGGGGCTTAGAATATGCTGACTGTGTCACCTGCAGAGAAGTAAGAGCCTCACAAAAAGGGGTGTCCTAAATATGAAAAGGGGGTGTCATGGAAATTTATTTTCCTAACCTCAAACCAGGCTGGATAAAGTATTTGTAGCATTCGACATAGGTCATAATATATTAGCTATCTTTAATAACAAATACACTAATCACAGCAACCCTCTAAAAAATAATAGACTTTTCTAATTTAAAAACAAAATAGATAAAAGAAAAAGAAAAAAGAAAAAAAAAGAACTAACACCAAATCATATACCCCCCCCCCTGATGACGACTGAAGAAACAGTAGAAAGTGCTCGGGACTCGATGCCTGAAGAATATATCAGAAGATCTGAAACACGTGTCGTTAATGTAAAATAATTATAATTTTTTAAAAACATACTCCATTCTGCAGACTTTCTATTATATATATATATATATATATATATATATATATATATATGTGTGTGTGTGTGTGTGTGTGTGTGTGTGTGTGTGTGTGCGTGTGCGTGTATTTTCATGTTTGTGTGCACGCGTCTAAAGGCTTAATAATTTTTCCGCGCATAAATATATATTTTACTTTGAGACTAAATAATAAAATCCTGGTATATTTTGTTTTTAGAAGAAAAGTGTAATTCTTATGAAATAATTTTTAAGGAGTAATTATTTAATGGTAATACTGTACACACACACACACACACACACACACACACACACACACACACACACATATATATATATATATATATATATATATATATATAACTATCTATCTATGTGTGTATGTATGCGGCTGTTTGCGTGCTTGAATTCACGTGGCTTTATTTTTTTTCATGTATAAATGTAGGCATTTATCCAACCCGGGTAGCGTGTGACACAAGGTCACAAATATGGAGTATCAAGCAAGGATCGCACTGGCTATTCAGTTGTAATGGATCTGCTTAACTAGCCTGTTAACCATTACGCCTCGATCGGTCACCCTACCATTTTTAAATGTATATTCTATTCTAGGAATAAATAATAAAATCCTGGTATTTTTGGTTTTAGAATGATTTTAGCATATCATGAATGAATAGGTAAAGTCGTCGGGACGGCCTAAAGTCGGTATCAGCCAGTCAGCGAGGGAGTCTATCCCCTTTTCAATAGCGCTAGACCAAGGAGATTGTTTTAGCATCTGAGGTGGAGCGCCACACCTACATTCAGCTCCTTACCTTACCGCACAGATCCCTCTGCTACTCATACGGTGAGTTGGCGAGGACCGGTATCGAACTAGGAACCTTGTGGTTTATGAATAGTTATGGGTGTATTATCGTTTATGGTATTAGTATATATGTAACAAACAAAAGAAAGAGAAAATACTAATCACCTATTGATCAAAATGCAAACAATAACCTTCATATTTGACATTTAAACTATTTCAATTCAGCCTTTTTGAGAATGTAGTATTATTACTTAACATCTATTAATAACTAGCAGCGGCTTCCCGGCGTCGCCTGGGTAGAGGGAGATTTTAAAAAAAAGTTAATCCATTATTACTGAATCGTGATTTGAATCCTTGTGAGATGCCCCATTTAAATCCCTATGTAAAAAATAGACCTTGCATTGATCCAGCTAAAAAGAAATGTTAATGTCTACTTTCTAAAATATTAAATGCAAAAAAAAATCCATGTTGTTATCATTTAAATTTTATCTTTTTAAATTATCTTCACGAATATAAATCAAATCTATTATTTTTGCTAAAAACCCAAGCCCTGGTGATATTTAATGTGTATATATATAATACTTTATTGTTAATTGTTTATTTTCGAATTTTCATCCGGACATACATATACACACAACTGCCCTTTATATATGTGTAGAATAGATGGAGATTAGGTCTCTATTCGTCACTGCTTACGTCAAATTACCCAAAATCGTCATAACATAAAATGAATACACTCAAAATTTTAGCATACAACCTTAGACGGTTTTCATTGCTTTTTAAAACAACTTTTAATAAATACATGCCCGGTATGATATATTTTTATATATCGTTTGTTTTATTTTGATATACATTTAAAGTTATCAGAACTAAATTTCCATTTCAAATTGTTTTGTTATTTTACTCCTTTAATAAATTTGATGATTTTACTTACTTATGGTACAAACTCTCTGACATTGAATTTTTAACTCTCTCCCCTTCAGACAATGTCTTTCAAAAATTAATATTTACACCGCCCGGATGGTGTTTCTTTTTTGCTAGTCCTAAGAAAGTACCCAATAATCATGAACTTTTCCGAAAGATTTTGCTGTATTCATTTTTGTATTCATTTTCAATTAATCTGCTTAGTGACTAGTGTATTTATACATTTGCTTACAGTGATAATACTCGTTGTATGAGTTTAGGTAAAAAAGCAGAATTTTACCGCTGATTTTATCGACTGTTATATATACACTTCTGGCTAGCACCAACGAACTGCGTTTTCATACATGAGGTCACGCCCAACTTAAAAAAAAATCCTTGCAAACAGAATCAACCCAGATCCACAACATAGAAGCACTTGCGTCCTCGAAAATGACCCAAGAGGATCGACAGTACCTTTACTCAGACTACACAAACAGACAATTTGGACAAACTGACTACAACTCCATTTCAAAGAATATATTATTTTCGACTGTAGATATTTTTTCTGTTTATTCTAACATTATATGAGAGACATTTGTTAAAACAACATGAGGCCCAAAATATTCATCACCCTGTCGTATGGGACAGAAGAATACACCGACTGCACCTCTGCAGAGGGATAAAATGCCCCGATGAGACCACATATTGGTCGTGGGTGGTGATCCGTGATGCTTAAGGACGGAATTCTGGTGGCTGAGCTGTCCATGACGTGCAGCACTTCACTTTGGGCCTTACTTAGGCTAGACGGACAGTTGGAAAACCCTTCTCGATCAATCTGCTAGTTATATCAAACCCTAGCATTTATATGATTGTCCCGACCCTATTGACTTTATGGCAAACCTTAACCATTTTTACTAACCCATATACGTGCTAGAAGGCTGTGGCTGAGGGTCTAAGTGAACTGGATATGACGTTAAACTGTATTTTATAGTGAAGTTCCAATTCTGGAGCTCTGGAGACTGTAGAATACCCCTTCATCACCATTAATCCCAGGTCCAACCGTATCCGGAGTGGTATTACCTGTTAGGATCCCATCTATGGGTCAAATAGATTAAAAATGAGTTTTAAAAATGTGTTTAAAAATGTCAATACCAAACAAGAATGAATAAAACAAAATATTTTCGGCATAAAATAACCCAACAAGGGTTGACATACCGTAAAATCCAAACAACCAGCCAACAAAAATATTCAAGCTCTATATGTGTTCTGCGAGAGCTTGTGTGTTTATACTAGGTATGTCTGAAAAGTTCCAGTATGTCAGAAAACTTCGATCTGAGGGGCATCGCCCACTACGAGTTCTTGTCACAGGGCCAGATGATCAACTAGTATGTCTACAAGGAGATACTGCGGCGTTTGCTTCGTTCAGTGAGTGAGAAGAGGCAAGAGATGTGGCAGGACAACTCGTGGGTGCTTCATCAGGACAACGCATTTGCTCACACTGCCTTGAGTATCCGGGAGTTTCTGGCCCAGAAGAACATCACTGTACTGGTGCAACCTCCCTACTCGCCCGAGCTGGCTCCATGCGATTTTTCCCTCTTCCCCAAGCTCAAGAAGATCCTCAAGGGAACCCGTTTTGACAATGTACACAACATCAAAAAGGCCGTGGCGACAGAGCTACGGAGAATCTCGGAAGAATCCTTCCAGGTGTACATGCAAGCGTGGCAGGGAAGGATGGGAAAGGGCATTAGATTCCAGGGGGATTACTTTGAAGGGGATAACTTGTAGTTTGGATCTGAAATAAATTTTTTTGTGACACCAGTCCTGGAACTTTTCTGACACACCTTTTATATGTGTGTCTGTATGGGTCTGCATCTCTGTGCGTACGTGGGTCTGTTTTGTTGACTCAGACATTGAGGGGTTAACATCAAATATTCTAGTGATGACTGGGACAGCATTTAATCTGAGTCAAAGATATCTGTTTTGAAAAATACAATAGATAAAGAGAAAATATGGTTTAGTTTTTGTAGAATTGTCAGCTGTCAAGTATCAGTTGTGCCAACTTGCACAGGCACAGAGATTTGATAAATGTTGTTGGATACTAATATTCTTATTACGAGGGTGAGTCAAAAAGTAATGCCATTTTCTATATTTTATCTGAATTACTTTTTTTAAAAACTTAATTTTTATTTATTTATAAAACTAAAGCCTACAGTCTCCAGAGTTCCAAAATTGGAACTTCCCCATTAGATGCAGTTTAACATCATACACAGGACGCTGGAGTGGTAGAACCTGGTAAGGTCACATCTATGGGTCAAATTTTTGTGTATTCGAATTGTCTGTGGTGCTTAGAATATGCTGACTGTATTTCCTCAA
This sequence comes from Doryteuthis pealeii, assembly GCA_023376005.1. Taxonomy (NCBI): domain Eukaryota; kingdom Metazoa; phylum Mollusca; class Cephalopoda; order Myopsida; family Loliginidae; genus Doryteuthis; species Doryteuthis pealeii. Next base: position 136,815,184 of record CM042138.1, on the reverse strand, counting down.
AAGTATCAAGGATATTACACTAAACTGTATCTGATGGTGAGTCTCCAGTTCTGAAAAAAAAAAAAGAAAAAAATCAAACATTAAATATTTGTTGTGTAATTTTTTTTTTTAACTTAGTATAGTTTGGATTATTTAGATTTTTCAGACTGTATTGTATATACACAATGTTTTGGCTGATGTGCTTTTCGCCCTTCTTCAAGTGTTTCTTGTTGAAGTTGGGAGCCTTATTGTTGGAATTGGATGACTTCACGAAACTTTGAACTGAACCCTTTATTGAATCCATTCGGGTAGATCTGTTAACCATGACAGAATTTAACAAAAAGGTTCCCAAATTTATCAAGAAACGCCTGAAGAAGGCCAGAGGGCACATTGACCAAAATGTTATGTATACATATATATATATATTTACCAACCCCTCCGCATGAGCAGGATGCGACGCAAGGTGAATTTCTTAAGCGGAGTTTAACAGGTTTGAATTCAGAGTTCTCCTTCTCCTAGTCTGGTTACCTAGCCAAGGTTTATTTATCCATAGCTGGAGAGAGAACTGGATTCATACCTTTCCCAAGGGTATTAGCACTATATGAAACGCACCTGTTAGAGTCCCATCTATGGATTAAAAAGATTTGTTTAAAAATCAATCGTATTTGATACGAGGGTGAGTAAAAAAGTAATGTCATTTTATTTATTTCAAGTCAAGTTTTTATTTTTTTATTTTTATAAAACTAACGCCTATATTGAGGCCCTACAATATATGATAAAAATACGAGCTCTCCGGAAAGGAAATATTCTCCCAAATATACTTATATCTATAAATTCCCTACATTAAAATGCATTGTGCTGATGGTCAGATTGGTACAGATTCTGACTGACTAAAATTCGGTCGAGTGCGATCCCGCAAAGTCTAACCGCATTGAAGAGTTGTGAAACAGTAGTTTATGTGGATGAATATCTATCTATCTATCTATCTATCTATCTATATATATATATATATATATATATATATATAGTTAGAAAAAGCTTTTCTTTCTACCACTGTTTTGTTAAAGGCATACCTTCTTCAGGGTCCTCTTGAAGAATATGTACATTGAACGTCGAAAACGTGATAAAAATAAAACTTTTTTCTACAACTATAAATGCTCTATACTTTACGAAATATATTGAGCACTTTTGAGGCGCGTGGTGTAATGGTTAGAGTCGTGGGAAATGGAGTCGTTGACCTGAGTTCAAATCCTGAACAAAGCTGTTTGTATTTCACATAGTGCTAACACCCTTGGAAAAGGTATGCATCCAACTATACTCTCATCAGCTAATGGTAAATAATAGAGCAAACTGGGCTCTTTATCCTTGGCAAGGTAACCAGTATAGGAGAAGGAAAACTCTGATTTCAAAACCTGTTAAACTCCGCTTAAGAAATGGGCCATGTGTCGCATCCTGCTCGTGCGGAGGGGTTGGTAAACAAATATTGAGCACTTTTTGGAGTAACTACTAATGCTAGTACAGTAATAACATTGTAACAACATTTGATGAATATATATATATATATATATATATATATATATATATCAGTTGTCAGCATTTTATATACATATATATATATATATATATATATATATATATATATATATATATATGTGTGTGTGTGTGTGTGTGTGTGTTTTTGTTGCTCTTGTACCTATTTATCCCGTGCTGCTCTGTCATGAATCTGAGTGAAGTGGTGATACCGCTGTCGTTCTCATCATCACCGCCTCCACCGCCACCGATGACGACGTCATCATCGCCTGACAGTGAAGCGGCGGCTATTCGACGCTTGGCCCGCCATGAGGCAAACATTCCCGCCACTCGTGTAAACCATTCGACGGGCAGATGTGTGCATCTGCCACCCCGTTAGCACCTCGCCTACCGTTTTCCCCGGGGTCTACTAGGTGCATGTTTATATATTCCGGACCGTTGGCAACTGGACGAGCTGTTGAAAGTAATAGACTGAAAATGTCTGTACGACGCATGCGTGGGGGAAAAAACATCCATTTATACACATTGGCGCTGGCACTGGCACTGGGCACATATGCTCCGCCGATATTAGAAAAATTCATGAATTATGATTCAAGGAAGTTGAATAATCCGTACGAAATTGATTAGAGAAGTTAGACTTTATTTTCTTTGGTCAGTAGTAGATTGAAGAATACCAGATGACAAAAGTAAAGACGAGTCGGTCAAATTCAATTTTAAATAAGGTCAAAGGGCACGTCCTTATCGCAGCCAGCCGACAATTATCAGTCTATAATTTAGAATTGATAGAGGCGAAACAAGCTGAGCATTGTATGTTTTGCTCCTCTATAACTATTAACACACACGTACACATACACACACACGCACGCACACATACACACATATACATACATACATACATACACATATATACATATGTGCGTGTGTATGTATGTGTATGTATGTATGTGATACATTGTATCTATTTCATCTCTATATCTCTATTAAAACACACACATAAACAAACACACACACACGCGCACATACATATACACACACACCATCACATGCATATGTACGTACGTGGATGAGTCAAAATTAACATTGAATCTATTTCTCCACAATCTTTATTAACACATACATATACGTTTGTGTATGTGTGTCTGTGTGTTGTGTGTGTGTGTGTGTGTGTGTGTGAGATAATACAGATAGAGAAGAAATACATACAATGTTCAACTTGATATAAACACACACACACACACGCGTGCACGCGCAAAACACACACACACTTACACACACACACACACACACACACACTTACACACATTTATATATGTATAAATATATAGTTTAGTTGTTGTTAGGGATGATTCATAGCAAGCCCTTTTTTAACATCGAAATATCAAAATTGGTATAGTTCATTATGAGAGCTCAATATACAATAATTGGGGAATTATACACATAATTCGCTGTATGATGGGGCCATTGATATATGCAGAAATAAAATCATAACTGTTAATATGACCGATATTTAAGCCTTTTCTTTGATATATATATATATATTATATATATATATATATATATATATATATATATATAATATAAATGTGTGTGTGTGTGGTGTGTGTATGTGTGTGTATGCATGTTTATGCATTCATATGTGTGTATGTGTATGTGTCAAGTTGAACATTGTAACTATTTTTTCTCTTTTTCTATTCTCACACACGCGTAAACATATGTCTGTGCATGTGTGTATACGTATGTGTACGCGTGTATATGTGTGTGCGTATATGACTAGTTGAAAATGTTTTATTTTCTTATATATATATATATATATATATATATATATATATATATATATATATTAAGGCACATATATTTATGTGATTACGTGTGTGTATATATGTCAAGGTGAATATTGTATCTTTTTCTTACACAACGCACGCATATATATATATATATTATATATATATATATATATATATATATATATATATATATATATATATTAGAAATTAGATAAATATTAGCTCTCACAATTTTGTGATTGAGCACTGTATTTTCTTTGTTTCTTCACAAAAAAATAATATATATATATATATATATATATATATATATATATATATATATATATATATATATATATATATATATATATATAAGTACCCCTTCATTTACATTATTCTCATGTTCAAACTGACATGGAATAGTTGTACCTGTTCTCATCTATGAGTTAAACTGATCTATTTGAAAATGATTCGAATTGTGTAAAAATATCCCAAGACGCAACTACACATAAATGTTAATATGAACACGATTCTTTAACCTCGGGGCATTAGATAACCATCAACAAGTTGACATGCCATTAAAACCAATGAAACAATAATTCAATCTTGGATTTATCTTTTTTCCATTTTATTAAATTTTATTTTTGCCTAGCGTGTGGGCCAATTCTCAAAGAACTGATGCCCACACTATATTCTATATATCAATACGCTTGTGAAATATTATTAACAGTGATAGTTTTAAATTTATGTCTGTAAACAAATACACCAAAGTTAAAACAACCTTTTTTGAATGATATCTATCCAACGCTATGGGAAATACAAACAGCCTCGTTCAGGATTTGTACACGGGCAGCCGAGTCCATTTCCTATGACAATAACCATTGTATTTATCTTTTATAGTAGGAATTAATGTTTGGCGTAAATTCTTAATTTACTACAAAGGTTTTGTCGTTATAACCAGTTGCAACCAAAGTCTTGACCTCCTAACACTTGTAGACAGTATTTCAAATAGAAGATGATATAAACAATCAGATATACCCGAATACATAAACATACGTAGGCATATAAACTCACACATACCCCAAAAATACAAACGCAAAAACACACGCATAAATACGATGCGTATATATATATATATATATATATATATAGTATTTATGTGACGAATTATATATATATATACATATATATAGTATTTATGTGACGGATTATATATATACATATACATATACATATATACAGTATATATGTGACGAATTATATATATATATATATATATATATATATATATATATATATATATATAATTGACAGTAAACATTGTAAAATAAAACTTGTTGGAAAATATATTTTTTTACATTTATCTATTAGTTTTGTCGTGTCTTTGACCCGAAAATTGACCTATTACCTAGCGTAGATGAGTACATCAGCTAGTATATGTAAATTATGCGTAAAGAAAAAAAGTTTCCAGCGTTTTTTCTTTAAAAAAGTTTTCTACTGTGTATTCCGTCTGTAGTTTAAAAAAATGAAAATGCTGGTTATTCAACTGACACACAGACACACACAGAGGCATATATATATATATATATATATATATATGTGTGTGAGGGGTGTGTATATATATATATATATATGTATATATATGTATGTATGTATGTATCAAGCTATGAATATTTTCGTGTGACTGTTGGAGACATCCAATTTGAATAAATAAAAAAAGAAAGAAAGAAAAAAAAGACAGACACTAAACAATTTAAACATCAAGGTAAGCGATCATATTTCTACACACTTTTAAATACAACTCTTCCCCAGATCCAATTTCCATCATCTCTGTGTTCGAAAAAAAAATTTTTTTTTTCTTCTTTCAATATTCTCTTACTGTTTATTATTTCAACTCCGGCTCTTTTGTACTTACCTTCCTCGCTACCCTAACCAGCACCCCCCTCTCCAATCAACATTTCAAATGAGTCCTGACCTGTTTGACTCGACCATCGAATTATTGGGATTGACTGCCTAATTAGTATGATTAGGTTTTTGAATAATACAAGAGCTTTTGGAACTGTCGTCTTTTGAGTTTGCCGGGTTTTGACCTTTCGTCTGCCGCCCAAAAGTTTTCATACTTTATTTCTCTGGTTTTGTCGGTTCAAATAAGGGACTCTAAAGAAAGATAAGTATTCATTAGAAGATTGGCATAATGGGACATTTTAAAGTTAACAATATTTTGAAATCAGAAGAAAATGTTCAAGGCATGCAAATTACTAATAAAAAAAAATTGATTGTTAAATTTGTCCACAGTCAAAGATGTCCCAATCACGAAATAAATTACCTGACAGACGTGCATTAGAATTAGTTCATATTCATTTAGCAGTGCCGGTATACCCTATAACAAAATACATCCCCCAAAACGACATATTTAACCCACTTCAGATAAATCTTAATCCATTTTTTCGGTATATGCCGTATTTGTGAATTCTCTATTTGGCAGTTCGGAAAGGGTTAACATGATTGAAATTTTACATTGACTTACATCATATACTGAAGTCGCGTAGTGTAATGGTTACCATGTGGACACGGCATGACGTGTTCAAATATTAGACGAGAATATTTGCACTTCACATAGCACTCATACCCTTGGGAAAGGTATGAATCCAGCTATTCTCCCACCATGAATGGGTAAATAGTCGAGAAGAATAAGCTATTTAAACTTGGTTAGGCAACAAGTCTAGGAAAAGGAAAACTCTGCATTCAAAGCTATTAAACTCCGCTTAAGAAATCGACCTTGTGTCACATCCTACTCGAGCGGAGTGTTTGGTAAATATATATATCATATTCTACCACAGCTTTCAGGCATTGACGGGAATTTAAAAAATTGAAAATAAACCTCTTATCTCTCTCTCTCTCTCTCTCTCTCTCTCTCTCTCTCTATATATATATATATATATATATATATATATATATATATATATATATTTAAATATATTTATTTTATTATCTTTTATTTTTTGTATATTTATGTTTTTATATTGTTTATTTTCATAATTCTTGTTGTTTATATATTTTTTCTTTTTCTTATGTTTTATCCTTTACTTCTGTTTTTTTTAATCATTTAATGAATTAAAAAAAAATACTTCATTGATTCTTATAATATTCTTATCTAGCTTTTCTTGATATATATATATATATATAATATATATATTAAAGTCATACCTAATTTGTTAATTAATTACTTATAATTAAATGAATTAGGCGTGCATATCGGTTTAAATGTAAAGCGTAAACAAATCGAGAAAAAGTCGATATATTTATGAGAGTACGCAAATAGTTTGTTTGATATGGCGATAGTCGATAATTTTTGGGAGAATATGTGCTTAATTGAAGTCATACCTAATTTGAAAATTAATTAGTTGATAATTAATGAATTAGGCAAATATATCCGTTCAAATGTAAGTCGTAAACAAATCGAGAAAAAGTCAATCTCTGTATGTACATTTCGGCCTATTATGCCCCATCAGCAAAGTTATAGACAGGGAGCTGCTTTGTGTGTGATTCGATTTGTTTACGTCTTACATTTGAACCTATATATTCGCCTAATTCATTAATTATCAACTATTTAATTTTCAAATTAGACACAGACACAGACACACAGACACACACACACACACACACATATATATATATATATATATTGTTAAATAATGCAGCCATTTTTTGTCTCCAACTTTTGTCCTTTGTTTTTTCGTATTGCGGGATTATTTTTGTAATATCTGGCGAAAATTGGCTGATGTATTTACCATATGTCATAGACCAAGTACTTTCCGCCCTATCGTGGGCCATCTTCAGGGTATTTTGAAACCGTACAACAATGGGCTTTTCCATTTTATTTAAGAATATATGTCTACAAGAAAAATGCTGCCTAAACACACACACACACACACACACACACACACACACACACACATATATATATATATCTATATATATGTATATATATATATTTGTTTGTTTGTTTGCTTGTGTGTGTGTGTGTGTGTGTGTGTTGTGTGTGTGTCTGAAAATGTCTATTATTTTATTTTTTATTTCATGCTGAGTGTTCAGCTGTTTAATGTAATTATTCAAGTGTTCGTATTTCTTTTACTGTTTTTTTTTTTACGAAACTTCTCTTAACGGGAAAAATATCACATATGATAATATCACATCATATGAAATTACGCAAAAGTACACAAGGCTGAAGTAAAGAAAAATGTCCATTCAAATATCTGTATTGAACATAAAACAGCTGTCAGAAATTACCAAAAAAAAAAAAGAACTATATATATATATATATATATATATATATATATATATATTTGGAGGATATGTGCTTAATTGAAGTCATACCTAATTTTGAAAATTAATTAGTTAATAACGGATCAGTCTCCCATGTCTATAACCTTACTGATGAGACCTAATAGGTCGAAATGTACATACAGGGATTGACATTTCCTCGATTTGTTTAGCCTTACATTTGAACATATATGCCTGCCTAAATTCATTAATCATTAACTAATTAATTTTCAAAATTAGGTATGACTTCAATTAAGCACATATCCTCCAAAAATTGTCGGCTAAAAAGGCCATATCAAAAATAAACACATTGTTTGTTTACTTACTTTCATATATATATATATATATATATATATATATATATATATATATATGTGTGTGTGTGTGTGTGTGTGTGTGCGTGTGTGTATGTGTGTGTCTTCTTATAATAATAGTGATTATGTAACTGTCTGTGTGTAACCGAAACTACGCCATCACTAACGTCAGGATTTCCTTAATTATTTAAGTTGACTATTTCATAATCTTTGAGAATATCTCAAAGATATGAAATAGTCATTTTCAGTTTTAATTAGCATCTTATTTATTAAAGATGTATTTATTAAAGTCTGGCTGAGTTAGATTTGCCGCGAAACTGACCATATTATTAATGCCTTTACACAATCCTGAAATATGTTTATATACAGATTTACATATTCAAAACGTCTAGGGTTATTGTGCCAAAGGTTAGGGAATGACATTCATTACACGTCCATATTTACAATTTTTGAGTAATTGTTTCTTAAGATGTTTTTTTTTTGCACGATCCTATCGAATACGAATAATTTTTAATGAAAATATTTTACCCATAGATGGTACCCAAACATATACTACAACTCCGGGTCAGAGGAGTAATGCCATTGAAGGGTTACTCCCCAGATCTCTAGAACTGAAACCTGAGAGAGAGAGAGAGAGAGAGAGAGAGAGAGAGAGGGAGAGAGAGAGAGAGAGAGAGAGAGAGAGAGAGAGAGAGAGAGAGGGGGGGCGTAGAAATAACCCAGTATAAAGAGAGAAGATTGCCAAACTGTAAAAGTGAAATAAAAAAATGAAATGGAAATCTAAGTAAAAAGAGGAAATTGTGACGGAGTGTAGGGTATGTGTGTGTGTGTGTGTGTGTGAGAGAGAGAGAGAGAGAGAGAGAGAGAGAGAGAGAGAGAGAGAGAGAGAGAGAGAGAGAGAGTATATGGGACCTGGTATATGGGACCTTGAATTTTTCATCAATTTCTTAAAGGTTTTTACCTTAAAGAAATTGATGAAAAATTCGAGATAAAAGTAGAAAGCTAGGAGATACAAGAGAGGAAGAAAGGCTGAAAATACATAGGTGTCATTACATTAATATAAAGATAGAATCGTGTTTAAAAGCTAAAAGTAAAAGATAAATCAAAAAAAGGAAATCAAAAACAAAAAACGAAGCAGCAGTAGCAGCAGCAGCAGCAGCGCAGCAGCAGCGATAACAGCAGCTGAGAGTCTCCGAAACAAAGAATGTGTCAGTGTAAACACATTTTGAAAATTCAAAACAAATAATTGGTAAAACAATAAGAAGCGTATGAAAATGTTCGTATTTTTAGAGAGAAAAATATTTGGTACATGCAATTCTTTCTTAGATATTCGTGGATGCTGCTTTTTATAGATGTAGGTCATACTAGTTTACACGCGCATACACATACAGATATATATATATATATATATATATATATAGATATAGATAGATAGATATAAAATATGAAAAAGCAAGGTATTCAGAGGAGGATTTTATTATAGTTTTAATAATGTTTCCGACTAAAGAAAGAGAACAGAACAAAAGTCTAAAGCTTTTTCATATATTTATGTATATATATATATATATATATATATATATATATATATATATATAGGGTGTTCGGAAAAATTTAACAGTTCCCAACGGAAAAAGAAAAGTGCTTGGTAACTACAAAATTTAATGGATTGCAAAGAAATTCAACAGGCACGGAAATTACACTACTATCAACAAGTGTCACTAAAAATAAACACCATTAGCGTCGATCACAGCCTCAATCCTGCTCCAGAACATGGAGCAAGCTGATCTTACAGTTTCCCTGGGAATGGTTTTAAAAACTACCTTAATTCTGTTGATTAACTGGGCTTTTGTAGTACTGGCACGGAGATTGGTGTCTTTCTCAACAGCGCCACATACATAATAATCCGTGGGGTTAAGATCTGGGGAGTTCAGAGGCCAAACATTGAGACTGGTGTAGTCATAAAAATTCGACGACAACGATTTTTGACTTTTTCTCAGAGGTGTAGCAGGGGGCCGAATCCTGCTCCAAACATATGGCCTACCATTGGCTATATTTGTTATCCAGGGCTTGACTATAGTGTTTAGCAACTCCACGTAAGCATCTGAATTTAACCTGAGACCCTCTCTGAAAAAATAAATGCGCAGGCATCACATCACCCTCAGTCCTTTGGACTGTATGCAAGCCATATGTCATTCTGCGTGTTGTGCTTTGATCTCGGCAAACGTTTTTCATATTGGAAAAGAACTAGATTGTTTGTGTTTCAGAAGGATGTTGCACTTCAGAAGTTTCTTCACCTTTGTCAGACGATTTTTACGAGCGTTTTCTGGGAGCACTTGAACTCTGCAACGCTTGTATGAATAATAGCGAAGTTTTTCATTGAGTGCAAGCTTCATGGTAGAGGCTGAAACATTCAATTCACGTAACAAAGCCCGAATCCCAATGCCAGGGTCCCCCCAACACTTTTTTTCTGCAGACTTTCGAGGAATTCTGCTGTACGAAGGCAATCAGATAATATGTTATGTTGCCTTCTTCTAGCCACAGACTCGTAGTCTCCTTTGCAATTCTCCAGTTCATGCCTGATTGTTTTTGCAGTGTTCAGGGAGCATTGGGCAGCAACCAAAATCTCCTTATTTTGATGGCCGGCGCAGATCATCATAATACAAGTTATTCTCTTCCATGATGCAGGTGGGTTCCCGTCATCCATTCTATCTGTCATCACGTATATGAATGAAGAAGGGTCCAAGCTTTTAATGCTGCGTAGTGTGCGTCAATATCTCCAACCCAAGGAGAAAAATAACCAAATATAAATTTATCCTGAACACCTATATATATATATATATATATATATATATATATATATATATATATATATGCATGTTACACCTGAAGATGGCAAGGAATGTACTGGTTGACAGGTCATGTGATCAGCAAAAACAAAGAGTTTAATTTGACTAAATAATTCTTTGTATGTCAATAACCCTTCACAATCACAATACAGTAACCAGTCTAGGTGTATACCTGTCATATTCTATAACCATATAAGTACATCTGTATAGAGATTGTGTTCATTACATGAAACTCTGAGTAACGGAAACATGATTTTAATATTCATATAATTTTCATGCAATCACAACATGAAAATTTATGGACTTCTAGTGCTCCTAATTTTATATTTTTCTATTTTTTATACTTGCTCTACAGTATTAGCATCGAGCACTTTTCTTGCAAAACCTTCTAATTATAATATATATAATATATATATATATATATATATATATAAGTTAAGGTAGTGTGGATATGAAGTCAACGACACCTGGTGACTGACAGTTTCTCGTGTATGCGGTCTTCAGACCCAATCCTGGTCTAAATATCGCATAGGTGCAACCAGGTGCCGTGGACTCCCTAACCACGCCACCTTAAATATAAATGCTGTTTCAATGATATTGAGCACTATCTACTTATAGATATAGCGCCTATAATCCCTCTATAATATATATATATATATATATATATATAATATATATATATATATACAAATAATCATTTTTTATTACTATATTATATATGCATCTATGTGTGTATCTTTATTTCTTTGTCTACTAAATGTCTCGCACGGCCCTACGAAACTTTCTTTTTTACCTATTATAATGGGATATTTCAAATTTCTCAATCTATTCACCACCACAGAAATCATTCTATTTAAATAAAGTTCTATAATTATTGTAATCTGAGTAATTTTGCTCAATTATAATGAACAAATCATCAGTGTTTGTACTTTGCTTGAGTATGGTATGCGTAGAAACAGAAAGCAGGTGTGAGCGGTATAAAGCAGACAAAGAATTAACGATATCTTCGTTTCAAACTTTATCAACAGAGCCAAGTAACAAACTAATATTTTCTTTGACACATGTTTTATATATATATATATATATATAATATATATATATATATATAGGCACACACATATGTACACACACATTATACATATATATGTACACACACATTATATATGTGTATGTATATATATATATATATATATATATATATATATATATATATATTACTTCTGTAAATATATATATAGGCCTCTGTCGATCTCCCGAATAAATAATCTCTATCCTCCTACATACACACATAGTTGTATATATGATAATAGCAAAAAATGATTATATATATATATTATATATGTGTGTGTGTGTGTATATATATATATATATATATATATAATATATATATATATATATATATATATATATTACTTCTGTAAATATATATAGACATCTGTCGATCTCCCAAATAAATAATCTCTAATTCCCCATAAAAAAGAAAAGAAAATTACGACTAATATTCTTTTCACCATTGGATAATTATGTAATTTTATCTATTAATATTATTTCTTCCTATCAAAATTTCCCATAAGTTTGATGGACCTCAGCTATCTTTGTACAATT
>CM042138.1:136780324-136792824 GCA_023376005.1 Doryteuthis pealeii | reverse complement strand
AGAGAGAGAGAGAGAGAAAGAAAGAGAGAGAGAGAGAGAGAGAGAGAAGAGAAGGGAATAATAATGAAAGAGTGGAAGAAAGGAAACCAGAAAAAAATGTGAGTGTGAAAAATGAGTGTTTGTTGGAAAAGAAAGAGTTCAAGCTGCAAAAGTCAACCGTCCATCATTGTCTGCAGACTTGTCAGTCTCAGATAAGAGAATCCCAAACACCAACCATTCTGGAGGAAGTCCAAATGATTTTTTTCTATGACGAAGCATCGCAACAGGTGCGATACACACGGGCAACGAGGGCGGGGGGGCGGATTTTAGTGAAGGGAGGATGTCTTGGTATTACGGCCAGGTGGGTGGGCAGCTTATACATGTAAACCGAGTAATTTGTGAGAGAACACAGAAAGCAGACCGAGACCAGATGCATTCTGAACACACACACACACACACACACACACACTTGTGAGTTTTGGTTTTGGCATGAATGGTAGTATAGAAAACTAAGAACATGCCTAATATTTGGACGCCTCCAATGGTGCAGTGGTTGGCGAGCTAAGATAGCAGACTATTATTAGTACTGCATCTAATGCTGAAGTTCCACATTTGGTGCTCTAGGGAATGTGGAGTACTATTTCATCGACATTACTCCCAGGTTCACTATGAAACCCCGCTAGGGTCCGATCTATGGGTTAAATAGATAAAAATTGGTTTAGCAAAATGTGTATAAATCTATTAAAAAATGATTTGAATACCCGGATCATATGACCTTAAGGCACCCCTTTTTGATTACGATTAAGAAAGGACATGATTTTCATTTACACCGTCAATATCCGGTTGTTTTAACAGACGAATTTTAGATTTTTATTTTAACCCTAACCCTAACCCCTAACAAACAATCGGATATTGACGGTGTAAATGAAAAAAAATGACCTAATGAAACGAAATCGAAAAGAGGTGCCTTAAAGTAATATGGTCCGAATACCCAACAAGAATAAAAATATATATATATATTTGGCATAAAATAACCCAAGGGTTGACATGCCGGAAAATCCAGTGAACGAACGAATCAACAAACCAACCATTTCTAGTGAAATTGATTCTCACTGGGTGCCTCATACTTCTGCGAAATTAAGCTCAGTTGAGTTTGGTACAAGTACAGAAGCAAGCTAGTACTGAATATTAACTACTACTGAGTAGTGATTTAGTTCTCACTGAGTGCCCCGGACTTGATGCATTGCGCTAAATCTAAGCTATGTCCAAGTTTAATGGCTTACGGTCTAGGGCAGAAAGCACCAACTGCCCTCAGATCACCGAAATGACGTGGTAATGAGCCTGTTCATTACTTAGGTAGGTGACTAACTAGACACCTGAACCCTTGTGCCAGACTATGCAGAGCTTTGGAAATAACCAGAACATTCTCGCTATACAAAAGCTCAGAACTGGAGCTTATCAGTTGCTTTGGTTTAGCAATCTTGGTCAAATCAAATGGTCTGCGTTCATAAAATTGACCTCAGAATAAGTTCAAATTTTTATGCATTTTTAAAGTCAAGATGAGCCCAAACTAATAATAATAATAATAATAATAATAATAATAATTTCGAGATAAAGACAGATCACATTATCCCAGCTAGGAGACCAGACCTAGTATTGATTAACAAAAAAGTGAACTTGTCAACTGGTAGACTTTGCAGTTCCAGCAGATCACAAGGTGAAGATGAAGGAAAACAAAAAGATAGAAAAATGCCAGAGAATTGAAAAATCTGTGAAATATGCGGATGAAAGTAATACCAATTGTAGTTGGTGCACTTGGAACGGTCCCTAAAAGCTTTGAAAAAAGATTGGAGGAACGTGAAGTCAAGGGAAGAATTGAGACCATCCAGCCTACTGCATTGCTGAAATCGGCTAGAATACTCAGACGAGTCCTGGAGACTTGTTGTCACTCGGAATCAAGTGAAAGACCATCATCTAATGCTGGTGTGAAAAACTCTCATAATAATAATAGTAATAATAATGATCCGTTTTAGAGAATGAGACGCATAAAATTCTCTGAGATTTCTAGTCCTGGCGAGAAGACCAGACCTACATTTAATCAACAAGAAAAAAAAGAACTTCTCATCCAGTGGAATTTGCCGTCCCGGTGGACCACAGAGTGAACATGAAAGAAAAGAAAACACAGACAAATACTTGGACCTTTCTAGATTACAAGTCAGTGGAACATGAGGGTGACAGTGATAACAATTGGTGTTGGTGCGCTTGGAACAGTTTCCAAACGCTTGGGAAATGACTGAAGGAATTGGAAATCAGAAGAAGGATCGAAACTATACAGACCACATCATTGTTAAGATCGGTTAGAATACCCAGAAGAGCCCTGAAGACCTGAGAAGACTTGTCACTCATACTCTTGTGAAAGATCACCGGCGTTAGCTGGTGTGAAAAACTCACAATAATAATAATAATAATAATAATAATAATAATGTTGAAGATTAAAGAACACGAAAAGTTAGATAAATACCTGGACCTTGCTAGAGAAGTGAAAAAAAAACCCTGTGGAATATGAAGGTGAAAGTGATACTAATTGTAGTTGGTGCACTTGGTACAGTCGCCCAAAATTAAGACAACAGACTGGGAATCAGTGGAAGAATTAAGACCACCCAGACAACAGCATTGTTTAAGTCAGCTGGAATACTCAGGAGAGTCCTTGAGACCCGGGGAGACTTGTTGTCACTCAGACTAACGCTGGTGTGCAAAACTCCTCCTCCTCAACAACAACAACAAAAAAAAAGAAGATACTTCGTAGAACAAGAAAATATTTTGCTTATCATTTATCAGAACTATTTTAATTGGCGAACACATCAGATAGCTTTGACTTCAACATTAATGGAGATATATGTCCTATTGAATCAATGAGATAATGACAACCTCAGGGGCTGTGCGAGGGGGACAACACTAATTGTAATATTTGAAATGAGTGATTCCTCTGAGGAAAGAGTATTAGCGGGATACTCAAATGAAACTGAGGAAAATCGAAAGCTGCCCAAAGGGAGTTTCGTTTTCTACCTAGGAGGCTATAAGAATGCGATTATTCAACTTAAACCTGATTCTCTGCAAGTTATAAAAACAATGAACAACATACAGAACATATAAAGAGTTGCACATGCAAAAGTACCATCAGTTATATATGTAGACAAAAACACGTTCCCAAACTCATAATAACTATCTATATCCCTCTCTCACTCTTAACTATATTAAATCCTTTATTTTTATACTCATCTTCAATCTATCTGTCACAGACCACAATCACTCATTCTCGCCGCCACAGATTAAAACACAATCGTTCTTAATTTCTTCCCCCACTCACATACTTCTAGCTTGTATATTTTTTCTCACAAACTTTATTTCTCATTCAGATACAATATCTCATGTATTCGCTCATTATTCATCCCCCTCTTACACCTATATCCTCTTTCACATTCTCTATCTCTTTCCCCCCTCTCTCTCTCTCACTCACTCTCTCTTTCTCTCTTGGTTCTTTTGTGTTTCTTTTCTTAGCGACCTTCTTTCTCACATCCATAAAATTCGTTCTGTTTCTCATGAACGCAATCTTCTTTCTTCATCTCTTTTGCATCTAGGTAAGTTTCCATAATTAAAATTGTCTCTTTTTCTTCCAATTCACATTTGCCTCATTCTTATATTTCCCCCAACCATTTTACCCCTTCTTTCTTATATGTTCTATCAAAATTTAATCAATCATATTTATCGATTTAGAAGTTTTTTCTATCTTCATATTAAAGTTTTTAAACCATGATTCAATTATATATACTAGCAAATATATGCACCCTCCGGGTGCAAGTATTTAAGTTTTAATGTAATAAAATATCTTATTAAATTAGATAGGCTAATGAAACTAAATAAGAATGCAGATAAAAAGATTTGAAACAGAGGGGGTATAATCGAAAAACAGAACAACTGAAACTTACTCTTCCATCACTCTCGTCTTTCATTGTTATTTTTTCTAATTTAAGTATTTAGTTAAAAGAGAAAGTAAAGAATAAAATGACAGTTATTTTTTTCTTGTTAATGGATTTCATTTAAGATTCATTGAAGAGATTTTTGCTTATATTCATTAAAATAAACCAAACAGTTAGAATCAATAATACTAAGCACATATTTATTAAATTCGATTTTTAATATCAATATGCAAATTATCCTTCCCGTTCACACTGTAAACCGCTATTTTGTTGTATATATAAATATAATTGCATGTTATTAGTATGTAGATATGGTTAACAGTATTAATAATGTAAAACAATTTTATTGATAATTGAGGTTAAAATAAAAAATAAAATCATGGAGAATGTGACGTAAATAAATAAGGTAATTGTGACTTGAGTAGTAATATAGTTTCGATTACAGACAGAAAAACACACAATCTCCATTATAATAAGAAGATATATATACACACACACACACACACACACACATATATATATATATATATATATATATATATATATATATATATACTCAACGGTAAGCCCCTTAAGCCAGTAGAACAATTCACATACCTATGTAGTAATATCTCATCCACAGAAAGCAATGTAAATACACGAATAGAAAAAGCAGTCGACCACAAACAAATTATCAGTAATATCTCACTGACAAGTTAAAGTGACAATTCTTCCAGCCTGTGGTTATATCAGTGCTGCTGTATAGCTGCACCACCTGGACCCTAACGAGGCGCCTTGAGAATAAGCTGGACGGGAGCTGCACAAGAATGCTGCGTGCAGTCTTGAACAAATCATGGAAGCAGCACCCCACGAGGAAAGCTATATGGCCACCTGCCCCCCATCTCACAAACCATTCGAGTGAGCCGGGCACTGCTGGAGAAGCAAGGACGAGCTCATAAGCGACGTTCTCTTGTGGACGCCAAAACACGGACATGCTAGTGTGGGCCGCCCAGCAAGGACCTCCATTGACCAACTATACAAAAATGCTGGATGCTGCGCAGAGGACCTCCCTGAGAAAATGAATGATAGGAAAGGTTGGCGAGAGATTGTCATGGATATCCGTGCTAATTGCGCGACACACACACACACACACACAATATATATATATATTAATATATATATATATATATATATATATAAGTAAAGTAAGTCGTCGGGGCGGCCTAATGTCGGTATCAGCCAGACAGCGAGGCAGTCTATCCACTTTTCACTATGACTAGGCCAAGGAGATTATTTTAGCGTCGAACCGGGTTCGATACCGGCCCTCGCCAACTCAGCATATGAGTAGCACAGGGATTGTGCGGTAAAATGAGGAGCTGATGGTAGGTGTGTGATTCCTAGCCGAACGCTCTATCGTCTGAGCTAAAACGGCCCTCAAATATATATATAATATATATTATATATAATATATGAATATATATATATATATATATATATATATATATATATATATATAGAGAGAGAGAGAGAGAGAGAGAGAGAGAGAGCGTAGTATTCTATTTTGTGTGCTTTGTTGAAAAATTTCGATAACCAGATTTTAAATTAGATTTAATTTTATACAAAATATCAAGAAAAAATATAAAGAAATGTTTTACTCGATTCTAAAGGTGGAAAAATAACATGCTCACTATATCATTGAAGAAAACGTATTCTCTGTGTCTGAATTCTTCAACTACTTATTCCCTGAAACGACAATGACATGTAACTTAAAACGCACACACACACACACACCACACACCACACACACACACACACACACACATATATATATATATATATATATATATATATATATATATATATAAATTAACATTTATTAAAAGCATTTAAAATTAATTATATATACATAAACACACACATTCACGCACACACAGACAAACATATCATTATAAGTCCTTAAATTCAATTCTTTGCCTACTTTAAAATTTGTGCACAATTTTCAAACAATGAGTCTGATGATTGTGCACACTACATGGAACCTAAAGTAAGGGACCTCTATTGTTAATAATTTCATTGTTTTTAGGCTTTATACCTTCAGCAATAATAAAATCGAGGACTTTTTTCCCGCAAACTTTTCTAATTTGTTTTTATCTTGTGCAGGAGATACAGTCAGCGTATTCTTGCATCCTACCGACAAGGTAGAGTAGTTTCTATGTTTTTTTAATGATAATTATGTGATAGAAAGCATTGAATATAATTGTTAAAAGCAAATTTATTCAAGGTTTTGTTTCTTTGTTTAATGGCATATCTACCTTTGTGGGTTATTTAATGATAACGCCATCCTTTTAGAAGAACAGTAGTTGTACTATTTAACCCATGACCGGGAAGAGGGCATTCATACCTTTGCCACAAGTATTAGCCCTGTAGTAAACGTAATACCGTGAATGGAGTTCGAACTCACTACAATATCGCAGTTCAGAATGTTAGCCACTACGCCCCGAATATCTCCCTTGTTTATTCAAATGATCATGAGAATTTATATATATATATATATATATATATATATATATATATATATATATATGATGGACTCTCCCGTCGATCGGCGTATGAGTGTTCATACAATGAACATCCACACTGATTTTTTATATTGGTGAAGGCTTGTATTGGACCAACCACACTTTTTGGCACAGTCGATAGAAAAGAATTGGTGCATCAAGGGTTGCCACAAACCCAATCAACGACCGACCTCAGGAATTTTGAATTCAGAGTTATCCCTCTCCTAGACTAGTTATGTGTGTGTGGGGTGTGTGTGTGTGTGTGTGTGTGTGTGTGTGTGTGAATTTCTAAAAATTTTCTTGAACCATTTTATGTTCGGCGCTTTCAAGGCTATCACAATGCAGGTGTGAAGAAAAATGAGGTAACTAGGATGTTTATTTATCTTTGATTTATTTTATTTCAATGGAATGGAATTGATTCAGGAAGCAGTCAACATCTCCCTAGAAGGCTCAGAAATTTCAGAAATCTTCTCACGAAGGGATTTTTCACCCCAAAATATTAAAGAAATAAATCAAAGGTGAATGAACAACATCCTACCTACCCCATTTTCTTTACACTTGCATTGTGAAAGCCTTCAAAACCAAACGTCAAATATATATATATATATATATATATATATATATATATATAATAATATACCAGCGTGTTGGTAAATCCTCGCGGTGAGAAAAAACCCAGCAAATTTTTTGATTGTAAAATATACTACCAACATCAACGGGGAGAAAAAAATTTTGGAAAAAAGAAAAGACCAAGATAGTCGTCAACAAAGTAATCTATTGGTACAGTATTTGGCCAAAAGAAAAAACAATTTATATGTATATATATGTATAATAGATATATATATATATTCCATATAACCGCTAGGAGAATAAGCTAATAAGTAAAAAAGTGCTCATACCTAAGTAGAGCAAATGTTAAATTAAAAAAAATATTTTAAATTTTATTAAATTTTAAATTTTATTTTTATTATATATATATATATTATTATATATATATATATATATATATTTAAATTACCTTGCTTCATAAATAAAAAAGACTTTAAAAATTTACCATAAATTGTAGAAGCAAAAATATGATTTATTTACTAGACTGCGCATATTGTTAAAACAATACATTATAATCTCAGAATGGCTATTATACTCGAGACTAAATTGATAAAAGTAATATATAATATACTTACAGAATATATAGATTTAATCCTTGTAGAACAACATTTCCGCTCAGACGGTAACGATTTTAATTGAGATGCAAGGTTATTATAGAAAGAATTGACTCCCTAAAACAGCATGATAATAGAAACACACAAAATAACTGAAAAAAACCCCCACTCTGCAACCATTGACCCAAATGTTTTAAAAACTAAATGGCTCTGCTTTGAAAAAAGATGGACAGATTCGAGGTGATTCATAAACATCTAAATACACAAATAAACAAACCAGGCAGTCACGAGTTATTTGAAACATCCTTCTCATCCTTAGCATCCACTTCCCAAATGAAGAACTCATTTGTCAGGTGTTCTGACAACAGATATAAAAATATTTGAAGTATATTTTTTCTTATAAGAAATGATTTTTATACAAATGTGTATACAAGGTGAATAGTTCATTTTTCGCAGCCTCTATTATAGTATAGGAACTCTTTCGTCTGGCGATGACCAAAGTTTGAAACTGGTTGAGAACAATCAAAAAAATAAATAACATTAAATAAATATTTCAATTTATGTCATCCTTTTTGTTAATCTTATTATTAATCTCTTAATATTTATTCATAAATATACCAAACTAATATATATTATATATATATATATATATATATATATATATATAGGTTATTGAGTTTGGTATATTTATGAATAAAGATGTTCAATATCAGCGATAGTTTGTATGAGCTCTCTAATTGGTGATTTAAATTAACTTTCACTTCTAAGCATATAAGCAATGGTCGTTTGCCCGCAAACTTGATCTCTCTGTGATCGTAAAAATATATAAACAAACCTATGTATTTAATAGTTTAAAAATACCAGTCCTACTACACCAGCTGTCAGTGGCCGAGGAGATAAGATATCAGGCTGGCAAACAATCAGTGAGTTCGACCCTAGCCAAGGATAGTTGTTGTGTCTAGCCACACTGAAGAGGCGTGAAACGCCGAAACACGTGTCTGTTGATGACTTATCAATATATATATATATTATATATATATATATATATATATGAGGAAAATGGGATTAGAATGAATCCAACAGAATCAGGTAAAATAAGGAATGAAAGAACAAAACTCAGACAAATATACTACACATTTTTGTCTGAGTTTTGTTCTTTTATTCCTTATTTTCCCTCATATATATATATATATATATATGAATTAGTCAAACAATGTGTTTGAAATGGCAAAGGCCGACAATTTGTGGGAGATTATGTGCTTAATTAAAGTCATACCTAATTTTGCTAATTAATTAATTATAAATAAATGAATTAGGCGTGCATATCGGTTTAAATGTAAAGCGTAAACAAATGGAGAAAAAGTCATCTCTGTATGTACACTTCAGCCCATTAGGCCTCATCAGCAGAGCTATAGACAGGGTAGTGCTTTGTGCGTGATTCGAACCCTACCTGTCAGGCTGAGAGGCGGACATTCTAACCACTACACTATATATATATGTATTTGAAATCGGGTAGAAAAGTCCGCCTCCTATGATGATAATATTTACGCCTCTATCGCTTTCAATTATAATCAGGGTTATATTCTAAAATATAAGATTCACCTTGATATACAGGGTGTTTTAAAAAATTCATATCATTTGATATGTATGGGATGTTTTAGAAAAATTTATATCATTTTGTAATTTAATAGCTTGACCAATTCTTGTTCGAATCACTTTAAAATTTAACAGCATGTGTGGAAACAACTCAAATGTTTATATTTAATGTATAAACATCTTTTCTCTTCTAGGGAATGTTTTTCTATACAACCAAAGGAAAAGCAATAAACATTAAACATAGAATTACCGAGTCACTTCTACAAATGCTGCTAAAATTTGAGATCATTTGAATGAGAATTGGTCAAGTTATTAGATCACGAAATCATACAAATTTTTCTGAAATATCCCGTACTTTTTTTATTCAGCAATTACACTGGTTTACAAAAAATATTTTTTGTCTGAGGCAAGAATGGGAATAGGTGTTTTTTTTTTTTTTTTTTACTAATTTGGGTGTGCTGAATTCAAATTTAATA
This sequence comes from Doryteuthis pealeii, assembly GCA_023376005.1. Taxonomy (NCBI): domain Eukaryota; kingdom Metazoa; phylum Mollusca; class Cephalopoda; order Myopsida; family Loliginidae; genus Doryteuthis; species Doryteuthis pealeii. Next base: position 136,783,096 of record CM042138.1, on the reverse strand, counting down.
AACAGTTTTTCTCTATCACCTCTATTTGTACTGTCTTTTAAATTGTCTCATTTTAGTATATACAGAGTATATACGTGCTTATTTCAACAGCTTATTACAGATAAAACAGGATAGATAAAGAACATTGACGGAATAAATATACTTGGATGACACAATGTACACAATTCATAGTACCACAGACTGTTAGAAATGTGTTTTCTTAGATGATCTGCTGACTGCCAGTGCACTACTGGCCAGCGCACTACTGGCTGTTGATTGAGACGTGTTGGCTACGCTTAACTGCCAAAATCCGTCTTGATATATAGCTATACATATATAATGTAATGCTATCACTTACATTTATTGCATAATAACTAAAAAAGAAGACATAAGTCACACACTATTAGAAATTAACCCTGAATGCATATACGCCGTTATGTACAGTATGTGTACAAAATGTACAGTATGCATATCTAAAAAAAAAAAATAGAGGTGATGAGTAAAAACGGATTTCAAATCTGAATTCGGCACACCCAAATTCGGTTAAAACCGCTATTTTTGTGCTTGCCTCAATTTCTCTGTAAACCAGTGTTATCAAACGAAAGTGTTCTTTTCTTTTCGCTTTTCTCTTGGTGACATTTTAGAATCTGGTGTTAATATGTTCAGCAAAAACAATAAAACCAAATACACATAAATCATCATCAAGTCATGCTGACTGCCAGAATATTCATAACTCTTCTTTACCAGCCATCCCTATCGGCCATCGCTCTTGGAAGGTCTTCTACTCAGCATCCATTATCCGCGCAGAGCTGATCGATGTAGATTTTTGGTGGTCGACCCAAACTGGTGTGTCCATATTTTGGTGCCGACAGGAAAACGTCACTTATGAGCTCGTCCTTGCATCTCTAGCAGTGTCCGGCATATCTTATTCGTCTGACCCGGATAGTCGTACAGCTGCTCTTTTGTGGGGTACTGCTTCCAGAATCTGTTCAAGACAGCATACAGCATCCTTGAACATTTCCCATCTAACTTTTTCTCCTAGCATCTCGTTAATATCAAAATGATGCAGCCATACAGTAGCACTGACTCATAAGCTAAATTATCGATTTGATAATGTTTTGGGAATTTAATGTCTAGGAATTGTCTCTTAAATATCTACAGGAATGTTTGGTAGAACTCAGTTTAGCTCATTCGGTAGAACATTCACCAAGGAATCACAAGAATCTGGGTTCGATAGTGGTCCTCGCCAATTCAGCGCATGAGTAGTACACCGCTGGTAAAGCGCTGGCAAAAAGGGGATAGACTCTCGCATTTCGGCTGATACCAATAATAAATCACTCCGCCGAGTTTATTTGTAAATTATGATTCACTTTCAGTGCAGGAATACAGAATAGTTTACCAAAGACATTTCTTATTTACGAACAGACTATATATATATATATATATATATATATATATATATATATAATATATGAACTGATATATAAAAAAACTAGTTTGATGATGGCGATAAATATAGAGGATGATCACAAATGACAATGATCATGACGGTGACTTTGTGGGGGGGGATTTCAGTGGTTATTGGCTGGTGGTGGGGGTGTTGATGAAACATCGAGATGATGAATGACAAGTGCTTGTTCGGCGTCGGGTATTTGTCAAAAATGACATAAGCCTGCTGCAAGAATAACCCTGAGTGTTGATCGTGGCGTGCGACTCGCAATCATATTTTGCTATTCTGTGCTTTCGCTTCGAATGCGCACGCCACATCAATGATAGATGATCAACGAGAAAGAAAAAAAAAGAACAAAAAAAAAGATGAAAGAAAAGAAAGTAAACAAGAAGAAACAGTGAAGAATGAGCAGCGAGAGAGAGAGAGAGAGAGAGAGAGAGAGAGAGAGAGAGAGAGAGAGAGAGAGAGAGAGAGAGAGAGAATGATGCTAGTGTAATGTTGTTAGACCTCTTGGGTAAAAACAAGCGCTGATTTTCTTATTACGTTTTAAATTTTGTTTTGCCTTTTCATGTATCAACATCAAAATTTATATACAGTGGTACTTTGACTTACGAGTTTTACACGTCCCGCTCATTACTCAATTCCCTCGTATATCAAATCAATTTTCCACATTGAAATAAACTGAAATGCCATTAATCCGTTCCACCTTATTTTTTTACGTTTTTTTTTAAATTAGAAAAAGAAAAAAAGATCCAAATTATATAAAAACATAATAAAAAAGAATGTAATGAATTATGTGCTGTAATATGTTTTAATATTTATTTATCTATAAATAATATTTTTCTTTGGTGAAATAAATTTGGAGACTCAGTTTTAGTACACTTATTCACATAAGCGTATCTGAAGTTCACTCGTATCACAAATTTCAGCTCGCAATACAAAGCAAAAACATCAACTGAGTGATTTTAAAAAATTCGTAAGTTGGGGCACTCCCAAGTCAATATTCCATTGTACTTGACTTGAGTCAGAAGTCTTGCAAGATTTTAGTAATGTGACGCACAAGTCGACTGCTTCAGATGCTTCTTTTGCTGAGGTTATAAAGGTACCGAGGTAGGAAGCGCGTGGTGTAATGGTTAAAGTCATGGGAAATGGACTCGCCGTCCTGAGTTCAAATCCTGGATGTGGTAATTGCATTTCACTTAGCGCTAATACCCTTGGGTAAGTTATGAATCCTACTCTCCCTCCAGCTATGGGTAAATAGTAGGACAGACTGGGCTCTTTAACCTTGGTTAGGCAACCGGTCTAGGAGAAGGAAAACTCTGAATTCAAACCTGTTGAATTCC
>CM042138.1:136747824-136775324 GCA_023376005.1 Doryteuthis pealeii | reverse complement strand
AATGGCTTTTAGATAACTGTCAGATTCTCGTCGATCTGTTCCCAGATCGTTGACTACATGTTTGCGCTACCCAGCTAAATACTCTATCTCTCCTCCCCCCTCTCTCTCTCTCACACACACACATACACACACACACACCACACACATACACACTCACACACACATCCGTACGAGCTTAAAATGGACATTGGGTCGCATCCTGTTCGTGGCAAAGGGATTCTGTACACACACCACACACACACACACAACACATATATATATATATATATATATATATATATATATATATATATATATATATTACGCCCAGATCATTGTTGCTGATAGTGAGAATAAACCGACAACATTGATAAACTAGTCTTGTAAATCAAGTTATTATCAAGTAAAAGTTTTATCCTGAATACGTAATTCATACATGTGACTGTTTTGCCACATCTTACTTATGCATATTTTATTTAAAAAAAAAAAAACAATAAAAGTTAAAAAAATTATGTAGGAATGATAAGACTTTTGGACAAAACTGCATTTGAAATTGTTTTTACCTTTGTCTTCTCTTTTAAATATCTCCCACCTCTCTATACTTTCCGAACATCTTTTGATAATCTAAATATCTGTTATTAATTATATAATAACCTGAATACATTTTTGAAAATATTGAAATATATAATTAGATGGCGGTGCGGTCATTATTGCAAAAATTAAAAGGAATACGTTTTTATTCCGACACTGTTGAATTTCACTTCAAATTACGTTGATATTCCCTTAGTTAATCATACTATTCTGCCATATAATTTCTGTGTGCAAAAAAAAAAAAAAAAAAAATATCGTGTATTATTGAATGTAGAATAAAAGGTACCAATTGTTTGGTTTGGTTTGGTTTGTTTTACGGCATATCAACCCCAGAGGGTCTTTTAATGCCGATCAAGTTTTGAAATAAATAAATTCTTAATGCATACACAATTTTTTGTTATAAATACATTTTTCTATTTAACCTATAGATGGGACCCTAACAGGTACTACCACTCCGCGTCAGAGTGGACCAGGGACCAATGGTAATGAAGGGGTGCTCCAAATTCCCCAAACCTCCCAAACTAGAACCTCACTATCAGAGTTTAATGTCATTCCCAGGACATGTAGACGCTGAGCCACCGCCTTCTAGCACCCATATGATAAAACCGGTTGGGGCTTGTCATAAGGGCAATAGGGTTGGGACAATCATATAGGTGCTAGGGCTTGACGTGACCAGCCAATTGATCGGAGGATACCAATTGTATTGATTTTGAATTATGAGCCAGGTATTGATTTTAAACAAAGCAGATGTGGAAAAGATTAAAATGTATTATCTTTGAATTACAAATTGTACTGGCTTTCATTTTACCCTTATTTGGTTGTACTCGTTGCAAGAAGTGCTAGATCATGTGAGTAGTCTGCATAAGTATATAGACATCTGAAAATTTAGTAAATATGATTTTCTGGAAGAAAGCCCTGAAGGAATTAGCCCAGTGAAGCGTGAGGGTGCCCGGAAGGGCGTATAACCTATGATACATGACGAAGTGCAATTAGAACACACGAACTTTGTTTTATCTGAGTTTCTCATAGAGACCAATGCTTCTTGCTGCCTGCTCCAGGCAATGCAGCAGAAATATGCCAAACCCACTTTTACAAACACTAATTATTATAAAAGATGAATACATAGGGAAAAAGATTTACCAGTTTTTATCTTTTTTCTTAATCATGAATATCTTTAATATTCGGCTGTGAAAAATTTCTGATGGATTTAGCAGAGAAATACTTATATATACGTGGAACTTTATTGAGATTGACGTTTACTAGCAGGAACTGTAGATATAACAGTATAATAATATAATTATTACAACGTTTGATATATTTACTTAAGAGCTATTGCTAAATAGTTCAATATGTATAAAGTATAATAATCTTAATTTAACTTTTTCTCATTCTTTTTTCTCCCTTTCGTTTCAGCTTTTCATTATGTTCGATTGAAGCAAATTAGCGTTATTGTTTCCGCGCGCTCACCCCTTCTTTCTATCTTCCCCCCTCTCTCTTTCTTTCTTTCTTATTATATTTTTCTGTATCGCATGTCCTTTTTCTTCCATTTCTTTCTTTATAATAAAAACGGAATGGTCGATTATTTAGCTGAGGCGAAGACACTCATAAGAAATAAAAATTTGTCGGATAAGCAACACCAGATATTCAGAATTTACATTTTTGCAATTGATCTTGGATGATTTGGACGGGTCTCATTTTTAACCAGAGACTGTTACAAGATGATAACGATCGGAAGATTAAGGAACAAGCGTATTAATATATAGATATTTTTGTTTTGGTCCTGATTGCTTATCGTAAGTAATGCTGTTCAGCACAAGAAAATCAATGACTATTTTAAAAGCCATATGCATAAAGATATGTATTGCTAGTGTAACAAGTTACGATCAATATAATAAGAGCAATTTATAGTCAACTGTTGATAGTGACCTTCAGCCCCCATTATCAGGTGTTAATGGTATTCAGCTTCCTGGATAACATTAATAATTCTTCATAGGCATCTTCATCGAATCTATATGCTACATGTATTTACCAACCACTCCGCACAAGCAGGATGTGACACAAGGTCAATTTTAAGCGGATTTTAACAAGTTTGAGCCCAGGATTTGAACTCGCGTAAACGAGTCCATTTCCTACGAATCTAACCATTACCACGTGTCTCCACTTGAACCGTTGAGTATATAGCAATAAAGACGAGGACAACAGTCCGAAAAATCCAAATTAACAAATTATTATACATTGGAATTTCTATGGGTGCAGTTGGAGTTTTTTTTTTATATAGTATGATGTAGATTTTCAAATGGTACGTATGCTTATCTTAAAATTGTTCATTTATCAGATTTAGGATCAAATCCAGTTTTCAGCAGCACCTATCATACTTTCAGGGCCTCACCAACCAAGCACTAATTCTAAAAATAATTGCTATGTGTATTTCTGAAAAATACACAGCAAAATTCGTTTTGAAACAATGTTACTTTTAAATATAGAAAAAGGGGACATTTTCGGACAGGCGACTTGTTGTTCGCTGTAATCCGTTCACGATGAAGACCAGAAGTCAAATTACAAAAAAAAAAAAAAAAAAGATAAATAAAATAAATAAATAAATAAAATCTTATTATAATGGAGATTGTGGGTTTTTCTGTCTGTAACCGAAACTATATTACTACACAAGTCACAATTCCCTTTGTTATTTACACACATTCTCCATGATTTTATTTTTTATTTAAACCTCAATTATTAGTAAAATTGTTTTACATCATTAAGACTGTTAACAATATCTACATACTAATAACATGCAATTACATTTATATATTCAACGAAATAGCGGTTTACAGTGTGAACGGGAAGGCTAATTTGCATATTGATATTTGATTTTAATAAATATATGCTTAGTACTATTGATTTCTAATTGTTTGGTTTTATCTTAATAAATATGAGCAAAAATCTCGGGGATAAATCTTAACAGAAATCTATTAACATAAAGAAATAACTGTAATTTTATTCTTTTCTTCCTATTTTAACTAAATAGTTAAATTGGGGAAATTTACCACTGAAAGACGGGAGTAATGGAAAATGGTGGGACAGTTAGTTTCAAAGTTGTTCTATTTTTCAATCATACCCCCTCTGTTCCAAATCTTTTTATCTGAATTCTTATTCAGTTTCATTAGCCTTTCTAATTTAACATGATATTTTATTATATTAAAACTTAAATACTTGCACCCGGAGGGTGCATATATTTGCTAGTAAAAAATAAAGGAGATAAAAGGGTGAGTCCCCGTACCAATGAGGCTAACGTGTGGGGCTGTGACATCCTAGATAGCGAGTTCGAACTGTACTCGTGCTATTACGTTTATTTTCGGGTTGATACCCTTGGGAAATTTATGAACCCTCTCATCCCCCGGTTATGGGTTAAATAGCATCACTACTATTCTTCTGCAAGGCTGGATTTGATATTAAATAACCTACAAAAGTTGAAATGCCATTAATCAAAGAAACTAATCCAAACCTTTAATTATATTTATATACCAAACCCCTCTGCACAAGTAGGATTCGAAACAAGGTCTTTTTTTAAAGCAGAGTTTATTGAATTAAGAGTTTTCCTTCTCCAAGACCACTTGCTATATAGCAAGGTTAAAGAGTTCAAACTGACCTACTATTTATAAATAACTGGAGGGAGAATAGTTGGATTCAAACATTTCCAAAATTTATTCGCACTATGCAAAATACTAACAGCTTCGTTCAGGATTTGAACTCGTGTCAACGTGTCCATTTTCTACGACGATGACCATTACACAGTTAACGCCTCCTTTAATTATATGGGAACCATGGTATCTGTAACGGAGATGACTGAAGGAATAATATTAATAGAAAGGTTAGGATGACATAAATGTGAGGAAATTTGGTGTCGCTAGTAATGTTCATTATGAATAAATTCAAATGGCGATTTCATTCTCTTTATTTAATTACTAGCTAGAGTAACAGTTAAACTCGGATTAAAGGTCATTAATTTGATCGCAGCTGATAATATAATGACAGTAAAACGATTCCTTTGTACTAATAGTCTGCTAGTAAATATTGTTTCTGTCAGCGTTAAATTTATGCGAAACTGCTGGTTATGGGTGGTCCTGAAAAGTCGTAGGGAGACTAAAAGGCAAAAAGTGTCCTGTTTAATGATGCTAAATTTTGAGGCTCCAGTTCTGGAGATCTGGTGAGTGCGAGGTGCCTCTTCATTGCTTTATTCCCTGGTAACCCTCTGACCCCGAGAGTTAGTACATATTAAGGTCCCATCAATGAGTCAAATAGATATGTTTACAATGATTCGTATTGGATAAGTCAGTGACCAAAAATACTCTTTAAAACAACTACATAAAAATATAAATGTATACGTACAATGAACGTGATTCCCTAACCACTAGGCGTAGAATATGTCTAAACAGGTTGGCATGCCGTTAGAATTAACTAATTAATTAATCATTAAGTGAATATATTTGTGACGAATTTTATTCAGTTTAGAAGATAAAACTTTTAAAAATCCAATCACGTGATACTTCTGAGATTTATCAATTAAAATTTTGTTGTTGTTGTTGGTGGTGGTGTCTGGTTGCTTAGATTTTATGGCATGTCAACCCTTTTTGGGCTATTTTATGCCGAAAACCTTTTGTTTTATTCATACTTATTGGGCACTCAATTTTTTCTTAAACTCAATTTTTTAAACACATTTTTTCAAAATCATTTCCCTATTTAACTCAGAGATAGGACCCCAACAGCTCCTACCACTCTAGGTTAGAATCGACCTGGGAGTAATAATGATGAAGGGGTACTCCACATTCCCCAGAGCTCTACAATTTAAACTTAACCATCAGATAGAGTTTAACGTCATATGCAGGACAGCAAGACACTCAGTCATCGCCTTCTAGCACTATATGATAAAAAGGGGCCTGCTATGAGGGCAATATGGTTGGGACAATCATATAGGTTCTAGGGCTTGACATGACCATTCGATTGACCGTGGGCGCCTCTTCGACCGCTCGTCTAGCCTAGGTATGGGCAAAAGTGGAGTGTTGCATGGATTCCGTCCTTAAGCATCATGGGTAGCCACCCACGGCCAACAGGTGGCCCCATTGGAGAGGAGTCTCACCACTCTGCAGTGGTGCAGTTCGTGTATTCTAAGGCCCCAGCCGACATTTGCTCCTGGGTGCACATAGGTGCAATAATGTAGATGAATGTAGATGCGAGTCTGTCTACTGTTCTTTGATAAACGAATATATATATATATATATATATATATATATATATATATATATATATATGCGGAGAGGATGATATATATATATATATATATATATATATATTATATATATATATATATATATATATATATACAATCCTCTCCGTACGAGTAATATGTGACACATCTTCTATTTCTTAAACGGAGTTTATCCGTTTTGAATTCAGTGTTTTCCTTCTCATAGACTGGTTGCCTAATCAAGGTTAAAGAAGCCAGTTTACCCTACTATTAACCCACACCTAGAAGAACAATGGTTGGATTCATGCCTCTCCCTTATGAGTGCAATGCAAAATGGAAGCAGCCTCACCCAGGAATTGAACTCGTCGTGTCTATTTTCTACGATGATAACCGTTACACAACGCCCCTGCACTAAGAACATTACTGCTTGAATTTGAACTCGGCATCGCCCAGTACATTTATCGCACCGATAATTGTAACTACACCCACGTATCTTATGACTTAGATGCATGTATTTAAATCTATACCCCCACATTTACAGTTTCGTTGATAGAGAATAAAGAAGTGTATGAATTAATGGGTGAATAGAATGAGTTTAACAGGGTTAAATAAGGACAGAATCAAGAAACACAACTATGTAAACATAATGATATAAGAGTCTTATCTATCTAACAAGCTATTTATCAGTTAATCATTCTTTATATATATATATATATATATATATATATATATATATATATTACACACACACACACACACACACACACCACACATATATATATATATATATATATATATATATATATATATATATATATACGCAATCATATATAAAGAACAAAAGAGAAAGGAAACCGAAAATTTGTGTATGTATGTCTAAGTATGTGTAAATGATTTCCGTGTATATAAGTTAAAGAAAGCTGTTGGCCTTCGGAAACGGAGCGGAAGTGAGTGGAACTCTTCTGTCAACTGGTCGATCCTCAACTGTAAACTGTTTACCCTCCATACTGTGAACAAGTGCCGCCATCTGCAGGCTGGTAACAGCAGTATTCGCGCCGGCTGCGGGCCAAGTTATCCCCCGAGCAAGGAAGTCAGGGTAGTTGGGTGGGTGTTACGGCTTCAGGAACTTGATAGGGACGAATGGATGAGTGTGTGTGTGGGGGGTGTCTGGATGAAAACGTGGTCCAGAATTGAAGTGCTTTGGATAAAATTGGAAGAAGGAAAAATAGTGGAGAATGAATTTGAGGAGTAATAGGTACTTGTATGTGCATGTGACCAAATGGGAAGAGAGTTAACAGCAGATGCAACTTTTATCTATTTTAATGCATATCCTTTTCAAACTGATTTTACAAATGCTCTGATAAAATGTGGGACCATATAACCTTTAAGCACCCCATCTGCGATCTCGATTCATAAGGACATGTTTTTCATTTACACCGTCAAATTCCGGTTGTTTTTTAACAGACGATTTTTAGAGTTTTTTTTAAATTATAAAACTAACCCCTAACCCTAACCCTAGCCCTAACCCCTAACCCCTAACCCTAATCCCTTACAAACAACCGGATTTCGACGGTGTAAATGAAAAACATGTTTTTATGAATCGAGGTCGCAAATGGGGTGCTTAAAGGTTATATGATCCAAAATGCTTTTGGTGTAGAAAGCGCGTGGTGTAATGGTTAAAGTCATAGGAAATGGACTGGTCGCCCCGAGTTCAAATCCTGGACGTGGTAATTGCATTTCACTTAGCGCTAATACCCTTGGGAGAGGTATGAATTCTACTCTCCCTCCAGCTATGGGTAAATAGTAGGGCAGACTGGGCTCTTTAACCTTGGTTAGGCAACCGGTCTAGGAGAAGGAAAACTCTGAATTCAAACCTGTTAAACTCCGCTTAAGAAATTGACCTTGTGTCATATCCTGCTCGTGCGGAGGGGTCGGTAAATATATATATGGTCCAAAATGTGCGTTAAGATATATCGTACCGAAATTCATGTTTGCGTAATACAATTCGTCGTAAAGTCGTCGGAGTGGCCTAAAGTCGGCATCAGTCAGACAGCGAGGGGGTCTATCCCCTTTTCACTAGCGCTAAACCAAGGAGATTGATTTTGCGTCTGAGGTGGAGCGCCACGCCTACCACCAGCTGAGTTGGCGAGGGCCGGTATTGAACCAGGAACATTGTGGTTCCAACCGGACACTCTAACAACTGAGCTAAACCGTGCCCTAATCTAAAGAATAAAGCAATTTCCAGACTAATTTGTAATTTAGTCTCGTTTCTTTGTTTAATCTATATATTAATAACCTTGTTCCTTAATCTTTATCATCTTGTAACACCCGTCCAAATCGTCTAAGATGAAATTCAAAAATGTAAATCCTGATTATCTGGTGTTACTTATCCGCCGAATTCTTATTTCTTATAAGTGTCATCACCTCAGCTAAATAATGGACCATTCTGATTTTTTTTAAGAAAGAAAGAGAAGAAATTACATGCTACACATAAAAATATGATAAGAAAGAAAGAAAGAGAGTAGGGCAAAGTTAGAGAGAGAGAGAGAGAGAGAGAGAGAGAGAGAGAGAGAGAGAGAGAGAGAGAGAGAGAGAGAGAGAGGGGGGGGGGGGTGAACGCACGGAAGCGATAACGATAATCTGTTTAAATCAAACGTAAAGATGAAAAAGAAAAAAGAGTGAGTGAGTGAGTGAGTGAGAGAGAGAGTGAGTGTGTGTGTGTGTGTGTGTGTGTGTGTGTGTGTGTGTGAGAGAGAGAGAGAGAGAGAGAGAGAGAGAGAGAGAGAGAGAGAGAGAGAGAGAGTTATACTTTTTACATATTGGGCTATTTTCAATAGCTCTTAAATAAATATGTCAAACGTTGTGATTAAATTATATTGTGGTTTATCCACAGATCCTGAAAGTGACATATCAACCTTCTTGGGTTATTCAATGCCAAAACTATCCTTGTAGAAGAACAGTAGTGGTACTCTTTAACCCATAGCTGGGAGTATGAGAAGGTTAATACATTTCCTAAGTCTATTAGTCCGAAAGTGAATCTACTAGCGCGGCTGAAATTTAAACGCTTACTACGAGTCCATTATGTTAGCCACATTGCTACAAAGCCCCGCCTCTTAATGAAGATAGATTGAGTTTACTTAATTTGACGGACAAAAACATAAGAGTTCACTTTAGCATTATATTTGCAGTGTAAATTTAACTCCAACTTAAAATAATGGTGAAATCTTTAGATCTAACAATAGGTAGACAGGAGTTTGAACTCACTACGATGTCACAGACTGGCACATTATCCTTAATGCCACAGGGACTCCCAGTTTGCAATTTAATGATAATAATGGTGATTTGCGTTCGCGCTCACCACGGTAATCTATACTATAAAATTAAATTATTCAAGAAAGCCCATGTATATTGAATGTTGCATATAGAGTGATTTCTCTTATTCATTTTATTTAGTTGCAAATAATCTATCTCTATATTCTATACATATATAAAGGACAGTGTGTATGTATGTATGTATGTATGTATGTGTGGATGTATGTCCGGAGGAAACTACGAAAATAAAACAATTAATAACAGAGTAAATATATATACACATTCACTGTCACCAGAGCTTGCGTTTTTGTGCAGAAATAATGAAGATTTTATTTATATTTAGGAAGATATTTAAAAATCAAAATTTGTATAGTAACAGAAGAGAAAGTCAGTAGCGCGTTATTTTTCTTTTTTTATGGGGGACATTTTTTTTCGCTTTGAAATATTGATTTATTGAATTAATCGCTTCATTTATATCTTATTTTTTTAAAATTGTAAATTATTGAATTAAAATTTCTTACTATATTTTTATATGTGATGCCATTACCTCTACCCAGGCGGAAACAAAATTCCTGGAGTCCCATCAGGTATTTTTTACATTGGGATTTTTATGGGGCATTCAGTGAGGAATCAAATCGCAATAAGTAATAATGGATTTCTGAGACTAACTTTTTATCCCCTTCTACCCAGGCAACGCCGGGTAGCCGCTTCTAGTCTGATATAAATCATATGAATGCAAACTTTTTGTAGTAATAAGAGAACAGACACGGTCGGACTTGAGTAAGATTTATTCTACTTTGAATACATTTGCAATTCTCTTGGGAGTTTATATAGTTTTACAAAACTTTAAATTTACATAAAGGGGAGGTAACTCAATTACTTATTACACTTTTATCACTAATGTCAGCTTGTAAAGGAGTTTATAAAAATATAAACTCAAATTGTAAGTTTTTTTGTTCAAATTGATTACCGTGACATAGTCAATTGCAGAAGTGTACAGTGAGTGATAATACTGTAAAAGTTTCCTCTTTTTTCAATCGTCATATCAACCCGTATAGGGTTATTTTATACATAGATGTGAGATAATCGGGTTTATTGTACGTTTAGATGTACATTCATTTGTGCTGTCGTCTCTTAACAGTTTTTTGTACATGGTCCTATCAAATACTAATAATTTATAAACATTATCTACTTGGTCCATAGATGAGATTCCAACTGAAACTACCACTCCGGGTCAGAGTAAACCTGAGGATAATGTTAATCCGAAGATCTCCAGAACTGGAAACTCACTATTAGAGTCAGTATAATGTCATAACAACGGCACCTTTTTTGCGGAGGGAAGTCCTACCCCACTACATAGCATACAGTTAACATAATCTAATTCACTACCGTCTTATGTGATTAACTATTTCACCACAATCACCACATAAACTACACTTACTTATTATCATTTTTTGTTTGGGGAAGCGTAGTGGCTAACGTGTTGGACTGCATTATCGTAGTAATTGAGTTCGAACTCCAGTCGTGCTACTACTTTCACTTTCGGATTAATACCCTTTGGACAAGTATGAACTCCTTCATCCCCCAACTATGAGCTAAATGGTACCACTACTGTTCTTCTACAAGGTTGATATGCCATTAAACAAATAAACTAAAACTAATTTTTACTTTAACATGATTAGTTTTTATTGTCTTATTCTGCATTAAGAAAGAATCATTCTTTTTAATTGTATGTTTCCACTTCTTACGCGCGTGCGCGCGCACACACACACACACACACACACACACACACACACCTAACGTAAGTTAGCGTTTGTTTACATTTAATATCTACAACAACTGTTGTTCAACGTTCGTTTTATTTTTCAAACATCCAAGAACGCTTGTTTTTCATTCAACAATTTTTAAATAGACTGACCGACAAAGCAAAAGACTCTCACAGTTTTCTTATTCTCTGTGATAAATTGATTTTTCCTCAAATTAACGAAAACCCGGATGAAGATCTATTGAAACTGATCGAAACACTGCAGCGTAAACGAAATAAACATCACTCGTTTTATGAACTTGTGTTTTTTCAATTTTTCCTTATATTACATACTGTCGGATTCACTTCCACTTTCTCTTCACTTCTTAGTGTGTATATTTATTAAACCTTGTTTAATTTTGTACAAGGTTAATAGTATAAGGCGCTCTGTGAAAGGACTTTATATATTGGAACACATTCGTGTATGCTTTATTTTAATACCACTTGTATGAATTAAATGCTAAATGTTCTTGTATGTGTGAATTTATCTTTATTCCTTTCCGTTGTGTTCAGTGTTAGTATATCCCAGATATACTCAAAACAGCCCATCTATTAATAATGGAGATTCACTTCTGGTTTTTGTCGGTAACAAAAAACTACGTCACTGCTTACGTCACACTACCTGAAATCGTCATAACATAGAATAAATACACTCAAAATTTGAGCATGCAATGTTAGACAGTCTTCATTGGGTTTTTTAAAACAAGTTTTAATAAATACATACCTGGCATTATCTATCTATATATAGTTTGTTTTATTTTAATATATATTTAGAGCTATCAGAACTAAGTTTCCATTTCAATTTTTTTATTTTTTACTCTTTTAATAAATTTGATGATTTTACTTTACTTATGATACAAACTCTCTGATATTAAATTTTCAACTCCCATCCCCTCAGGCAATATTTATTTTACGTCACCCAGAGGGCGTTTTTTAATTTTGCTAGTTTTATTAATGGGCTTAAAATCCTACAATGCGACTAATATATCACTATGTCATAAAGGTTTACATAGTATATAGTGAGGTTAATTTGCATACTGGTTTTAATAAAACCGGGTTTAATAGATAAGTAATTGGTGATATTGATATCTAATATAATTATTTTATTCTTCAACGTATTAAAATCCTATGAATGATTTCAATAGAAACCAATTGAAATATCATTAAAATAAGCGTATTCATTTTATATGCAATCTTATCTAACTTCGGTAGTCTTTCTAATTTAGTATATTTCATTACATTAAAACTTAAATTCGTAAGTGCCTGAGGGCACGTTTTCTTTCGAGTACATATAATCATATAATCAGGACAAATTATATTATATATATATATAATATATATATATATATATATATATATATATATATATATATATATATATAATTATACCAAACTTGTTGGTAACCCTTGCAGTAAGAAAAAAATCCTTGCAGTAAGAAAAAACCCGGCAAATAGTTTGATTGTAAAAATATGCTACCAAACATCACCTGGGAAAAAAAAAATTTTCAAAAAAAGAAAAGACCAAGATAGTCGTACTAACCGAAAATAATCGGTTGATACTATAATACTTGGCCAAAAGAAAAAACAATTTATATATATATATATATATATGAACAATATATATATATAAACCGCCAGGATATTCTAAAGCTAAAATGTAAAGAGTGCTCAATACCTACGTAGAGCAAATAATAAAGTTAAACCTAATGAGTCAGATATACCTACTAAATGTTTCGCTTAGTGATCTTCAGGGCAAAGATCTGACTCTTTATATTAGACTAAAAGTGGCTACCCGGCCTTGCCTGGGGGGAAGGGGATGAAAAGTTAGTCTCGCAGATCTTTCCCCTGAAGAGCACTAAGCGAAACTTTTAGTAGGTATATATGATTCATTTAGGTTTAACTATATATATATATATATATATATATATATATGGTAGAAATGTGAGGAGGTTAATCCGACAGTATGTGGAGAAAAGTAGACAACACGGGATGTTTGGAAAACTTGATGTTTTATTGTCGACGGTGCAACGTTTCGGTCTCTTATTAGACCATCTTCAGGACTTGAATATAGTTCTTACTCCAATGATGGAAATTCTCAAAATGCTGAAAGCGGAAGGTCAAGTCCTAAAGATGGTCTAATAAGAGACCGAAACGTTGCACCGTCGACAATAAACATCAAGTTTCCACAACATCCCGTGTTTGTCTACTTTTCTCCACACACACACACATATATAATATATATATATATATATATATATATATATATATATATATATATATATATGAGAAGTAAATACACAAGCGATGTGTTTTGATATGGCTTTTTTTAGCCGACAATTTTTGGAAGAATATGTGCTTGATTGAAGTCGGACCTAATTTTGAAAGTTAATAAATTAATAATAAATTAATTAGGTGGGCATATCTATTTAATTGTAAGGCTAAACAAATCGAGAAAAATCAATCTCTGTACTTACATTTCGGCCTATTAGGCCTCATCAGCAGAGCTATAGATAGGAAGACCGCCTTGTGCGTGATTCGAACCCTGACTGTCAAGCAAGGACCGTAACCCCTACACCAAATGGACTTTCTTATTCTTTCGTATTTCTTTAGAAGTAGGTTTCTATTCCTCTTATAGTGACTTTTTCTACACGACAGTATGAGAAGTAAATACACAAGCGATGTGTTTTGATATGGCTTTTTTTTAGCCGACAATTTTTGGGAGAATATGTGCTTAATTGAAGTCGGACCTAATATATATATAATTCTAGAACACTAACAATATTTTCTTAAATACACAGTATATAGATTAGAAACCGAAAGTTCTTAAATCCATTTTACCATTTTTTATCATAATTCAGTACCGCGTCATTTATTTTTCTCTGCCATCAGAAGTATTTTGGTTTTTGCCAGTATATCACAAATATACCAATGCCAATATTGGTCATTGGTGCACAAAAAATGTACATATAGACATTAATTAAACGCGATTCTCTCATCTCTAGGCATAAAATAATCCGATTCGGGTTGACATGCCAATAAGAGGAAAATGACAATGCATTTGTGTAATTATATGATTTATTTCAAGAAGAAGAAACATTAAGTTTTAAATTACAGTCATTTGATAATTTTAGATAATGAAAGAGGTCCCAAGTCACGATCTTATTTAAAAGATCTATAACTCTTGTCAAATCATGAAATCGCAGAGGCTAGAAATAAGGAAAAAATGTTACAATGATCACGATTGTATTTTAGCACTGATTACATTAGAACCCGTAATGCGTAGGCAAGGGTATTATTGCCTAATGAATTTCGCTTTTCTACCTGGCAAAAACCAAAATACTTTTGATGGCAGAGAAAAATAAATGACGAGGTACCAAATTATGATAAAAAAAAATGTTAAAATGGATTTAGGAACTTTCGGCTTCTAATTTATAAAATTGTATTTAAGAAAATATTTTTAGTTCTAGGATTATATATATATATATATATATATATATATATATATATATATATATATATATATATATATATATATATATATATATATATATATATATATAATTTGTCCTGATTATATAATTACATGCACTAGAAAGAAAACGTGCTCTCCGGGCGTAAGTATTTAAGTTTTAATGTAATGAAATATATTCTATATAAATTAGAAAGACTATCGAAATTAGATAAGATTGCATATAAAATGATTACGCTTATTTTAAGGATATTTCAAATGGTTTCTATATAAAATCATTCATAGGATTGATTTTAATACGTTGAAGAATAAAATAATTATATTAGATTCCAATATCACCAATTACTTATCTATTAAACCTGGTTTTATTAAAACCACTATGCAAATTAACCACACCATATACTATGTAAACCTTTATGTCATAGTGATATATAAGACGCATTGTAGGATTTTAAGTCCATTAATAAAATGGGCTGTTTTGAGGCAAAACTAACACAGATTTCAGACATCGTTATTAAATAGGATTTTTCCTATGTATTAATGATTTTGACCATAAATTGGATTCTCATTGATAAGCTTACGCAATTCCTGAGGATATTGTGACTTGAACAGTGATGTAGTTTTGGTTACAGACAGACAAACACCGAATTTCCATTATAATAAGATGTGAGTCAATATGTATCGTATATGCATATGTATGTAAGTGTATGTATGTGTGTGTGAGAGTTCGAGTGTATATCTGTGGTTGTAGCTCTTAGCAGGAGGGTGTAACGTGGTGCTAAAATCTGCTCCGTGGAACAAAAAACAAAAACAAAAAATACAAAAAAAACAAAAAAACTGCGGTGGAGTTAGTGATATCTGTTGATAGGTTGATGTGAAGATAAACTGAGAAAATAAAAGGAAAAAGAAAAGAAAGTAGGAAGGAACGGTGGAAAGATAGATAGAAAGAGAAGGAAGAGGGGGGGGGGATGCAGGTGGAGAGCATTTCGACGAAAGATCTCACGAGTAAGGAGAGGCGATGAAAAATGCAAGGTGAAAGGAGAAGAACGAATAACTTGCTGAAAAAGATCTGGACAATTTTTAGAACTACTAACTACTACTACTACTACTACTACTACTACTACTACTACTATATTATTATTATTATTATTATTATTATTATTATTATTATTATTATTATTATTTAGTAGTAGTAGTAATAATAGTGTTGAAAAGAAAGAAAGAAGAAAGTATTGTAACAGAACAGAAAAGAAGCACACAGAATTTAAAAAAAAGAAAAGAAAAAAGATTTAAGTGAAATTTAAAGAAGTGAAACTAAAGAAATAAAAGACCACTCCACCCCTCAAAAAAAAAAAAAAAAAAGGAAACAACAAAAATTAAAATAAAATCTATATTACTAATCGGGAATACTTTGTTTGTCTGTCCTCTACAGACAACCAAACGATTTGCAGTGGAGAATCAGCAATCAGATTTGGCATGTATATTTAATGGACTCAGGGGAAGGTTTTAACGTAAACACTTTTTTTTCCTTTTTTTCACCAGATTCTTACCCTTCTTCTGATTTTGATAAAGGCAGGTCTCTAACAAAGATAATTTATTAACAGAAAGCCATGTTACAGCAAGTAGTCGTACAAATATCGAATTTCCAAACGTCACAATAAAATTTAACAAATTACTTAACTTATTAAAATAAATATTTCTATCTAGTTAAATATTACTAAGTAGATTTTGTATTGTTCTTGAGCTCAATATTGAAATAATTACATAGAATTATTGCTTAGTTTTGACTTACAAGACCAGACAAAACCCCCCAAATGATTAAGTGATATATATATATATATATATATAATATATACTATAATATATATATATATATATATATATAATATCTCAAGCAGCTGTATGGGCACGTACCTCCTATCACATAAACCGTCCAAGTTAAGATGAACAAACATACCATCAGAAATTTACGACAATTGGATGCCGTGCGGAGGAGTTCCAAGGGATGGTTACTGAACGAAAGTCATGGGAATACGTGCTGTCAGCACAACTTGAATGTGATAATGATGATGGTAATAATAATGATGATGATGATGATGATGATGATGATGATGATGATAAGGAATGCACAAATATGAAATTTAGATTGCTGATTAATTAATTATAAAAGCCGTTTACCATTCATTCATGACTGGGTCGGAAATCGCGTTCATTGTACGTTCATTTTTACATTATTTTGTGTATTTTTGTTTCACAAGAGTTTTTTTCTTGTAGACGGTGCGATCGAATATGTATAACTTTTACACAGCGTTAATTTTAACACAGACATGGACCCTACAGCGTACTTCCACTCCGGGTCAGTTTGGACCTGGAGTAGTGGCAATGAAGGAGTACTCCACACTCCCAGTTCTCTAGAACTGGAACCTCATCATCAGATTAAATTTAGTGCATAGCCAGGACAACCACTTTGATGAGTTGTATTACCTCCCAGCAAAGGGATACAGCCTGCCGACGAGGCTGCTTTTCAGGATCCACGAAAGGGTCCGTTTTTTGAATATATATAGATACTATATAATATATATAATATAATATATAATGTTTAGTGTCTGTGTGTGTTGGCGTGTGTGTGTGCGTGCGTGTGTGTGTGTTTGATGTATGTTTGTGTTGTACATGTAGTATGTATATATATATATATATATATGGTGTGTGTATGTATATATATATATATATATATATGAGTTCTAGTATAATATAATATATATATATATAATATATATATATATAATATATATACTAAAACCTCCGTCCAGAGTAGGATGTGACACAATGGTCAATTTCTAAGCGGGTTTAATCGGTTAAATTCCAAGTTTTACTTCTTCTAGACTGGTTGCCTAAGCAAGGTTAAATTTCCCAGTGTGCCCTACTATTTGCCTAGCTGGAGAAGAAATAGTTGCATTCAGGACTTTCCCAAGCGTGATTAACGCTATATGAAATGCAAACAACCTCGTCCAGGATTGAACTCTTGTCACCGAGTTCATTCTTACGATGATAGCCATTACACCATGCGCCTTGATAAATGAATATAGTCGGTTATATTCTTCAATTAATCCCCCGATCGTTGTAATTGTCGCTGTGTGTGTGGTATGTATAAGTGTTATGTGTGTCGTTGTGTGTGTGTGTGTGTGGGTGGGAGAGAGAGAGAGAAGAGAGAGAGAAAGAAGAGAGAGATATTGATGGACAAAAAGTAACGAGAATGTATAGAGATATGGGTTAGTGATCTATCCAGCATATTATTGAATATAACACACTATATATATATATATATATATATATATATATACACATACACATATATATATATATACATACACACACACTCACACACACACACACACACAACATATATATATATATATATATATATATATAGAGAGAGAGATAGATAGACATAAAGAGAGAAAGGAGAGAAGGAGAGAGAGAGAGAGAGAGAGAGAGGAGAGAGAGAGAGAGAGAGGGGGGGTGAGAGAGAACAAGAAATAACAGAGATAGGCAGATATTAAAGAGTATATTTCGTAAAAATTCTAAAACTATATAGTACATTACATCTAAGTTACACATAAAGATAGCGAAGAGAAAGCAGGGGTAAAAGAAAAAAAGAAAAGAAAAAAAAAAAAAGAAGAAAAAGAAGAAAAAGAGAAAAAGAAAAAAAGAAAAAGAAGAAAAAGAAGAAAAAGAAAGAAAAAAAAGAGAAAAAAAAAGAAAGAGAGAACTTAAAGAGAAGAGATTAAGCAGAATGATAAGAAAAAGAATACCCTAAACTGTTGTGTGAGAAAAATAAATAAAAACAGTGGAGCAATTGACAGATTTGGTGATGAAAGATAATGAAGCGGCGTAAGGGAGCAGGTGTGGAAGAAAAAGGATGAAAAAAAAAGATGAAGAAAAAGACTTTTGTGGAAGAAAGTAGAAAGAGATGTGATTGGACGAGGAGAAAATAACATGATGAGTGAACAACATGGGATGTTGAGAAGACACGAGCATTAAAACTAAATTATGGCAACCTATCTAGGAGAAGGAAAAAACTCTGAAATGAAACCAGTTGTAGGGGAAGTCCCCATGGTGTATTATTGAACGTGATGAACTGCGAAATCGTTGTAAGGGAGTTCGAACACCAGTCGGAATGGTTTGGTTTGGGTTTTTTGTTTAATGGCATATTAATCTTCATGAGTTATTTGATGCCAACTAATTCGTGGATTATTTAGTACCAAATACTTGAACATCCTCGTAGAAGAACTGTAGGGTTGCTATTATACCGGTCCGGTTTAGCTCAATCGGTAGATCATACGCCTAGGAATCGCAAGGTTCCCGGCTTCGATACCGGTCCCCACCAACTCAGCGTATGAGTAGCACAGCTTGGGTAATCTGAAAGTGGTAAATTATGGGGATGATGGTAGGTGTAGTGCTTCATCTCAGCTGGTCTTGCGCTAGCGAAAAGGGATAGACTCCATGCTGACCGGCTGATACTGACAATAGGCCTATTCCGCTAACTTTACTTTTACTTTACTATTTAACTATAGCAGTTTTGCTGAGCGGGTCCATCCCTTTCCTAAGGCATTAGTCTGAAAAGAGATATAATAGCGCGATCGGAGATCGAACTCGCTTACTACGATATCGCAGTCCAGCACGTCTCTAGCCACGGAGACTTTCACCATTGGGAAAGGTATAACCTCCCAAATCGCCCCAGCTATCGGTTAAATAGCACTGCTACTGTTCTTCTACAAGAATGACTTTTGTGTTAAATAACCCACGATAGTTGTTATGCCATTAAACAAAGAAACAAAACCAAACCAAATCAGTAGTACACTTGGAGAGGAATGGACTCCGCCAAGTTATTCGTGCTCGAGACATGCTACAAGAGTTATTGCCACATGACTAAACCAGGTTACAGACTACTGAGTATACCTTCTCTAGAGTAACTGTTAATATCAATAGTCGGTGGCATCCATCCGTCATTAACCCACGAAGGTTGATATGCCATTAAAACCAAATCAAACCAAACCCAAATCAAACCTAATATAATAAATGCGAATGTTAGAGAGGATGGCATAGTTCTAAAAAACATGGAACTCGGGAGCCTGGGAGTGTTGATATGGAGGATGAGCTGTCGCCCAAGCATCGGGTCTCTCCTCTCACACTGCCGTTGTGCTTCAAAGGAAAGGGGAAAAACCCAAGAAAAAACAAAACAAAACAATGCAGTTTGGCAACGATAGTGTCACAGGAGTTGCTGGATAGCACTGAAGTTCAGCATCACACCACCTTGGATTTGATTTCGGTGTTTACTCCTCTAACCGTTCCTTAGAATGAGATATAGCCCCTAGGCAGCGGAGGTTTTATTACAGAATTTTTCTGTCTAGATCGATTGCCATCCAAGGCTAAGGAGCCCCCAACTACCTCGTTCGTGGATTTCTGTGAGTAGTAAGTGCTCCAGTCCTATTAGTATCGGCGTGGATGTCCGTTGGTCCCCCTGGACCTCATTCATCCTTTGACTGCTCTTATTTTTTGTGATGCTTTGTCTCCACACACCACCTCACCAAACAAGCCGATGCGTGCCTGATGGAGGTGCCAGTTTAGTCGCCGACAACCCAACATGAAACAGGTAGTACTAGTTATATGGTACTAGTAGCAGGTAAAAACGAAAACCTGTTTTGTCCTGACTTGACTCTATTCAATTCAACAGTAAAGGTTTAAATAAATCGATTAATTCCATCAAAAATAATTTGTAGTTTGATGTGTTTAGTTTCATAGCAACCATATACCTTAAATGATAGCCAAGGCGTTCCATCTTGGTGTAATAATTAGCAAGCTAGTCTCGCCGATCCAATACTACTGGAAAGCGCGTTTGATCCTCGCTGGATGCCCCATACTTATGATATTTTGTCACATCCTACCAGTGGCGAACAGGTTGAGTAAATACGTACCACAAAAGTTTTCCAATTAGAATTGTGGCTTGAATTCGACACCAAAATGTCTTCAACAAAGTTAAATGGGAATCTTTCTTTTATTTATTCATTATTTTTTAAACAATTCTAACAGTGCCATTTTGTCTGATGGAAATTGTTTTTTGCACGAGTTCATATTTTCGGACAGTTGCTTGTTGTAATCTGTTCATAATCAGAAGCTAAATGACCAAAAAGGGGGTAGTCCCTGTATGGTAGGGGCTAAGGTGATAGACTCCAGCATCGTAGTAAGCTATTACATTCACTTTCGAGCTAATACCATTGGGAAAGATTTGAACACCTTAACCCTCCCCGTTATAGTTTAAATATTACCTTGGCATTAAATGACCCACAGAGGTTGATATGCCGTTAAAAAAAACTCAAACTTAAAGGTACCACTGCTGTTTTCGTGAAAGAATCGGTTTGGTCAGATCTTGTTGAAAAGTTTTGTTTTTTATAGAAAATTTAAAATGTCTTCTGGTTTGATATTTTTGAAGAGATCGTTTTTGTCTGTTAATATTTGGTGCGAGGTTTGTCTGAGACTGTTCAGGAGGGTGTGTTTAACAGTGAGCTGTACCTTGAATGTTGAGCATACCAGGGTGTCCTCCATTTTTAAAAGTTAAGAATGGGTAATGTGGGTATGCTCAACACGCAGTCTGGAGAGTATCACTTATTCTTTTCTGTTTTTTTATGTGGCAATCGTAGTCGATTTTGAAAATCTTGAAATCTTACCACTCAATTAAAGCGAGTTAACTCTTTTTGTGTACATTTGAAGCAATTGTCCCAATTCGAACATATTCCTTTAGATGTTTATACTAGCGTATAGATTGGTACATCAGCATCATAATCATAATCGCTGACAGCACGCATTTCCCATGACACTCTCTCGTCTCCCGTCTCTATCGGTCATCGTCCCTGGCAGGTCTTATACACGACATCCAGAATCCGCTCAAAGCCGATTAATGTAAGTTTTTACTGGATGAACCACATTGGTGTATCCATGTGCATGTATCCACAGGAGAACGCCACTTATTAGCTACACCATTTTGTGGGATGCTGCTTCCAATTTCTGTTCACACAGCATCCTTATGTTGTTCCCGTCTTGCTTTTACTCTGAGAGTTTCATTAGAGTCCAAGTGGTGCAGACATACAGTAGCACTGACACGGCTAAAGATTGAAGAATTCTTGCTTTATCATATCAGAGAGATCGTATTTCCATATGATTGATAATCTGTCCATAGTAGTCCATGTTTTATTTGGATACTTTTTTTTACGGCATATGTACTCTTGCCGGGTAATTTAAGGCCGAATCAAGTCAAAGGGAATCAGGTTGCTTATAGTAACTGCTGTTGCTTAAGTGGTCACACAATTAAGTATTGAACTGGCTTATCGCTGCTTAACTTGATAATCAAGCGAGAAACGGTGCTTTCAGCGTGACTTGATCGTAATAATCCATGCCTTTTCTTTGCTTATATTGACGTCGCTTCTGTAGATGAGATATTACTACCTAGGTATATGAACTGGTCTACAAAAAACGAGAATGGATATGGCACTGAAAAGCAGGCTCATCACTTAACATCGGTAATCTAGCGGGACTTGACACTGCCCTTCCTCTGCGTATATTGTCATCACTTTTCTGTAGATGAGATATTACTACCAAGGAATATGAAATGGTCTATGAAAAATGGGAACGGATATGACATTGAAAAGCATAAACTTTAAACGGCCTCTTGTATTCTCGGAGTCAGAAATAAGGAATTTGTATGAACGTCTTTAACAGATAAGCCAACAACCGCTCCTCCAGTGTGTATGTAAATAAGAGTTTTAAGTAAAAAAAAAAAAAAGAAAAAAAGAAAAGAAAAAGAAAAAGAAAAAGAAGGCGAGTAATGGAGGAATGGCGTATTTGCTTGGTGACAATATCTGTACGCGAGAACATCTGCGACTGAGGATAAGATCTCGTTTGGCGGTGCGCTAGCGATAACGAATAGTACAAGCTGTGAACAGATGAGCTGCGGGGGTCGAGTAGGTCGGGTGGGTCCTTTTTAATGGGGCCAAAATACATTTATCAGTGTAGAGACAAAACGGCATGGTATAGTTGGGAACAAGTCGCGCGCGCACACACACACACACACACACACACACACACACACACACACACACACACACACACACACACAATTCACACACACACACAACACACACACGCTCACTAAGCGCGCATGCATTTATATATTGACGAATATGTATTGCATATGTAATTGCATATGTCTCGGTATTTCCTAGTGAGCTTGTATTTGTATTATTTATCTATGCATACAGATACAACTAGAGTCGTACTTACCGTAACGGTTATTGGCCTGGGAAACGGAATCGGCAATCCGCGTTCAAATCCCTACATTAAGATGAATTTTATCTCTCTATAATGTGAAGCGCTTGTTGTGTAACGGTTATCGTAGTAGGAAATTAGCGACTCCCGTTAAAATTCTGGATGAGGCTGTTTGTGTTTCAGTTCCTACTGATTCCCTTCTTCCCTCAACAATTGGGTTTGAGTTTGAGTTTTGTTTAACGGCATATCAACCTCTGTGGGTCATTTAATGCCAAAAAGGTTATTTTGGATTTTAGTCTTTAAAGTAGTGGTTCTATGGAGATAATTGGTTATGTTCTGTTATATTTTGTTGAAAAGCTTGCTTTTTTTTATAAAATTTAAAATGTTTTCAGGGTTCAACAATTGGTAAATGGTAGGCATACTTTTATTTAGACTTGGTAAAGCAAACTATTCTAGGAGAAGGAAAACCTTTAATTAAAACCAGCAGAACTCCACCTAAAATTGACCTTGTGTCACGTCCTGCTCATGGCGGAGGGGCTGGATAAGTACATATAAATACAAATATACGTATGTTCAGTGGTATATATTCAAATATGCAGTTTTGTCAAGATGTATATATACTTCAAAAGATAAGGAAACACAGATATTAGTGTGTAATGTGTATACACACACATATACACATATACACAGACACACTAAAACACACATATTATATGCATGTATGTATAGTCGGCTTTTCGTACCGCGAATTCAATTAACTTTGTATTGGTTGTATTCGGTTAAAGAAACACACACACACACAGAGAGAGAGAGAGAGAGAGAGAGAGAGAGAGAGAGAGAGAGAGAGAGAGAGAGAGAGAGAGAGAGAGAGAGAGATACACACACACACACACACACACAGGAAGACATGTAGACAGAAACACAGACACCCATACACACACTCACATATAAGTTATTTGGAGGCGCGTGGTCTAATGGTTAGAATTGTAGGAAATGGACTCGTCGACCCGAGTTCAATTCCCGGATGAAACTGTTTACATTTCACATGCCGCTAGTACTCTTGAGAAAGGTATGAATCCAATTCTCCGTCCAGCTATGAGTAAATAGCAGGGCAGACTGGGATCTTTAACCATGGCTAGGTAATCAGTCTAGGAGAAGAAAAATTCTGAATTCAAACCTGTTAAAGTCCGCTTAAGAAATTGACCTTGTGTCACATCCTGCTTGTGCGGAGGTGTTAGTGTATATATATATATATATATATATATATATATAGTCGGCTTTTCGTATCCGTGGATTCAATAAACCTTTCATTGGTTATATTCGGAAAAAAAAAACAAAAAAAAAACGTTCCAAGAAATAATCCCCCCATCACCCCCCTAAAGCCCCCCCCCCCCAAAAAAACACCTAGAGAAGTTCCAAAAAGCAAAATGTATTCGGCTCAATACTATCAATCATAGATTGGTATTATCCGTCACTGGTAATGTCCGTCACTGAAGCAGATTTTGGGATATATATATATATATATATATATATATATATATATATATATATATATATATATAAGTAGATTAGACGACAGACAATGATGTGACACATAGATTGCACATAGATGGACTTGACTATCCGAGTTCAGACCCTGAACGGGGAACCTGAATTTCACATGGTGATAATAAACATGGGATGGGTATGAATCCAACTATTCTAACTCGAAATATGGGTAAATAATAGGACAGACTGGGCTCTTTAACCTTGGTATGCCGACCGGTCTAGGAGAAGGACACTCTGAATTCGAACCAGTTGTAGACCTGGAGAGAGGTGGACCCCAGTAAGCTATTCGTGTCCATGAATACTTGATTATGTAAATGATTATGTGACTTCTGAAGATAATTAGTTACACCACATCCGAATTTTATGCCTTTCATAAAAGAGAACGAATACATATGCACCCATCACTTTGTGAGTAAGACCCCCCCAAAAAATAAGAATTAAAGGAGGTATCTGGGTATGTATTTACCAACCCTTCCACACGAGCAGGATGTGACACAATGTCAATTTCTAAGCGAAGTTTAACCGGTTTGAATTCAGAGTTTTCCTTCTCCTTGACCGGCTGCTATACCAAAAAGTAAGAGCCCAGTCAGCCATACTATTCACCCATAGCTGGAGAGGGAATAGTTAAATATACACCGTTCGCAATAGTATTAATATCATATGAAATGCTTCTAGCCTCGTCCAGAATTTGGACTCGTGTCATCGTGTCCATTTCCTACGACGATACCTAATACACCACGGACGTCTCCTAGGGGGTGTTTTGGGCATGAAACTATACTGCATTTGATGGTTAGGCTCGAATTCTGAAGCTTTCTAGACTAATCTTTCATTGCTATTACTCTCAGGTCAACTGACTCAGTAGTAGTACCTGCAAGGGTCACATAATAGATATGTTTTTAAATTATTTGTATTAGATAAGAATACTTCATATATAATCATATGTAAAAACCTTAAGAAATACACAAAAATGTAAATACGAATGTACAATGTACGCATTTCCCTAACCTTAATACATAAAATAACCCCAGGGGAGTTGATATGTCGTTAGAATCACCCAAATATAATTATAATCGTATTTTAAATGAAATGATTAGCATTAGATATTTTAGAGTTGAAAAACCTTAGTATTATTTGAATTATTCGGACTATTGTCCTCATCTTCATTCGGCCTTCTTCGTGTATTTCTTGTCGATCTGGAACCTTCTTGTCGTAATCGGGAACCAACACGGAACTTTGAAAAGGCTGATGCTAAGTGTCCTCGATGCTTGATTTGTTCTGTCACTTCCGCCATTTGCAGATATGCAACAACGACAAGAAGGTTCCAGTCCGAGAAGGTTTCCGAGTCCGACAAGAAACACCTGAAGAAAGCCGGAGGGCACATCACCGAAACGTTGTACAGATAATAATGAAGATGAGGACAATAGTCCGAATAATACAAATAATACTAATTATCAGGTCTCATCTAAAAAATTCAGAGAAATTGAAAAACTTTGATTGTATAAATTTACCCCAAATCAATTAATTTATTCAAATTGATGTTTAAAAAAATAACGAATAAGAAGACACGTTTCTATTCCAACTTTTCGAGAAACAAAACAATGGCGGTATTTACCGTTCTCTACAGACAGGATTAGACAAAAAATGCCACAAGTATGAGACATCAAGAGAGGATAGAACTCTCTATTCTGTAGTATTGGATTTGCGTCACTAGATTGCTAACCATTTCATCACGATGAGACGCCATGAAACAAAAGCACAAGAATCCAATGAAGTAGACGCAATGCCCAGAAACATTATTAAGCCTGTTTAATACTTAATTGGGTGAGCACTTAAGGAACTCCAGGTACTGTAAGCAATCTGAGTATTAATCAAAATGTTTTGATTTAGCATTAAATGTACCAAAAGGGTTGATATGCCGTAAAACCAACCCACCAACCAACAACCAACAAAAAAACAAAGCAATACTCAGATAACATTGGATAAAATAGATGATGGATGTGAGTAAGAGCAGATTATCGCAACATATCACGCACTGAGACAGAGATTGATTGATTGATTTTAATGGCATGTAAACCCATCTAGTATTATTTTATGCCTAGTGGTTAGGAAATCAGGTTCCTTTTACGTTCATGTTTACATTTTTCTGTAGTTTTTAAGATATTTTTTACACGGTCGTAGGGAATACGAATAATTTTTAAACAGATCTATTTGACCAATAGATTAGGACCATAACAGTGGGTCTGGGAGTAATGACAATGAAGCGCTACTCCACAATCCACAGATCTGCATAACTGGAGCCTCACTATCAGACGCACTTTAGAGGGAGGAGTCTCTGTGGCGTAGTGACTAACGCTCTCGAGTGCACTATCGTAGTAAATGGTTTCAAACGCTAGTTGGGCTATTAAATTCACTTTCGGACGAATACCCTTGAGAAAGGAATGAACCCACTGATACCTGATGATAATCATGATGGTGATTTGGGGTTTTATGCCTCTGTAGGGATTAAACTTATTCTAAAGTCGACAAGTGCTATTTCAGGGGTAAATTTTTAAAAATCCATCTATCTTCATTTTTTAATCCCTCTATCTTCATTAGTTTCTACAATTGATGTAGAGATTGATTTTATTTTTTTCAGTCTTCTCCATCATAGTGACCCCTTGACGCAGTGGCTAAGGTGCTGGACTGCAACTTCGTAGCAAGTGAGCTCGAACTACAGTTGCACTATTACGTTCACTTTCGAAATAATACACTTGGGAAAGGTATGACGCCTTTCTCCCTCAGCTATGGGTTAAATAGTACCACTACTGTTTTATCTAAAATTATGGTTTTGACATTAAATAAACAACGAAGTTTATGAGTCACCCATTCAGCTCTGGATAGATAATTGAGATTAGAGAAAAGTGAGTTTGCAAAGCGAATGAAATTTAAAAAAAAATACGCCCGGACAAAACATTAAAATCATTTTATGGACTTAAATCTGGTATCGGTTTCCTTAATGGGATACCGATATTACTCAAACAATATGGGCACCAGCATACGTCTCAGCCTCTCAAGCAGCTCGGGCATCGCATCAACTAATATTCCCAGAAATTCTTGTGGAATAGCAGAAAAAAAATTCTCGTATTCATCCTTCAAGTTCTTCCAAAATTGTTAGTTTCGTTGCTCTGTCAACCAACTCCAAAGCAAAATCGCTGGTGTTGAATGAGGGATTCTGACCGGCTACTCATGCGAACAAC
>CM042138.1:136722824-136742824 GCA_023376005.1 Doryteuthis pealeii | reverse complement strand
TATAACCATTACACAACGGGTGCCGCCACAAAAGAGAAGTAAGGACTTTAATATTTCAGTCACTTTCACTTCAAGATCAAAAGCTAAAAAGTAGATTGAAATGATTGATTAATTAATTTTAATGGCATGTCAACCCGTCTTGGTAATTTTATGAGTAAGTTAATATTAAGTTTTTAAGGGCCATAATTGGCCAGTTGATTCTAGGTAGAGAGTCCTCCGATTTGGTTCCTTTGGTAATCCTCTCAGATAGAGATTCCTAGGTTCCTTCGCCGATGCCTGCTAGTAAACTGAGAAAGAATCAGCGCTTAAGTAATATATCAGCCACGCAGTATGGCAGCGATTGGCTAATGAATAGACCATATTATCTCGCCTAGTCTATAAGTATAAGCGGGGAACTAGCACATAACTATAACACAAAAAATCCAACAAATATTCATTATCCGTTAATATTTACATTTCTTTGCACATGGCACTATCGAATACAACTAACTTTTAAACACAATTATTTATCCAGACAGGACCCTAAAAGGTACTACCACTCAGCGTCAAAGTGAACCTGGCGGTAATAGGAATGAAGAGGTACTCCACACTCCCCAGATCTTCAAAACCCAAGCCTCACCATCATATGAAGTTTAGTGTCAAACTCTAGACACCCCTTTTAGGAGTTACCCCTCTGCGGGGGATAAAAGTCAGCCTATCCTAATCCCCAAAGACAGGACAATATACGAGGCGGCTTCGGCTGGGGTCCAGTGAGCTTCGGCCGCTGGACCTGCCAGAGGTTAAATTAATATCTTTGATCACAGGGGGTCATCCCCCCAAGCAACACCTGCCCCTCGTTTAAAGGGTCAGGGCTGGGTTTATTGCCCAGTGCCTGAGGCGCTCCCCTTGAGGAGGAATGCCGACGGGATCCACGCAATTTTTTCCACCTGCCACCCATGAGTCTCGGCTTGTGGGTGGTCCCACGTTAATAGGGCCTTGTGTCTGACCTTGTACAAGTGGGGTACGAGGACAATATACGAGGAAGATTAAGAAATTAGCCGCACTCTTGTTTTATGGAAGCGGGGCTCATTGTGGAGATTTGATTGGCAGAACCATGACTAATCTGCAGAGTTCAAGCTACCTCTTTGATTATACCTGGCCTGTTTGCCATACGACCTCACGAGCTTGCTGAAGCATCTCATCAGTGGTGGAAGTTGACGGGTGTCCTGCACCCTCTTCGTGCGTCACACTTGTCCGGCCATTTTTAAACTTCTCTATCCACTCATACACACTTCTACGCTGAAGGGCACCGTCCCCGTATTGTGCTAAAGGCTTCCGATAAATTTCAGCACTGACACTCCTTTCGACCAGAGTGTATACTGCTTGTGGAGCGACCATGTTTACTCTGTAAATACTCTGTAAAGAAAGGAAGTAAAATGACGGGATCAGGCTCAAACCTCGACCACGTGAACACAGTAGTGCCAAGCCTAAGCAGCCTTCCTTTCGTTCTTTCTTTCTTTCTTTCTTTCTTTCTTGTCGCCTTTCTTTTTCTCTCTCTTTCTTTGATATTTTTCTCTCTCTTTCTTTGATATTTTTTTTTTTCCGTATTATTTCATTCAAATGAATTTTTCTTTCTTCATAATTTCTCTTTTCATTCTTTCTTTTGTTGGTTGATTTATTCCTTTTTCTTTCTTTCTTTCTTTCTTCTTTCTTTCTTTCTTTCTTTCTTTCTTTGCCGCCTTTCTTTTTCTCTCTCTTTCTTTGATATTTTTTCTCTCTCTTTCTTTGATATTTTTTTTTTTCCGTATTATTTCATTCAAATGAATTTTTCTTTCTTCATAATTCTCTTTTCATTCTTTTTTTGTTGGTTGATTTATTCCTTTTCTTTCTTTCTTTCTTTCTTTCTTCTTTCTTTCTTTCTTTCGTATATTTAGTAATTTGTTTCTTTCTTTTCCCTGGTATTTTAATGCAAATCTTTCTTTCTTTCTTTCTTTCTTTCTTTCTTTCTTTTTCTTTCTTCGTTCGTTTGTTTATTTGTTCCTTCGTTCGTTTAGTTGTTCGTTTGATGGTCCGTTTATTAATGTTCTTTCTTTATTTTTTCTTTCTTTCTTTCTTTCTTTCTTTCTTTCTTTCTATTCTCTACTATTTTTATGCAAATTTCTTTCTTTTTCTATTTCATTCATGTGTTGAATACTATATTAAATTTGTAAATTTAAAGATTTCTGTTATTTTCAATCCGTATTTTTAATGTTAACTTTAGCAGAAATGTTACGCAATTAAATTCTATCTCCACCATGAACTACTTTTAAACCTCATTAATGATAATCACATAAATGTGAATAATTAATTCCTTTTTCTTTTGATGTTTTTGATTTTAATTCTGTAATTTAAAATGTATTTCTCTCCAGCAACATGATTTCATCTCGATTATTGTCCCTTGTTAGATATCAACACTTGATGAGAATCCATCTTTCCTCTAGCGAGACATAAACAAATGTTTCACATTAAAATTTTCACCCTAAGTTTAAATATGCACACCAATCTTAGTAGCTCTATATCAAATGTCTGTACATTATTAATATACTAGCAGGACCTGTGGATATACCACAGTATGATAATTTAATTATTACAACGTTTGGTATGTTTACCTAAAAGCTATTGCAAAATAGTTCAATATGTAAAAAGCGTAGTGATGTTGATTTAACTCCCTATCAATCTTTCTTTCATTCTTCCCTTCTTTTCATTATGTTCGACTGGAACAGTTTAGCGTTATCGTTCCGCGCGCAATCCCTCTCTCTATATTTCCACTACTCTTTTTTCTTTCTTTCTTTTTTTCTTATTGTATTTTTTCTGTGTAGTATGTCTTATTTCTTTCCTGTCTTTCTTTATAATAAAAAGGAATGGTCCATTATTTAACTGAGGTAACGAAACTAATTAGAAATAAGAATTCAGTGATTAATCAACACAAGATAATCAGGATTTACATTTTTTTGCATTTCCTCTTTGACGATTTAGACGGTTCATTTTTAACCAGAGGGTGTTGCAAGATGATAATGGTCTGAGGATTGAGAAACAAGATTATGAATAGGTATGCATTTTCACAAATCGCTGATTCAAAAAAAAAATTGTTGTAGTTGTAGTAGTCAAATCAGTTGCTGTTTTTCGTCCTTTTTTCCCTATTTCTTTCGTTCAACCTTTTGTTGATTCCTTTAATAATTTTTCTTTCTTTCTTTCAAGCCTTCTTTCCTTTTCTCTTTCTTTTCTCTTTTCTTTTAATCATCTATTCCCTCTTTACCTTTTCTTTCTTTCCTTTCTCACTTCATTCATTAATCCATTCATTTATTAAATCTTTTCATCTCCCTTTCTTCTATTTAATCATATTTTCATCATTTTCTTTCTCTTTCTTTCATTCTTCCTTTTGTTGATTCATTATATCATTTCTCTTTCCTTCTTTTTATTTTCTTTCTTTTTCTTTCTTTCTTCTTTTTTCTTTCTTTCTTTCTTTTTAGACTTTTTCCCCTTTCTCTTTCTTCCCTTTTCCTTTCTTGCATTATTTTTCTTCTTTTTCTTTTTTCGGTCTTTCTTTCTTTCTTTCTTTCTTTCATTCTTCTTTGTTTTTAGCCTTTTACCCTTTCTCTTTTTTCCTTTTCCTTTTCTTTCATTCCTTTTTCTCTTTTTCTTTTTTCTTTTTTTTCTTTTTTCACTTTTTATTTTTAATTCATTCATTTAGTAAATCTTTCTTTCTTATTTTTTCTATTTCAATCATATTTTCTCACTTCTTTCATTCTTCTTTCGTTGGTTTATTTTATTAATTCTTTTTCTTTTTTCTTTTTATTTATTGTATTTTTCTCTTTCTTTTTTCATTCTTTCTTTCTTCAATCCTTAATTCTCACTTTCCTTTTGTATTTCTTTCTTTTTTTTACATTAATTTTTTTATTCATTCATTCTTTCTTTCTCACTTTCGTTCATTCAAGCATAATTTTATTTCCCAATTTCTTTTTCTTTATTTTTTTTTCTCTTCATTCCTTCATTCATTCATTCATCCATTCATTCATTCATTGATTTTTTCTTAGTACTTTTTTGACATACCATATTTTTTGCTATTATTCTTCATCTTACTGTAATCTCACTTTCTGAAAATTCTTATCTTTTTCTTTTTTAGTCTTTTCTTTCCTATTTCTCTATTTTCCAACTATCACTTTTTGTCTCCTTCTTACTCCTTCTTTTTCTTTCCCAGTTCCATTGTCCCCACCCCCGCCCTTACCTTTTTTCTTCCACAAACTCTCCCCCTCTCCTTTCCCTCCCTTTATTTCTACTCTTCCTACTTATTCATTCGCATATTCATTCCCTTATTCTCTTTCCCCCTCTTCATTCTCTTGCTCGTCCTCCTCCTCCCTCGTCAATCCAATGCATCCCCCACCACCCCCACGCCAACAAACCCGACCCTTCTGCTTGCTGATATTCCAGATTATGATATTAAAGTGCAGATAGGATCAATTGTATCGCTAATGCAGTCACCAATATCAAGGGCCACTTGCATTTGATTTGACAAGCGGAATCCTTGGAGACCAGTGATTCGTAAACACGCAGTTCACAATATCTCTGACCTCATGCATGGCCAACATAAGGGATGCAAAGAGTGCGACTTATGGCGACTTTACAGTAAACAGTGCAGTTAGGCCGACCAAGCACTGGTGAATAGATCATGCAGTTGCTTCAAAGTCCTCACAAATGACATGGACTATTTTCTAATGCAAGCAATGATCGGCCATCCAGTTATTTGCATATGTTTCAATGTGAGTATATTGCTTCCTGAGGTTTGGTTTGGTTGTTTTGTTTTACGGCATATCAACCTCAGTGGGTCATTTAATGCCGATAAAGTTTTGAAATAAATTAATTCTTAATGGATAATACAATTTTGTTTATAAACACATTTTTCTATTTAACCCATAGATGGGACCCTAACAGGTACTACCACTCCAGGTCAGAATGGACCAGGGAGCAATGGTGATGAAGGGTGCTCCACATTCCCCAAACCTCCAAAACTGGAACCTCACCATCAGATAGAGTTTAACGTCATTCCCTGGACATGTAGACCCGCAGCCACCGCCTTCTAGCACCCATATGATAAAAATGGGGTTGGGGCTTGCCCATAAGGGCAGCAGGGTTGGGAAAATCATATAGGTGCTAGGGCTTGACGTGACCAGCTGATTGATCGGAGGGGGCCTCTCCGACCGCCCGTCTAGCCCAAGATAGGGCCAAAGTGGAGTATTGCATGTCATGAACTGCTCATCCACCCGGGCTCCATCCTTAAGTATCACGGGTCGCCACCCACGGCCAACAGGTGGCCCCATTGGGGGCGTCTTACCCCTCTGCAGAGGTGCAGTTGGGGCATTCTAACGCCCCAGCCGACAGGGTGGGAGTATATTGCGTTGGGTGAGTGAATGCATGTCCGATTAACTGTCTATATTTATACGCATGTGACTTTATGCGTGCCTGGGAATATTTAAAATTGTGTGTTATCTTTTTTAAATTTTTTAGAATGTGTGAATGACTCTAGCAAATAGCTGCCCTGTCGGCGGGGCTAAGAATAATCAGACGGCATTCCCTGTTGAGGGGTAAAGACTCCGCTCCATCAAGAAAGTATGGGTATGACACTAAACTGCATCTGATGGTGAGACTCCAAGTCTGGAGCTTTGAAGAATATGGAGTACCTTTTCATTGCCACACCTTATCGGTGTCGGTTAGAAAACGCCGATTGTGTCCCCTGTGGAGGTGTTAGGACTCTGACCCCACAAAAAGTGTCATGGATATGACAATACACTGCATCTGACAGTGAGGCTCGAATTCTGGGGAATGTTGAGTATAGTGCCCTTTTCTTGCCATGCCTTTTCGGTCACGCTTGGAATACGCCGACTGTATCCCCTTTGAACTGTAAGGACTCCGCCTCCACAAAAAGTTGTCCTGAGTATGACACTAAACTGCCTCTGATCGTGAGACTCCAATTCTGGAGCTTTGGGGAATATGGAGTACCTTTTCATTGCCACACCTTATCGGTGCCGGTTAGAATACGCCGACTGTATGGATGTGTAAGGACCCCCCTCCACACACACACACACAAAAAGGTGTCCTGTGTATGGATAAACTGTATCTGATTGTGAGGGCCCAGATCTGGATCTTTAGGGATTGTAGAATCATTGCCACTACTTTTCTGTCGCGTTTGGAATACACCGATTGTATCCCCCGTGGAGGGGAAAAGGACATGGGTATTTTGGGTATGACATTAAACTGCATCCGATGGTGAGGCTCTTGTTGTGGAGGTTTGGGCAATGTAGAGTACCCTTTCATTACCACGCCTTTCCGCTCGCGCTTAAAATTCGCCGCTAAAAATGTTTTCCTTTTTATAAATCAGTGCTAGAGAGAATAGACTAATAACATTTTTATAAAAAGATGCAACTATGTATTAAAAAAGTTGCTTTTCTGAGCAATCTTCTATCTGGGTCAAAACACTACTCTGCAACGCCTCTGTATCGTTTTTTTCCTCTCTTAATACAATCCACTCGTATTTGTGTACTAAAGCCTAGCCAGAACACACACAATATCCACTTTCTTCCTTCGGTAATCCGCTCTTTTATGAACTAGCATGAGGAGCCAAAATCTGCATATACCACATTCGTCTTGCGCGATTCACTTCGACCACGAAATTAGTGTTTTTTTGTAGAATGTGACTCCAGGAGTGGCCATATTTTTCTTCTTCCGGATATCTTGCATGTGAGACCTATGTGCACCCACTTCGCCCCAAGAGGTAAGTTGTTTCCCCTCTCGCTATATTCTCCAGCACATATAAAAATATTTCAGGTAATGTGGATATATTTATATATATTTTCTGAATATCCACGATAACCCGGACCTCATCATCATCATCATGCCATGCTGACAGCACGGATTCTCATGGCCGTCTCTTTCACCACCCGTCCTCTCAGTCATCGCTCATGGCAAGTCCTCTTATGACATCCAATATCAACACCGAGTTGATTCAATGTAAGGTTTTGCTGCTCGACCTACTCTGGCATGACCATGTGTAGGTCTTCACAAAAGAAACACAACTTATGAGTTCGTCCTTGTTACGATTTTATGGTCATCCTTTAGGCTCTAAGGAAGAGCGCTTGTCCAGCGGAAATCCTTGGTAAAGAATCCTTTGTATTGAAAGTTTTCGTCAATGATTGCAAATGGACATCTCTCAGTATAAGTAGTCAACCAGCCACGCATTATGGCTGTTGATTGGCTGAGGTTTAAACCACGTGACCTCGCCTAGTCTATAAATTTAAGTGGTGTATTGTAGCACACCTTATATCACCAAATATTCCAAAATGTACTTCTACAGCAGGGTTCAGCGTGTCTTGTTTGTTTTAAATGGATGGTTTGTGTAATAGGAAGTAGGTGGCAGTGCAGCTGCTTTTTTGTGGGGGAGGGGGTGCTTCATGACAGCACACAGCTGGGATTACATAGTAATAATAGAAGCTATATAGCAAGCAAGACTCTCCTTTTTAATAAGTCTCTGGAAATTTTGAGCACAATCCAATTTATTTGGTCCCATCAAAAGATAG
This sequence comes from Doryteuthis pealeii, assembly GCA_023376005.1. Lineage (NCBI taxonomy): Eukaryota > Metazoa > Mollusca > Cephalopoda > Myopsida > Loliginidae > Doryteuthis > Doryteuthis pealeii. The sequence continues at coordinate 136,735,238 of CM042138.1, read as the reverse complement.
AGCTTTTATCAAAAAGTAAAATCCAGGCTGGTTGGTTGGTTGGCTGGTTGGATTTTACGGTATGTCAACTCTTGATTTATTTTATGCCGATAAATTATGTTTTATTCTTTCTTCTTGGGTATTCATTCATTTTTTTTCAAACTCATGTTTTTTTAAAACATTTTCAAAAAGTAATTAAAAAAAGATCTATTGTTACATACTCATACACATATACCCATGTTGGATATATACACAAGTGTTCTTTTACTGGAGAGAGGGGAGAGATAGACACAGGTAGACAGAGAGATGCATATGCATTTTGGCCATTTGGTGATCTCTAGTCGTTTCTATTCTCTCTCTCCATGTTGAATTCTATTTCTAGATTCTTGTTGGCTGTTCGTCTTTGATACATTCCTTCTTCTTGGTCAGTCTTTTTGCCAAGACATTCATCAAGCAAGAACACCATATTATTCCTTTAAAGTTTTATTGCTTAAACTTCTTCTTCTAACTAACACAATACGCGTGTGCATTTGAGCCCAGCTAAGGCAGACACGCTTCTCTGTCTGACGTCCAAGCTGGAACTGATGGGTTAACTCGGTCCCACGTGACTTTACGTATTTCGCGGCTTTCTGTATATTTCTATGGAAAGTCCCGCCCGTGATATGAAAAGGGGCCATCCCTTCAGAAATACAGGGGGTTGACAATAATCTATGCATAGATTATGTAACACTATTTGACCCATAGATTGGATCCTAAAAGGAACTACTATTTAATGAAACACTATATGTATAAATTAGTAAGAGATAGGAATACTTAAAATCATAGAAGTTTTGACAAATTATTTGTACTAGCAAAGTAAAAAACGACCTCCGGGCGATGTAAAAATAGATTTTTGAAACATATTGCCTGAGGGTGGGAGTTAAAAAATCAATGTCAGCGAGTTTATTCCCTAAGTAAGTAAAATCATCAAATTCATTAAGGGATTAAAAAATAAACAAATTTGAAATGTAAACTTTAAATATGTATCAAAATAAAACAAACTATATATAGATATATAATACCAGTATGTATTTATTAAAACTTGTTTTAAAAAACAATGAGGACTGTCTAATATTGCATGTTAAATTTTGAGTGTATTTATTCTATGTTATGACGATTTTGGGTAATGTGACGTAAGCAGTGACGTAATTTTTTTGTTACAGACAAAAACCGGAAGCGAACCTCCATTATTAATAGATTAGATTAGATAGGAATACTTGAAATCATACACTACGATTAAGTCACGTTGTAAGCACCGGTTGCCGTAAGATCACCAAAGTTAAACAGTAATGACCCTGTTTAATACTTAGATGGATGACCATTTAAGCAACAGCAGGTACAGTAAGAATCCGATTATCTATATTATTAATTCGGCATCGAATAACCCGAAGAAGGTTAATATGCCGTACACAAAACCACTAACTTTAAACCATACTAGTGTTAGGGTCTCTTCTATGGGTCAAGTAGATATGTTTATAAATTATTCGTATTCGATGGGACCGGGTGAAAAAAGAAAAAAAATGTCTTAAGAAAGCATCAAACCAAAAATATTGACACTGGTTGACTTACCGTTGTGATCATTCAATTGATGAACCTGCTCAATATTTAGATGGGTAACCATTTAAGAAACAGCAGGTACTGTAAGAAACTGGGTATCAGAATTTCTGATTTGGCGTTAAATAACCCGGAAAGGGTTGATATGCCGTACAACAAAATAATCAACTTCAACCATACATCTATCACCCTGTCGGTTGGAACTGTAAAATACACCGACTGCATCTCAGTAGAGGGGTAAAATCCTCTCTTTAAAGCCACCTATTGGCCGTGGGTGGCAACCTGTGATGCTTAAAGTCGGGATACTGATAGCTGAGCAGTCCATGACACGCAACACACTAATTTGGCGCTTAGTTGGGCTAGATAGGCGGACGAGGAGGTTCCTCGATTAATCTGCTGGTTAAACCAAGGCATAGTACCTATATGATTGTCCCAATCCTATTATTCTTATGGCAACCCAAACCTTTTATCATATATGTGCTAGAAGGCGGTGACTGAGGTTCTCAGTCTTTTGCATATGGCGTTAAACTGCATTTAATGAAGTTCCAATACTGGAGCGCTGGGGAGTGTGGAGTATCTATTCATTACCATTACTCCCAGGTCCACTATGACCTGGAATGGTAAAACCTGTTAGAATCCCATCTATAGGTTAAATGAATCAAAAATGAGTTTAACAAATGTGTTAAAAATTGAGTTTAAAAAAATGGAATGAAATAAAACGTCTTCGGCATAAAATAACACAAGAGTTGACATGCCGTAAAAACCCAACCAACCAACCAACCAACCAACCAACCAGCCAACCAATCATACAACTGTTAGGATCTCTTCTATGGTCAAATAATTATGTTTGAAAATTATTCGTATTCGATAGGACTGTATGCAAAAAAAAAAAAAAAAGAAAGAAAAGAAAAAAAAAAAAAACGTTTTAAGAAAGAACTATAGAAAAAGTCACTTATCGGGTTGACATGCCGTTCAGATTAATCAGTCACCCAATTTTTGCTCATTATATTTGCCCTTGTACCATGCTAAGTTTAACTTATAAACATGGCCTGCTTAATGGCTCAGATATTTTCTAGAGCTAAAGATCAAACGTTTGTTTTTAAGTGGGGAGCGGCTCCTTCGCTTTGAAATCTCCATTTTGCCATTTCGAAAAAAATATATGAAGTTAGGATATGACCCGCTCCTCTTTTTATGACTTAGTCCGAATTATGTTTATGAATATATAATCCTTTATAATGGTTAGTAGAGTGAACCATTAATTCTACTCAATGGCAAACTAACGCGCTGCTCCTACTAATAATTCAGCTAAAGCACCAATTAAAGTCGCTCCCTTTACCAGCCATATATAAAAAGGAAGAAAGCCCGTTTATTGGGGATAATAGGATTTCCTTTTTTTTCTGAAAGTTCCTTTGTAAGCTCTTGAAATTGGTAGATTAGATATACAGAATTTCCCTCAGTCTACAGAAAACTAAACAAGATTATGTAAGAAAATAGTAAACAAGATGATATATTGCTAAAGAAGATAAGAAAAATAAATCTCTTTAATGCATAATAATATTAACCCAAAATACGAAGATAACAACAAAAAATGAGTTCAGTTATTTGTTACAACTAAGCTTTATAAAAATAAATGAAATAAGACAAAGATTAAAATCAACTACGGGCTGTACTCAAAAAAGAATCCCGACTGAAACTTTATTTACCATAAAGGAAATGAACAATAAATGAAACGTTAATTCTTTTCAGAATGCTCCCCATGATATACAAACTCATATTCGAATAAGTTTTTTATACTGGTCGAAGCACCTTTGAAATAACTATTTTGATATGTTGTAAAGCGGTACCGTCGCATTTCTTTTAATGTCCAGCACGCCCTCAAATGTTACCCTTGAAACAATTATTATATCACTTTTTATGTTTATAACACCAGTGCAAGCTAGTGATATTTCCTTGGAGGCTGATTGAGAGAAAATCTCCACACGTCTCTATAACTCTTTTGGGTATTCTAGCCGTTCTTAGCAATACTGTCGTTTGGATGGTTTCGATTCCTTTTCTGATTTCAAATTCCACAAATAACTACAATTGGTATCACCATCACCCTGATTTTCCACATTTTTTTTAGTTCTCTAGCAAGGTCCATTTATTTTTTTTCCGTTCGCATTCTTTCACTTTCACTCTGTGGTCCACCGGAATGGCAAAATCTACTGGATAACAATTATTTAATTTCATCGCATGGCATTAGAAAAAAATCTTACTAAGCTCATTACTGTTATATACCCGTTCAATATATCGGGTATATAAACGGCGAGAGAGAAATAGATGAAGGGATGATAGATTTATTCTTCCTTCTTTCCTGCTTTATTATCGTCAGCCGCCATCTTCTCAGGGCTGATTCTGTGGGTTGATATCTTCTCTGTTTGGGCTGAGTGTCTGCTAATTTCTTACGGATTGATTAATACACAAGACTTTGTCGTTTTCTTTATAGCTTTTATTAAAACAACCCCAGCCTAAAACCGCGTGGTTAGAAGCGGCATCTTGAGCGCAAACTACAACATCTTCTCTCGGTGAGTGACTGGTCGCAACTAACTAAACTCTAAAAACTCTCACACACTTCTACTGGTGCGTTTCAGAATGGGTCAAGTAAAGGTTATTACTTGCCAATCATAACGGTCGACATTAATTTTCCACTCAACATTTCGATTTGAATTTTTAACGATTCAAACAAATATATCTAACTACTTACATAATTCACAGGCTACCCATGAATTATGTAACATTATTCCAGAAATATTCCAATTTAATGACCAGATTATATTTTAGATAAAAGATTCCATTACAAACGGGCTTTACCATACCATTGAAGAAATTACAATAAATAATGTCTTTGTGCCTTTTTGTCTGCTGGGCGTTTGAAATAGATAGTCTATTTAGAAATTTAAAACTCCCAGGTTGTCAGTGGTGTCTCGCCTGTCCTCTCACCTCCAAAATTAGATAGAAAAAGCTTCACTCAACAATACTGAAAAGTAAGGAAAATTAATGAAGTTATTGTTTTTCACATTCATTCTTTTCATTATAGAGATCTATCGATCCCTGAAGTTAAATAATTATGAGCCTGTTCAATACATAGATGGGTGACCATTGAAGCAGCAGCAGGAACTGTGTGCAAGATGGGGTCTTTTATCAAATAATAACAGAATAACTTAGTGAAAGTGCTGAAAGTATCGTTTCCCACTTGAACACCGAAGTTAAGCAGTTGACCAGAACTTTTGCCCAAAATTTTTTTCTTAGAAAAAGTTTTCTGATAACTTCATAAAGAGTTATCTCACTTTTGCAATAACAAATTCTTTTAAGGAGTTTCAATAACCAGACACTAAACTTAACAATCTCTGTGTTACTCATATGAAGATAAATTATATGAAATTATGTTATAGATATTATTAATATTCAGATAACACGTACACAGCAAAAAACAATTTAACAATTTTCTGTAGTTAAAAGATAAAGAAAAAAAAAAGAAAAGAGAGAGAGAGAGAGAGAGAGAGAGAGAGAGAGAGAGAGAGAGAGAGAGAGAGAGAGAGAGAGAGAGAGAGAGAGAGAGAGAGACGGGTATCAATGCGAAGTAGGTGAGATTTGGTTCTTTGATGCGCCTCTGCTTATCCTTACATCTTTCTTGTTCTTACTTATTCGCAAATCTCCTTTTTCGTCCACGTCTCTCTCGACCTTTCTCTTTCGTCTCTTTTTTAAAACTCTCCTGTTAGCACGTTGCTACATCGTTTGTTAAAACGAATCTATTATATCGCTACTAATATAACACTCTACACAACTGTTCAGCTCCCGAAAGTGTGAGACTAGTCTGGTCTTTCCTTTTGTTGCTTGGACCATTGCCAATAACGATAACCATCTACCCTTCCACGACAAATGCCTTCCGTAATTCATCTTTCCACCACATTCTCAAACTTTACATACTTTTATCTTTCCCTTTTAACCAAATTTTCTCAAGTAATCATGTTTTTGCAATCAATGAAACTTATTTTTTAGGAAAAACTTTGAGAAAAATATATTTCAAAAATTTACAATGTGAAATTTTTTTTCGAAAACGTTCGAAAAAAATTTGTTCGTCCAGTTTAGTAATAACTAAACTGGACGAATTAAACTTTTCGAACGTCGCACGAAACGAGAAGTTTGAAGTTTTTCGGTTACGACTCATGTATTCTGAAACCTTTTTAAATAATATAAGTTCTGATAAATCTTCGTATTTGAAAAAATGTTTTCTTGATGCAGTAAAAAAACAAAAAACTTAATACAATTATTTTGTTACTTAAATATTGTATAAGTTCCATTTTTCTTCAAATAAGATTAGTTTTTGTTCCTATCTTGGAGAGATTCGGTTTTTTACTTTCTTGTTGATTCTATATTATAGTTCAATTGTAAAAGTTCACTGTATCAGTGGAACTTAGACTACACTGATTAAGAAGCATGACCCTCTAAAAGAGTGAGTTCTGTGTATGAGATTAAACTGCATCTAATAGTGAAGCTCCAGTTCCCTTATTGCCATTACTCCCAGGTCCAACCGGACCTAGATTGATAGTACCAGTTGTGATCCCATCTATGGATCAAATAGGTTTGTCTAAAAATTATTCGTATTCGATAGGAATGTGTGCAAAATGTAGCGTTGTGGCTTAGAGCAACATCTGGTTGGCTTGCATATGCAGCTTTTTAGATTATCGCAGTTGGCTGGACACAGAATCAGATGAAATGACCAACTTCGTCTTGTAAACACACTTCTGAAAAAACTATCGGAAGACAAATTATTGTGAATATCGTTTTATTCTCAGCAACAGGGGTAACACAGACTTAGGGTAAAGGGGGGGTGAATTTCTCAGCAGGAACTCTGACTACCCTGAATGCTTTGGTTAATGGTCCGACGACTGTCTATCGGATAGATGCGTGTTGCTTTAATGTGGGTTTCATCCTCTTTTGTCATTGATCAAGTGTAGGTTCCACTTGACCTGGTATCGGCAAAGCTCACTCGACTCAAATGCAGACACTGACACCTCATACATCATTACCAAAAAGAAGAAAACCTCTCTTAAGAAATAACTCCACAAAAATGTAAATATGAATGTACAGTGAACGCGAGTTTCAAAATTCTCGACTTCGATTCTTACTGGGTGCCCCTTATTTGCGTTCTTGTGTCAAATCTAAGGTATGCTTTGTTTTATGAGTACCCCATCGTAGTTTAATGGTTAGAAAGCTACTCTCGCAAATCTATTACTACTGAAAAGCGAGTTCGATCCTCGCTGGATGCCCCATACTTACGACTTTATGGCACATCCTACCCATGGCGAATGGGTTGGTTAATTACATACTCTCAGTTCGATTCAGACAGAGGTTAGTAGTACTTGTTAGGGTTTTGTCTATGGGTCATATAGATCTTTTAGATAGGAATACTTGTTATAACTTAATCATGTGTAAAAGATGTCGATAAAATCAACCAATCAATTATCTCTTTTGTAGAAAAAATGGTTGGTTGGTTGGTTGGTTGGTTTTACGGTATGTCAACCCTTGTTAGGTTATTCTATGCTAAAGACATTTTGTTTTATTCATCCTTGTTGGGTAATTTTTAAAAACTCATTTTTAACTAATTTTCATCTATTTAACCCATAGATGGGACCCTAACAGGTACTACTAATCCAGGCCTGAGTGGACCTGGGAGTAATGGCAATGAAGGGATACGCCACTCTCCTCAGATGTTCAGAATTGGTCACCAATGGATGCAGTTTAGCATCATACACAGGATACTAGGACCCTCAGCCACTGCCTTCTAGCATGTATATGATGAAAAGGGTTGGGGTTTGTAATAAGAGCAATAGGTTTGGGACAAGCATATAGGTGCTAGGGCTTGACTTGACCAGCCGATTGATTAGAGCGGGTCTCTCCGACAGCCCGTCAAGTCCAAGTAGCCAAAGGTGAGTGTTGCATATTATGAACTGCTCCGTCACCAAGATTCCGTTATTAAACACTGCGTTTCGCCACCCACGGCCAACAAGTGGATTCCTTGGGAATTATTCTACAGCGCCAGCCGACAGGGCTTAGAAAAAATGAAACTTAACGGATATTTAAAAAAAAGGAATTGCAATAACTTTTGTCTTTATTCGTATATTGATTTAAAAAATATCAGAATGCATGAGTTACAAGGGAGTAAACTGAAAAATTCTTTAGATTCGTACGACGTTAGGAAAGTAAGGATCCAGTTGAGTGTTAAATTTACATTGTAAATGTATTTTTTAAACATTTTCCTACAAAAATTGTCAATTTTACTAAAGTAACGAAAGTCTGTAGATATTCAGTAGGATTTTAACTTTTTACTTTTAATGTCACTCATAGTGAAAATGAGGGGGGGGGGGTCCAAAAATGTATAGACTTTATAGGGTCTTACCCCTCAGCAGGGGATACAGTCAGCGTATATTAAGGCCTGCCGTCCTGGTTAAAATATCAGTGAAGATTTTCTGCTTCACTTTTAAGATTTAAAATTTATTAAATAAATTCATAAATGAATAAAATGCAACATTTCAGGTAGGTATTTACTCAACCCGTTCTCCACGGATAGGATGACTGAAGGTCGCAAGTATGGAGTATCTAGCAAGGGTCGAACTTGCTTTTAAGTAGCAATGGATCTGCGATACTAGATTGCGAAACATTACATCACGACGGGCCATCGTTTTTAACGCAACCTGTTCACCACGTCTAGGATGCAACACAAGGTCGCAAGTATAAGGCACCCATGAGGATTATTTTACGGCATATCAATCCTTTTCGGGTCATTTAATGCCGAATGAAGTCATTTTGATAAAGGATGGATTCAGGTTGCTTACAGTACCTGCTATTGCTTAATTGGTCACCCAATTAAGTATTAAACAGGTCATCGTTGCTTAGTTTCGTTGATCTACCGGGAACCGGATGTTTTCAGCGTGATTTGAATGTAATTGCATAGACGATAGAACTCACTATTCAGAAATAATGCAAAATTTTAGGTTATGCAGAAATTTGAGCAACTCCTTGTAATCTTGCTTGTATTTCAATTTAAATAATGTAATTTAAATTTAAAAAAATGTAATAAACCTCTAGAAATACGAGAAATTGTGTTGGCAAAAATAAATAAAATGTTGGTAATAACAATTTTTTTTATATAATGAATATGCATCCACCTGGGTTCCCCCTCACAGTAATATGATTGGCTGGTGTCAACCATAAATACCGAGCAATGTAGAGATACAAAGCCTACAACTATTACTACTACTACTATGACGGCGACGTCGCACTAGTATTTCTACTTACCTGCTCGATTGTACCACACTGTTACCGTGGCACTACCACTCTGCTACTCCTACTAAATATATCCCTTCCAGGGACATATCATTTTTTCGAGCATCATCTGGGTGTGTGGGCTCTGAATCTTTTTGTGATCTTTAGTTTACTTTTCTTCATTTTTATTTTTCGGGAGGTGGCTACAGATTTTCTGTCACGTTTTTCTTGGGGCTACAAATGTCCTTCCGTTCATTTTAACAATGTCGTTGAAGGTTTATCTTGACCAGACATCTTCGCGCAATTCACACCCGATAAAGTCCACTTATCTGTTTTCTCTTTTCCCGCCATTCTATCTATTGAAATGATGTCGAACACCATCAACCCAAAGTCACAACCACAACTACCGCAGACTCTATGCTATCGTTACAAGTAAAACCTTTAGGTAATTCTGTGTGAGATTTTACCGTTGAACTGTTATAGAAACTAAACATAGGGAGAGTCTTCGTGGTGTAGTGGCTAACGTGTTGGACTGCCACATCGTAGTAAGCGAGTTCGAACTCCAGTCGTTCTATTAAGCACGCTTTAGCATTAATATGCTTAGAAAAGGCATGAATCCACAAAACCCCTGCTCTTGGTTAAGTCATACCGTTACTATTCTTTTGCTTACAGCCAAGTCACTTTGAATGTGCCGGTGCACGTCAGATCACTGAAGTTAAGCAGAGACCAGCCTGTTTAATACTTAGATGGTTGACCATTTAAGCAACGGCTGGTACTGTAAATTACCTAATGTTCAAATCACGTGATTCAGCATTAAATTATACGAAAAGGATTGAAATGTCGTAAAACAAAAAACAAACAAACAACAAAAAACCCCACAAAAACAACCGTTCTGCCAGGATGGCTTTGGCATTAAATAACCCACGAAAGTTGATATGTCATACGTTGAAAAATATTAGAATTATACAGGATGTTTCAGAAAAATCGATACCATTTCTTAATCTGATAACTTGACCAATTCTCGTTCAAATAATCTCAAATTTTAACAGCATGTGTAGAAACAACTGAAAATTCTATGTTTAATGTTTTACCCTTTTTTTTTCTTTTCAAGTATTGAAATGTTATTCGCTGGAAGAGAAAAGGCATTTAAACATTAAATGATATCAAATTTTTTTGAAACACCTCTTATTATAAAATTAAGGAAATAAATTTTAAAAATGGTTGTGAGCTAATTTAAAAAACAACAACAAATATCCAAGAATTTTAACAAACAAAAAACAAAACAAAAAAAAAAAAAACATAAAGAAAAAGAAAAGTGAAACGATTTGAATTTTACCGCCAGCGCTAAAATCCTCCTTTCCTGATTTGTATGCAAGTGTTCCCAGTTTTCCAGGGGAAAAAGAAAGAAGGGAACTTGGGCGTTTTTCCAAAGCGTAATTTATTCCAGTCTCTCTTTTAGTTTCCTTTAAGACAAATAAAATGATTGAACAAAATTAAAAAAGACATTAAAATTTCAATCTGATGAAAAGCCCTGTTTGATGGATCAAAACTTTCTTTTTTTATTAAAATCCTTTATTTATTCATTTTTGTTCCTTAAAGAAGATATCAAATAAATAACCTTAAATAAAGGAAAATAAAAACTTAAATAAAGGAAATACAAAACTTCCCAGCCGATAGGTTTCGGGTGTTTTTAATTTTGAAACACAAATATTTACTCATTTTTTCTTTTTCATTTAGAAAAATAAAATACATAAACGTTTCTAAAGTCTAACGAACTGTACATATCATATTTAATTATATGATTGATACAATACTTCGTGAGCTTTAGGCAAACAATCATCATCATCATCATCATCATCGTGCCGACAGGACGGATTTCTTTGACACTATCTCTCGCTATACGTCCGATCGGTCATCGCTCTTGGAAAGTCCTCTAAACGCAGCTAGTGTACGCACACAGCTGATAAATGTATTTTTGATGGTCGGTAACACTGTTGCGTCTATGTATCGATCTTTATAATTCCCTCTGAGAACGTCACTTATGAGTTTGTTCTTACTTCTCCGCAGCTCTCCCTTGTTTTTGCTCGTCAGCCAACATTCATGCATCCAGGAAAACGTCCTTTATGGGTTCGTCTCCACACATCTTGCTCGTCTTACTCTGAAGGTTTGTGAGATGGGAGCTCGGTGGCCGAACAACTTCTGTTATGTAGGGCGCTGCTTCTGTACTATTCAAAACACGAGCGACACAGTTCCTGTCTAGCTTTTACTACAAGTGGTGCAACCATACAGTAATACAGACATGGCTACAGCCTGGAAGATTCCTGACAGGACAAAATCTAAGCAAGACTATTATAATGCTGCAACACAAAAGATTACAACAAGCAATATACATATATATATATATATATATCAGTCATCCACAGAATGTTTCGAAGGTTACTTTTCATCAGTTCGGCTCGACTTTTTAACATCTACCTCTAGCCGGGATCGAAACCCGACAAAATTATCATCAGCCAAGTTCCTTACTTGCGGCTATCAGCGGCAGTAAGTCTAGGGTGGACAATTAATTGCTACATACGTTACGGGGGTATGTTTTTACAATCCCCAGAGAACTCAAATCTGTAAACAGACGATATATATATATATATATATATATTATATATATATAATATATATATATATATAAAATATGTAGGTCAATTTATATATATATATTATATATATATATATAAGGGGCTGGTTAGCTCAGTCGGCTAGAAACCACAAGGTTCCTAGTTCGATACCGGTCCTCGCCAACTCAGCGAATGAGTAGCATAGGGATCTGTGCGGTAAAGTAAGGAGCTGATGGTACGTGTGGCACTCCACCTCAGACGCTAAAATAATCTCCTTGGTCTAGCGCTATTGAAAAATGAATAGAATCCCTCGCTGACTGGCTGATACCGACTTTAGGCCGCCCTAACAACTTTACTTATATATATATATATATTATATATATATATATATATATATGTGCATACACATGAAATCGAAAACATACTTAGCATGAATATGACAAACCCACATAAAAGAAAAATATTGGATGACTTCACACATAAAAAAATATATGTACGTTCATGAAAAATAAAAAAATATGTACACAAAGAAAGCAAAGAAAAGAAAAAAAAGTTTTAAATAAATTGTATCTGTGTAGAATGGAAAATACAAAAAGGCAGAATGATAAGGGGAGGTAATCGAGGACTAGCTGTTTCTACATCGACTATGCATTTGTAACCCCCTACTTAACCTGTTCCTTTTGAGGTTTGGCGCGATAGTCACCCTGGACGCTGATCTATCAGTCGGAGCGATTAATCGTAGCAAGAGCGTGACTGACTGCGGAGAGAGATAAGATCGACGAAAGATGTCAGCGGGCGAATGAATATACAAAAATCCACACAGCCATCGATGAAGTTAGCCGGACAAATGTTGCAGAAAATTTATTGCCTTTCAGCTACGTAGGTATAGATGCACTGAAATATAATGCTGGCGAAAATGTATTCC
>CM042138.1:136712824-136715324 GCA_023376005.1 Doryteuthis pealeii | reverse complement strand
TATAGCTATTCGAGTATTCAGATCATCTCATCATCATCATCATCATCATCATCATCGCACCCGGAGGTCCTCTGTGCAGCATCCGAAATCCGCACACAACTGATCGATGTAGATCTCTACTGAGCGGCCAGCACTGGCATGCTCATGTGCAGGTTGCCACAGGAGATCGTCACTTATGAGTTCGTCCTTGCTTCTCCAGCAGTGTCCAGCATGTTTTGGGTTGCACAATTTTTCAAAATACAGCACACAGCATTTTTTGTACTATTCCCATCTAGTTTATTCTCATTGTTAGAGTCCTAGTGGTGCAACCGTACAGTAGCACTTATACAACAACGGCTTGGTATAATTGTCGCTTTAACTTATCTGTGAGACCACGCCCCTCTCCATCTCACTTTTTGCTCGCTGTGCCTCTCTTTCAGAACGTAATAGCCCTTTCAATCATTTACTCTGAGATCACTCCAGTAGAGTTTGATAACAAATAATACCTAATGATATCCGTTCGATTTATAATGCTCCAGCAGAAACGGTAAGATAAAATTCATGCTATCTTTGGCTCAGTCTGTAGATCATCCACCTAGGAATCTCAAGGTTCCGGGTTCGATACCGGCCCTCGCAACTCAGCGTATGGAATTTATGCGGTAAAGTGAGGAGCTGATGGTTGGTGTCGTGCTCCAACTCAGGGCGTTTAAAATAATCTCCTTGGTCTAGCGCTAGTGAAAAGGGCATAGACTCTCTCGCTGTCTGGTTGATACTAACATTAGGCCGCCCCACCGAATTTATATACTTATCTTTGCTATATAAGAAAATAAGGATCTTATTTTGTATTAATTCACATCTTCTATTTGGAAGTCCATCGCAGACGACGATGACGTCACTCCATGTTTTCAACAGTTGTGGACCCTCTGGTAGCTCATTAGTTCAATTACTGGACTTGCAGAGTAGTAGTAGGATTGGGGTAATTACTACTCACATAAATTTCCAACACAACCTGGCGTTGGGTGCAAGCACTGGGGTTTCCAGGGAGGCTTGCCCTTGTCAAGTGACTCAATACTACCTTGAGACACCACCCTGCAACAACTCGGCAGCCCAGTCGTCTCGGACTTTCCCCTGCCACTGGACTAACTGCTGGGACTACCAAAGATAGTGGACTGGGGTCTGTGCAGCCTCTTTCCACTTAAAATATCTAACGCACAAGTTTCACTTCATACCATTTAATTCACATGCGCATATTAATTTTGACGAAGAAAACTAAAACAAAAAAATCCTATGAGCTGAATTGCCGATTAGCATTCCCGCGTTCATCTCACATTCGTCCCGCTATGTCATTCCCCTGGGATCTAATATCTCTTTTGTGTTCTTGAGGTTTGAAAGATTCTAGTTTCTAATTGCCATAATTAGTTCAACTTAACTATCGGATGAAAAATGTTAATAGTTTTCAATCCGTCTTACAAGGTGTTAGGAAGTCCAAACAAAAATAGAGTTCCTCCCCTTTGATCAGAAGGAGACTGACGGGAACCCGATAAGGGTTTTCCGCCATGTTACTTTTGGACTGGAGTTTGGACTGTGTGGATGCAGCTGACCACGTGCTCAGTACGGTTGGGCTAGCTAAGTCACTTTCAGGTAGAAGCATTCTCTACCCTGTGTTAAATAAAACCTTGTTTAATTACCAACAACCTGGTCTTGCATTATCATTTCAGTCTTCCGTACTTTATCTGTACGTAAAACATTGGTTGGTTGGTTGGTTGGTTTGGTTGGTTTGGTTTTAAGACGTCAATCCTTGTGCTATTCTATGCCAATGTTTTTTTTTTATTCATTCTTGAAGGGTATTCAAATTTTTAAAATTCTCTTTTTTAAAAACACGTATTTTTACACTCATTCTTTTTTTATCTATTTAACCCACTTCGGGGCAGAGTGGACCTGGAAGTAATGACAATGAAGGGGTACTCCAAACTGCCCAACGTATGAACAGCACATGAATATGTACAGTAAAGTGAGGAAGCTGATGGTAGATGTGGTGCTCTATCTCAGATGCTAAACAATCCCTTTGGCCTTGTGCTATTGAAAAGGGAATAGACTCCTCGCTGTCTAGCTGATACTAACTTTATGCCACACCAACGACCCTTTTTTAGAAGGGCTAAAGACATTTTAGAAAACGATGTGCCAAGTGTGATGAACTACTGGAATATATATATATATAATATATATATATATATATATATATATATATATATATATATATATGTGTGTGTGTGTGTGTGTGTGTGTGTGTAATTTGCATGTATTCTAACTGAGATTGCGAATTCGTTGTTCTATTTAATAGATATACAAAACATCTGCATTTCATCTATCAGATATATCATTTTTTGGTCTGGCCGAGAACTTTTTGGCAGCCAGCTCATATGATATCTACTTCTGCACATATCTGTGTTCATATGTATACTTGTATTATTAAATTGGTAAAGTTTTGGGTGTGATTTATAATTTGTGTGAATATTTTTAT
>CM042138.1:136675324-136705324 GCA_023376005.1 Doryteuthis pealeii | reverse complement strand
TATCCCACACATCTCTTAACGTTATTTCTCTTCCGTTTTATTAATTATTGTCTTGTAGCTCTTTCTCTATTACAGAACATTTTATCTTCTCTCTCGCCTCTCGCTTATTTATCTGTCTTTCTCTCTCATTAGCCCTATCTATCTATCTATCTATCTATCTATCTATCTACTATCTGGTGTATGATAATGGACTCTAACGAAGCGCCTAGAGAATAAGCTAGATGGGACTTGCACGAAAATGCTGCGTGCAATATTAAACAGGACATGGAAACAACACCCCACGAGAACACAACTGTATGGCCACCTGCCCATATCCCACAGACCATCCCTGTGAGGCATGCTGTGCAAGACACGCTGTGCAATGCCGGAGAAGCAAAGATGAACTCATAAGTGACGTTCTTCAGCTGAAGCCATCACATTGGCATCCCAGATTAGGTATCCCAGCAAAGAGGTAAATAGATCAACTCTGCGCGGATGCTGAATGCTGCGCAGAGGACCTCCTGGGAGCAATAAATGATAGGGAGGGATGCCGAGAGATTTTCATGGATATCCATGCCGCCAGCACAACAGGATGATAATGATGATGATGATGATGATCTAATCTATCTATCTATCTATCTATATTTTTACTTTCCTCTCATATGTAACATAGTGTTGTTCTATTCACCCCCCCCCAAAAAAAAACATTATTATTTCTTTTGCGTTTCAGTTCTTATTGTTTTCTGGTTGTCCACTTTTTTCTTTCTATGTTTTCGGAACATTTTTTCTCTTTTCTTTCTCTTTCCCAATAACTCTCTCTTCCCCCTTCCCTATGTTCCTATCTCTGTCTCTCTCTATCTCTTGCTGTCTGTGTATGTCTCTCTTTTCTGTTTCTCTCTCTCTCTCTTTCCCACTTTTACCCCCTCTGATAGTGATTTATCCCCCCCCACTCAATATAATTTGTCTTGTGTTCTATTTCTAATTGTCTTCAGGTTCTTTCTCAATTTCGAAACATTTTTCATTTTCTCTTACACCAGCGTTCACCCCCTCTCTCTCTTCTTTTCTCTCTCTCTCTCCTTTCCCATCTCCCCCTCTCTCTTCTCTCTCTCTCTTTCCATCTCCCCCTCTCTCTCTTTCTCTCTCTCTTCATCTCCTCTCTCTCTTTCTCTCTCTCTTTCCATCTCCCCTCTCTCTCTTCTCTCTCTCTCTTTCCATCTCCCCCTCTCTCCTCTCTTCTCTCTCTTCTCTCTCTGTTCCATCTCCCCTCTCTCTCTTTCTCTCTCTCTCTCTTTCCATCTTCTCTCTCTCTCTCTTTCCATCTCTCTCTCTCTCTTTCCATCTCTCTCTCTCCTTTCTCTCTCTTTCCATCTCCCCCTCTCCTCTTTCTCTTTCTCTCTTTCCATCTCTCTTCTTTCTCTCTCTCTCTTTCCATCTCCCCCTCTCTCTCTTTCTCTTCTCTCTTTCCATCTCCCCTCTCTTTTCTCTACTCTCTCTTTCCATCTTCCACCTCTCTCTCTTTCTCTCTCTCTCTTTCCTCTCCCCCCCTCTCTCTTTCTCTCTATCTCTTTCCATTTCCCTCTCTCTCTTCTCTCTTCTCTTTCCATCTCCCCCTCTCTCTCTTTCTCTCTCTCTCTTTCCATCTCCCCTCTCTCTCTTTCTCTCTCTCTCTTTCATCTCTCTCTCTCTCTCTTTCCTCTCTAATCTCACTCTCGCTCTCTCTCTCATTCTATCTCTCTCTCTTTTTCTTTCTATCTTTCTATCTTCCTCTCCCCCTCTCTCTCTTTCTGTCTCCTCTCTCTCACTCTCTTGCTCTCTCTCTCTCTCTCTTTCATTCTATATATATCTCTCTTTCTTTCTATCTTTCTCTCTCCCTCTCTTTTCTATCTCCTTCTCTCTCTCTCTCTCACACACACACAACACACTCTCTCTCTCTCATTCTATCTCTCTCTATTTCTTTCTATCTTCCTCCCCCTCTCTTTCTTTCTATCTCGTTCACTCCACTCTCGCTCTCTCTTCTCTCTCTCTTTCTCTATCTTCCTCTCACGCTCTCTCTCTTTCTATCTATTTCACTCTCTCTTTCTCTCTCCCCCTCTCTCTCTCTCTTTCTCTCTCTCGTCTTCTCTCTATATATATATAATATATATATATATCCTTCTTTCTCACTCTTTTCTTTTTTTAACTAAACGGTCATTCTCTCTCTCTTTCTTTCTATCTTCCCTCTCACCCTCTCTCTCTCTTTCTATCTCGTTCACTTCTCTCTTTCTCTCTCTCCCCCTCTCTCTCTCTCTCTTTCTCTCTCTCTCTCTATATATATATATATCCTTCTTTCTCACTCTTTTCTTTTTTTAAACCTAAACGGTCATTAAAGTTCTCCATCTTTTCTCTGTATTTATTTAAAATTCTATTTATTTCATTTCATTGCTTTTATACTATTTCTTTCTTTACTGGTTTTCCTAATCTCATTCATCTATTATTTTTTTTAGATCTTGTACCAAGGTTTTTTTTTGTTTTTTGTTTTGTTTCCTATATTATCCGTGGACTTCTCTCTCCACAAGCTTCAGTATATTTCTCACGTCAATCGAATAATGGCCTCTTCTTTCTGACGTCCAAATATTTAGTCATTTGATTCAGTTTTTTCTCAATCTTCTCACTTATTCAGATCTGTATTTACTAAGTCTTGTATACTACTGGATCATACATTATTCAGTATACTAGTACATTCAACTACGTGCGTCAGACATATAGTAACTCGCAACAGAGTGCTGAAACCTCGAAGGTAGAACGGATCGTGTAATGGTTCGTAATTCCTTGCAGTATCAGGTATTTGCCTCTCATCCCACTTATGAGGGCGTGACACAAGTACATTTTTATGTGGGCCACCCACAAGCCGAAGCTCATGGGTGGTAGGCACAAAAAATGCGTTGATCCCGTCGGCATTCCCCCACAAGGAGGCGCCTCGAGTGCTGGGCAATAAACCCAGCCCTGTCCCTTTAAGGAGAAGTATTGTCTGGGGGGATAGCCCCTGGGATCGACGCTGTTAATTTTATTACCGAGCTCTCCAGAGCCGAAGCGCTCTGGAGGCAGGCCCCGAGGAGCCTTTGCAGCCTCATTAGTTCACCTCGATGTTCTCAGACAGCCGTGTATAAATAGTCCTGATGCAAGCGCATTCACTCTCTACGCAAGGTACTCTAGGCTAGTCCACAACACTAAGCTCCCCCGAAACGTTCCTTTGGTGGGGTCACCGTGGCGTAGTGCCCAACGTGCTGAACATTGTAGTAAGCTATGGGTTGAATAGTACTACAATTGTTCTTCAATAAGGATTGCTTTGGCATTAAATAACCCACGAAGATTGATATGCCATTAAATAAAAGAAAGCAGCGACATCGTAGTAAGCGAGTTTGAACCCCAGTCGTGCTATTGAGAATCACTTTCGGCCAAATACCATTGGGAAAGGTATGAACGTCTTCATCCCCCTGCTATGGGGTACTGCTACCGTTCTTTTAAAAGGATGGATTTGGCATCAAATAACCCACGAAGGTTGATATGTCATTAAATAAATGAATTCAGAGTTTTCCTTCTCCGAAACTCGTTGTCTAACCAAGGTGGAAGAACCCAGTCTGCGCAACTATTTATCCAACCTGTCAGCTGGAACAGAGGAAAACACCGACTGAACCTCTACATAGGGCTAAAATCCCCTACTCGTTGTCTGTGAGTGGCAACCCGTGATGCTTAAAGGTGGAACCCAGTTGCCTGAGCAGTCCATGAATGCAACGCTCCACTTTGGCTTTTATCTAGGTTAGATGGGCGGTTGAAGAAGCACCCTCTAATCAATCGACTGGTCACGTAAAGCCCTGGCACCTATATAACAATTCCGATCATATTGCTTTTATGGCAACCCCTAACCCTTTTTATCATATATGTGCTAGAAGTGGTATCAATCCTGTGCTTTATTTAATTCCAAATCTTTTTCATCTATTATTAATACGCTTGTTCCTAAATCTTCCGTCCATTATCATCTGCATCACCCTCTGGTTAAAAATGAGACATAATCGGCATAATTAGATTTAGTAAACTATGAATCTCTCGCCTGTCTGTTAAGTGTCAAACTAGGAGAGGAAAGGAAAGAAAGAAAGAAAGAAAGAAAGAGAGAAAGGCTGCTTTTCTCGATAGGCTATGTGCTACATCGTGCTTGCTTCCTCACCTTCTACCCTTCGACTATTCGCCCTCCTTTTATAATAACCGTAATCCTCTAATAAATCTTACGTCATTATTTTAATACCATGATATATTGTTATAGTGCATTGTATAATTACATTGGGATTTTAACCAAGCAATCCTTTCCAATGTTTTCAATTCTCCCGAAAATATTTCAACAAACAATTCACAAAATGCATTCTGCTAGATTCTTTATTTCTAAATATTTTTTCCAAAATATTTCTTACTTTTTCACCCATAATTTACTTTTACTAAAACTGATTCTTTTGCAACCCTTAATTATCCAAGCCCCTAATTATGTAACAACATCAGCACCTTACTTTACCACACAGATCCCTGTGCTGGCCATAGGCTGAGTTGGCGAGGGCCGGTATCGAACCAGGAATCTTGTGGTTCCTAATCGGGCACACTACCGACTGAGCTAAACCGGCAAAGTTTCTTTTTGCTCACAGTCCAATCGAATAATCTTTAAGCTTGTCTATTTGACCCATTGATAGAACACTAACAGGTGAAAGTGGACATGGGAGTAATGGCAAGAAAGGGGTACTTCATTCTCCCCAAATTATAAGAAGTGGAATCTCACCCAAAATATATAGTTTAGTGGCATCTCCGGGCCGGTGGTTGGGTCACATGTCTATGATATGACCCCCCATCTATTATAGAGAGTACTTTACTACATGCTAATTTTCATAAAGTAGTATTCGTAGAAAATATATGAAGCCCATCCTTCTGGGGCTCACATGCAGGCTTGTCGTCGCCTCCATTGAGGGATCGAGGTAAGTACGTACCGGCTCTGGTCATACAGGGACATCCATTGGGGGTGCTCTGAGTGTAATGGTTATCGTCGTCAGAAATGGACA
This sequence comes from Doryteuthis pealeii, assembly GCA_023376005.1. NCBI lineage: Eukaryota > Metazoa > Mollusca > Cephalopoda > Myopsida > Loliginidae > Doryteuthis > Doryteuthis pealeii. The sequence goes on along the minus strand of CM042138.1, from coordinate 136,700,270 downwards.
CGGCGATCCGAGTTCAAATCCTGGACGAGACTCTTTGCATTTCACATAGCACTAATGAAGTTACGAATTTAACTATTCTCCCTCCATCTCTGGGTAAATAGGACAGTCGAGTAGAAAGAAAACGCTGAATTCAAACCGCTTGGAAATTGACCTTGTGTCACATACTGCTCATGGTTGAGGTGCTGGGTAAATACATACAAATAATTATGTAAGTATGTACAGTTGCATATGTTCAAAAATGTAGCTTTTTCAAGATCTATATGAATTTCAAACGATAGGGAAACATGCACATATTCATGTGCCATGTGCATACACAAACACGCGAAAATACACCAATACACAGAGACAAACTTACACGCTATATGTATGTATAGTCGGCTTTTCGTATCCACGGATTCTATAATCTTACCATTGTGCAGGGGTGGGCCCACATAAAAATGTCCTTGTGTCACGCCTTCATAAGTGAGACGAGAGGCAAATATCCCGAGACTGTAAGGATTACGGAACCATTACACGATCCGTCTACCTCGAGGTTTCAGCACTCTGTGCGAGTTACTATATGTCTGACGCACGTAGTTGAATGTACTAGTATACTGAATAATGTATGATCCAATATACAAGACTTAGTAAATACAAATCTGAATAAGTGAGAAGATTGAGAAGATTGAGAGAGTCAACGTATTCTAAGCTCCGCCGACAGAGTGCTCTCCCTAACGAAGGTTATGAGAAATAGTTCGCAGTAAGACCATCAGTAATGTTTACGATTTAAGTATCCAGCTCTCCCTTCTCGTTGTTATTCTTATTCTTTAATTCACTTTCCTCCGCCTCCTTATTCTCCTTTATTTTTAAAAAAAATATTATAGTTTTTCACACCTGTCGTAGCTGGTGGTTTACTGAAGGCTGAGTGACAGCAAGTCTCCTCAGGTCTCCAGGACTCTGCTGAGTATTCTAGCCGATCCCAACAATGCTGTATTTTGGATGGTCTAGATTCTTCCTCAGATTTCCAGTTCACCCAAATACTTTTCCAGTGCTTTGGGGATTGTTCCAAGGGCACCAATTACTATTGGTACGACCTTCACCTTCATGTTCCACAGCTTCCTCAGTTCTCTATTTTCACTATTGTGATTTTTTTTACACCAGCGTTAGCTGATTGTCTTTCGCTGGAGTCTGAGTGACAACAAGTCTCCTCGGGCCTCCAGGACTCTAGCCGATTTCAACAATGCTGTTGTCTGGATGCTCTCAATTCCTTCTCTGATCTCCAGTTCCTCCAGTCTTTTTCTCAATTATATTTCCTTCTCTTTATACCTTATTCCGCTTGTCTTCTATTCTCGGCAACTTATTATTCCCATCTATTCATTCATATTTTTACCCTTTCTTTCTTTCTTTCTTTCTTCCTTCCTCCTTTCCTTCCTTCCTTTCTTCTTCCTTCCTTCCTTTCTTCCTTTCTTTTCTTTCCTCTCTTCTTTCTTTCTTCCTTCCTTCTTCCTTCCTTCCTTCTTTCTTCCTCCTTCCTTCCTTCCTTTCTTTCTTTCTTTCCTTCCTTCCTTCCTTTCCTTTCTCTTCCTTTCCTTCCTTTCTTCTTTCTTTTCTTTCTTCCTTCCTTCCTTCTTTTCCTTCTTTCTTTCTTTCTTCCTTTCCTTCCTTCCTTCCTTCTTCTTTTCTTTCTCCTTCCTTCCTTCCTTCCTTCCTTCCTTTCCTTCCTCCTTCCTTCCTTTCCTTTCTCTTCCTTCCTTTCTTCCTTCCTTCCTTCCTTCCTTTTCTCTTTCTTCCTTCCTCCTCCTTCCTTTCTTTCTTCCTTCCTTCCTTCCTTTCTTTCTTTCCTTCCTTCTTCCTTCTTTCTTCTTCCTTCCTTCCTTTCTTTCTTTCTTTCTTTCCTTCCTTCCTTTCCTTCTCCTTCCTTTCTTTCTTTCCTTCTTCTTTCTTTTCCTTCCTTTCCTTCCTTCCTTCTTTCTTCCTTTTCCTTTCTTCCTTCCTTCCTTCCTTCCTTCTTTCTTTCTTCCTTCCTTCCTTCCTTCCTTTCTTTCTTTCTTTCTTTCTTCCTTCCTTCCTTCCTTCCTTCCTTCCTTTCTTTTCTCCTTCCTTCCTTCCTTCCTTCCTTCCTTCTTCTTCTTTCTTTTTTCTTTCTCCTTTCTTCCTTCCTTCCTTCCTTCCTTTCTTTCTTTCCTTTCTTTCTTCTTTCTTCCTTCCTTCCTTCCTTCCTTTCTTTCTTCCTTCCTTCCTTCCTTCCTTCCTTTCTTTTCTTTCTTTCTTCTTCCTTCTTCCTTCCTTCCTTCCTTCCTTCCTTTCTTCCTTCCTTCCTTCCTTCCTTCTTCCTTCCTTCTTCTTCTTCCTTTCTTTCTTCCTTTCTTTCTTCCTTTCCTTCCTTCCTTCCTTCCTTTCCTTCCTTTCTTTCTTCCTTCCTTCCTTCTTCTTCTTTCTTCTTCCTTCTTCTTCTTTCTTCCTTCCTCCTTCTTTCTTTCTTTCTTTCTTTCTTTTTCTTCCTTCCCTTCCTTCCTTTCTTTCTTCTTTCCTTCCCCTTCCTTCCTTTCTTCCTTCCTTCCTTCCTTCCTTTCTTTCTTTCTTCCTTCTTTCTTTCTTTCTTTCTTTCTTCCTTCCTTCCTTCCTTCCTTTCTTTCTTCTTCCTTCTTCTTCCTTCCTTCCTTCCTTCCTTCCTTTCTTCCTTCCTTCCTTCCTTCCTTCCTTCCTTCTTCTTTCTTTCTTCCTTTCTTCTTCCTTCTTCTTCCTTTCCTTCCTTCCTTCCTTCCTTCCTTCCTTCCTTTCTTTTCCTTCCTTTCTTCCTTCCTTCCTTCCTTCCTTCTCTTTCCTTCCTTCCTTCCTTCTTCCTTCCTTCCTTCCTTCCTTCCTTTCTTTCTTTCTTTTCTTTCTTTCTTCCTTTCTTCCTTCCTTCCTTCCTTTCCTTCCTTTCTTTCTCCTTCCTTCCTTTTCTTCCTTCCTCCTTCCTTCCTTCCTTCCTTTCTTCCTTCCTTCCTTTCCTTTTCCTTTCTTCTTCTTTCCTTCTTTCCTTCCTTCCTTCCTTCCTTTCTTCCTTCCTTCCTTCCTTCCTTCCTTCCTTCCTTCTTTCTTTCTTCCTTTCCTTCCTTTCTTTCTTTCTTTTCTTCCTTTCTTTCTTCCTTTCTTTCTTCCTTTCTCCTTTCCTTCCTTCTTCCTTCCTTTCTTCTTCCTTCCTTCCTTCCTTCTTCTTCCTTTCTTTCTTTCCTTCTCTTCCTCTTTCTTTCTTTCTTTTCTTCTTTCTTTCTTTCTTTCTTTCTTTCTTCCTTCCTTCCTTCCTTTCTTTCTTTCTTCCTTTCTTCCTTCCTTCCTTCCTTTCTTTCTTCTTCCTTCCTCCTTCCTCCTTTCTTTCTTTCTTCCTTCCTTTCTTCTTCTTTCTTTCTTTCTTTCTTTCTTTCTTCTTCCTTCCTTCCTTCCTTTCTTTCTTTCTTCCTTTCTTTCCTTTCTTTCTTCTTCTTCTTCCTTCCTTCCTTTCTTCCTTTCCTTCCTTCCTTCCTTCCTTCCTTCCTTTCTTTCTTTCTTCCTTCCTTCCTTCCTTCCTTCCTTCCTTCCTTCCTTCCTTCTTCCTTCCTTCCTTTCCTTCCTTCCTTCCTTTCTTTCTTCCTTCCTTTCTTCCTTCCTTCCTTCCTTTCCTTCTTTCTTCCTTCCTTCCTTCCTTCCTTCCTTTCTTTCTTCCTCCCTTTCTTTCTTTCTTTCTCCCACATTTTCTCTAACTCCTGCCACTTCGTATCGCTTTGGTCTCGATTAATTGACTAATTTATTCCTTTTCATCATGAAAAATAATTCCGTTCCTTCCTTTTTATTGCTATAGTTATATTCAGATGATGACCCGGTGGAAGCTGCCTTCAATACGCTTAAATGCATGTTCAGCAGGCAACCACCAAAAGGAGAAAAAAAAGGGGGAAAAGTGTGTCCTGTATATATATCTATCAACCCCTCCGCACGAGCAGGATGCGACACAAGGTCAGTTTCTTAAGCGGAGTTTAACAGGTTTGAATTCAGAGTTGAATTCAGGATTTCTGTCTGAAATATATAGCAATATGAAGTTGCATTATGGAAAAAATAAAACTTTTGAGTATTAAAAAAAAAACCTAAACAATGCAGGGAATTTAATTTCAACTGTGTCTGCGGAAGGACTCATTGTTTGACAATACTGAAAACTGGATTTAAGTACTCTATTGATTCGGGTTTGATACCAACCAGTTGTGAGTCTAAAAGTTTTATTCTCTGTATTGCCGTCTAATATGTCAAATCTTCTAACTATGTTAACTCGAATAGGTTTATTTTATGCCTAGAAGTTAGGAAAGAAATAAGATACAATTGGTTTCTCTCTTAAGAACATGTACAGTGTAATTCTTGAGACAAACTGACTATATATTTATATATAACTTATAATCAATGAATGTTTACTTACCCCTCTGATAGCAAGTATATATATTATATAGCAAGTATATATATATATATATATATATATATATATATATATGGGAGAAATGTGAGGAGGTTAATCCGACAGTATGTGGAGAAAGGTAGACAAACACGGGATGTTATGGAAACTGGATGTTTATTGTCGACCAAGCAACGTTTCGGTGTCCTGAAGATTTCTAATAAGAGACCGAACGTTGCTTTGTCGACACTAAACATCCAGTTTCCATAACATCCCGTGTTTGTCTACCTTTCTCCACACACACACACACACACACACACACACACACATTATATATATAGTATATAGTATTTCATTTTTTTTCCAGATAGTGTCTATTCCCAATACCTTGAAAAAGGGTGAATGTTCCCCCGAAATATCAGAATTGATCGAACCAGGGACAGAACAACAGTGGCATATTAAAATTCTGTTTGTTTCTGCTGTTCTTTTTTGCTTTTGTTCTTTCTTCTAATGCTTCAAAATACAACCCCCCCAAAAAAACAACGTTCACACAAAACAAAGTTGATACATCACACACACACACACACACACACACACACACACACACACACACACATATATATATATGTGGAGAAAAGTAGACAAACACGGGATGCTATGGAAACTTTGTGTTTATTGTCGACGATGCAACGTTTCGGTCTCTTATTAGACCATCTTCAGAGACCGAAACGTTGCATCGTCGACAATAAACATCAAGTTTCCATAACATCCCGTGTTTGTCTACTTTTCTCCACATACTGTCGGATTAACCTCCTCACATTTCTATCATATATATATATATATATATAATATATATAATATATATATATATATATATATGTGGTATCACAGTTTTTTTTATTATTTCAAAATACATACAGTTATACTGGGACACATATACAGAAATTATATAAACACATTCAGGAAAACAGTACATGGACACAAGACAGACAAAAACACACACACACACACACACACACACACACACACACACACACACACATACGCACACACACACACACACACACACACACACATATATATATTATATATATATATTGAGAGATATAGATAGATAAATATAAACAGACATATTTTCATATTGATACCAGTACGCATTTTCACATTTATAAGCGAAACATGATCTCATATAAAAGATATGCAGTGACAGCTATATAAGTACAGTTGATTAATGAATTTATATACATCCTCATAAACGCTGGTGTAGATTCAATAATACCCTATGCACTTATATGCACTTATATATAGAATAAAAATACTTTAAATGGAATGGAACGCGCATGTGCCAGCGCACGCAGTCACACTCTCAGATATATATATATATATATATATATATATATATATATATATAAAATCGAGGGCCTTCCTTGAAAACGTAATTACTCACTTGAACCCTCACAGGAGGCTAAAAGGAAGAATATGGTGTTCTGCTCGTCATCGTAGGCTAAACGAGTTGGATGGGTGTGGATGTGAGGCAAAATTAACCGAAGCCCTAGCAATCAACGGTTCTGTTAAGTGCCGACCGAAACTCTGCCGGCCAAGAGGAGCGTGCGCTTAAAAGGAACAAGGCGTCGAAGATGACGGTGACAACGTCACAGCAGGAGGTGCGGGGGGGGGGGAGAGGAAGCCCTGCAACCGAGCAAGTTGCGTGCAGAGCTCACGTTTGTAACTGTATGTAGGATGGCTTTTCTCTTCTTTCGACGACGACGACCGAAGTGGCCGCTTTTACTTTTTGCGTCGTACTGGAATTGCCCTGGGCCCCGTTTTTGACCATTAGATCCTTCCGACCAGTTATACACTCTCTCCCACACCCGTTCCATCCTTTTCCCCTACACACACACACATATATATACACACACACATACACACACATACACATACAGTCAGCTCCCTTTCCCACTGCCCGTTTCACTTCTATCCCCAATCCCTGTTCGTCTCTTATGCTAAAGTCAAATTAGCCCTCGCTATCAGTATGGTCCATTTCAGCCTAAACAGCAGTGGATGGATTGTGGGTCAGGGTGGGCGTCACATAACCAAGGAAAGTTGAGGAAAGAAAGATAATGTGATAGAAGTAATCGATATATAACAGGAAAGAAAAGGATTGCTGAAGATAAAGGTATAAATGGAGCGAAAGATGCAGAGTAGAAGGGGCTTTCTCTGAAGATTGGGAGAGCAAGTGCGTTAGAGAGAGAGAGAGAGAGAGAGAGAGAGAGAGAGAGAGAGAGAGAGAGAGAGAGGGGGGGGCGAATATTCTCCCTCTTTATATATATATACATATATATATATGAGGTCACAAATTATTTACAGCTCTCAATCTCTCACTCTCTTTCTCTCTCTACACACGCACACACTCGCACACACACATGCACATACACACATATATATATATATGTGTGTGTGTGTGTGTGTGTGCGTGTTTATGTGTGTGTGTGTATGTGTGTGCTTGTGTGGTGTAGTGTGTTTAAATGGTATTGAGAATGTAATTGTATTTACCGAGACAGAAATGAGCAATCAATGAAGCGTTAATATTCTCTCTCTGTCTCTGTCTCTCTCTGTCTCTCTGTCTCTCTGTCTCTCTCTCTCTCTCTCTCTCTATATATTATATATATATAACGTGTGTGTGTGTGTGTGTCTATCTTTGTGTTTGTCTGTCTCTGCTGTCTGACCCTCTCTCTATATATAGGTATATATCGTTAGAGTAACTATTTATTCTCTATCACTGATATTGAGCCCTCATTAACTATAAATATAGCAAAATACATCATCAATATATATATATATATATATATATATATATATATATATATATATATATATGGCGGCCTTTACATACAGACAGATGTGTGTATTTAACAGTTAAAATCCCCTTCCCATTCTGTAGGTGACGATAGATCGATCGGGTTTCTATCCCGACTGTAGGTAGATTACAAATGTCTAGCTACACTAGAAAGACGTGATACGTCGAAACACGGTGTCTGTTGATGACTATATATATATATATACATATATATACATATATATATAATATATATATATATATATATATATATATATATAATATACTAAAAAGAAACTACAATACCACAATCGACAAATACCAGAGAAACAACCAAAAACTTACAGTTTGTGGTGAATATATATATATATATATATATATATAATATATATATATATATATAAAATTGACATGATTGAAAACGCTTAGGTACAAATATTGTTCACCATCTTTACCATCTGATATATATATTAGGGACAAAGAAACTTGAACAAATAGGTATAAAGATAAATATTTCACCAAGTGCCCCCTCATATATACATGTAAAGTCAGTTGAGTGGCCCATTGTTGGTATCAGCGAGGAAGTCTATCCCCTCTCCTCACAAATACTTTTATCGCTACTTTTTGTTCATTTTTTCTCGTCACAGTGAATATTTTCATTTTGTTTTTTCTTTCTTTCCCGACATTGTAAATACATTTATTTTGTCATTGTTACTTTCTTTCTTTCTTCTTGATTTCTTTCTTAATATCTTTCTTCAATACAGCAAATACTTTTATTTTGTCTTTGTTTGTTGTTTGTTTGTTACTTTTCTTTCTTTCTTTCTTTTTCATTACAGCAAAAACTTTATTTTGTTTCTTTCTTTCTTTCTTTCTTTCTTTCTTTCTTTCGTTCTTTCTATTTTTTCTTTCTTTCTTACTCAAAGCAAATATTATTATTTTGTCTTTCTTTCTTTTCTTCTCTTTTTCTTTCTTTCTTTTTTCTTTCTTTCTTTCTTCATCACATCAAATACTTTTATTTTTGTCATTGTTTGTTTGTTTTTTCTTTTTCTTAATTTCTAATTTTCAATACAGCAAATACTTTTCTTTTGTCATTCATTCCTTCATTCCTTCATTCATTCTTTCTTTCTTTCTTCATCATAGCAAATACTTTTATTTTGTCATTTCTTTCTTTCTTTCTTTCTTTCTTTCTTCATCACAACAAATACTTTTCTTTTGTCTTTCTTTCTTTTCTTTCTTTCCTCATCACAGCAAATGCTTTTCTTCTTTCTTTCTTTCTTTATCTATTTCTTCATCATAGCAAATGTTTTTCTTTTGTCATTCTTTCTTCTCTCTTCTTTCTTTCTTTATCTATTCCTTCTTTCTTCTTCACAGCAAATGCTTTTCTTTTGTCTTTCTTTCTTTCTTTCTTTCTTTATCTATTTCTTCATCACCACAAATACTTTTCTTTTGTCATTTTTTCTTTCTTTCTTCATTTTATCATTCTTTCTTTCTTCTTTCTTTCTTCCTTTCTTTCTTTCCCCATTACAGCATATACTATTCTTTTACCATTATTACTTTCTGTTCTTTTTCGTCTCGTCCCTTTCCATCCTTTCTCCAATGTCCTGCACTTAAACGGTATCTTGATCTTTACTTTTGCTTCTTAGCATGGTTCATCCTGCAGGGAGAACTTCTCCAGCAAACAGCACGCATCTGAAAAGATGGCCAAGTAGGGCGTTTGGAAGTACGAAAAAAAAAAAGCGCGAAACTTTTAGTAGGCGCTTGGCGGTGCTCGGTGTGGGGATGGATGGAGGAAGGAGTTGATGTTGAACGATTGGACGTGAGGCCAACGAATGGCTAACTTGCTTTGTTAGCTAGATCGTTGCTGTCTTGTTTGTGACATTGTTGACCTGGAAGTAGATGCAGGTATTTTTAGCGCGTAAATGGCAGGCGCAAGAAAAATAGGGGCCAATGTGAAGAGCACATCTTCGGTGATTGAGTTTAAAATGTCGGGTTAAGCACTCTCCGTGCTGGCGACGTCCACAACTTGACGTTTGTTAGGTTTGTGTGATTCTATTGTCTCGTTGTTAATTTACGGTTTCATTTTCAATTTAAACAATTGGCACGGTAATGTTTTATTTGTTATAGTCATCATGAGGTCCTGCTGGCAGCACGGATACGCGCCTCTCTCTCTCTCTTTCTTTCTCTCTCTCTCTCTCTCTCTCTCTCTCTCTTTTCCAACCGTCCCTATGTGTCATTAGACCTCGGAAGTCTTCCGTGCAGCATCTAGAATCTTCACAGAGCTGATTAGTGTAGTTTTTGCTGGTGGGACTTCATTGGCATCATCAAGTCATGCTAACAGCACGGATTCCTATGACTCTCTCTCTCTCTCTCTCTTTTCCAACCGTCCCTATGTACCATTAGACCTCGGAGGTCTTCTGTGCAGCATCTAGAATCTTCACAGAGCTGATTAGTGTACTTTTTGCTGGTTGGACTTCATTCACATCATCAAGTCATGCTAACAGCACGGATTCCTATGACTCTCTCTCTCTCTCTCTCTCTCTCTCTCTCTTTCCAACAGTCCCTATGGGTCATTAGACCTCGGTGGTCTTCCGTGCAGCATCTAGAATCTTCACTGAGCTGATTAGTGCAGTTTTTGCAGGTTGGACTTCATTGGCATCATCAAGTCATGCTAACAGCACGGATTCCTATGACTCTCTCTCTCTCTCTCTTTTCCAATCGTCCCTATGTGCCATTAGACCTCGGAGGTCTTCTGTGCAGCATCTAGAATCTTTACAGAGCTGATTAGTGTAGTTTTTGCTGGTTGGACTTCATTGGCATCATCAAGTCATGCCAACAGCACGGATTCCTATGACTCTCTCCCTCTCTCTCTCTCTCCCTCTCTCTCTTCTTTCTCTCTCTCTCTCTCTCTCTCTCTCTCTCTCTCTCTCTCTTCAACCGTTTCTGTGTGTCATTAGACCTCGGTGGTCTTCCGTGCAGCATCTAGAATCTTCACAGAGCTGATTAGTGTAGTTTTTGCAGGTTGGACTTCATTGGCATCATCAAGTCATGCTAACAGCACGGATTCATATGACTCTCTCTCTCTCTCTCTCTCTCTCTCTTTCTCTCACCACCCGTCCCTATCGGTCATCCCTACTGACAGATCCGCCGCGCAACACCCAGACTACGCAAACTAGCTGGTCGACGTAAACTAGCATGTCCATGTATCGGTGTCCACAGGGGAACGTACCTTATGTGTTCATCCTTGCTTATCTAGCAGACCAGTTTTTCTTCGTCTTACCCGGATGGTACGCGTGATGGGGAAAAGGCACCTCACAATCTGTTTTCTTATCGGGTGCTGCTTTTGAGATTTGTTCAAGACAGAACGCAGTATCCTTGTGTAACTCTCTCTAGCTGTGTTACGTTGTAATACTCACGTACTAAAACGATACATGCACCGTAGTCCCTTTTTTCTTTCTTGGTACTAAACTCCGATAAAAAATCATAACCCGAGAAACATGTCGTCACAACTCCCAGCCTTTATTAACGTGCTCGTCTAGTGGCTTCTACCAGGGAGGAGGGAGGCAGAGACAAACGAGAGAGAGAGAACACTACTAGATTACTGGCTCTCATCAATGTCAGGTCCGTACCCTACGACATCCGCAGGCAAAAAGAGACGAACCCTTTCTTCCTTCCCCACGTCACCACGTGACTTCCGGTCAACACCCGACTTCCGGTCAACACCCGACTTCCGCTTGCCCCTCAATTCTTCGTTCGGGGTCACGCTACGGTCAAAACCATCGCTCTCCTCTTTTGGGTCATCACTATTTTTTAAGCCTTTGTTATTTATTCCTCCTCCTTCCATTAGCAGTTCTAGCTCACACAAGTCATATTGCAACAGCTGTTTCCCTAAGCATTTCGTTATAGTATACACTAGCATGGATAAGGCTACGCCTTGTAAGCATTTACTATAATTCTATAAACGCAAAGATTCTCTGTTATATTTCTAGCAACTGGTTATGGATACTACTTAACTGAGTATCAGAATGGAAATGTAAATTTGATAGTGATAGGTTTCTTTAAGAATATCTTTATTTAAGATATACTAAATCAATATTAACAATAAGGGAAGTGAGTGTTTGTCTGTCCCTGATAGACAGTCAAACAGTTTTTATACTATACTTTATATGAATATATTAAGTCCATGAAAACATTCTCTCTATACATTTTTTTAATATCCTCTTCAGCCCAATTATGTATTTCTTAAACGACCCTCTCTCTCTCTCTCTCCCCCCCTCTCTCCTTTCTCTCTCTATCTTTCCAACCGTCCTATAGGTTATCGGACCTGGAGGTCTTCCGCGCAGCATCCCCAATTCGAACAGAGCTGATTCATATAACAGATAATAATATAGAATATATTCCCCAATTTTAGTTATGTTGAACGACGAACGAAACTGGTTAGCTAGCCTTCACTTCTTAGTTTTTAATTTCACAAAAAATTAAAAATATACGGTATTTTCATTGCTATATATATATATATATATATATATATATATATATATATATATATATATATATATATATGAAAATATAAATATACAAATAACAAGATATGTTGATGGTGGAAATGATTCTATTCAGGAACCTTTTTTCCATATGACTATATATATAAAAAAATTCTATTCATGAAGAATTTTTCTTATATAAATACACAAGCATTTTTTAGTCCGCTTTGACGAAAATGTATACAATGATATAAACATTGCAAATTAAAGACAAAAGAAATGGTTGTCTGATGTGACTAGAAATCTCAAAAATGGGAATTATAGCTCAGATAAATTTATAACTCCAGCAGCGAGTTCTAAGAATATTATATATATTATATATATATATATATATATATATATATATATGCTGCTTGGAAACCACTGGTAACAATTGCACCTTAAATGTATTGTACTCATCATGAATAAATAGATACATCTGTAATCGAGCACTTTACTTTCAATTCTCCAAAAATAAAAAAGATTAATTTATACACACACACACACACACACACACACACACACATATATATATATATATATATTATATATATATATATATATATATATATATATATATATATATTCCAGGTGTTCAAAAAAGTATCGTGATTGAAGATCTATTTACCAAGATAGGAATGAACAATAAATGTAACGTTCATTTTTTTCAGAATACAAGGTGTGTCAAAAAGTATAGATTTTAAAGAGATAGAAATGGAAAATGAATGGAACGTTAACTTTTCAGAATACAAGGTGTGTCAAAAAGTACCGAAAATCTCGATACTTTTATGACTCACCTTGTATATATATATATATATATATATATATATATATATATATATATATATTCATTGGCCAAAACGGAAAGGTTGACAACATTTTTGCTCGCATCAGTGAATTTTTTTATATATAAAATGAAATACATTTATATATATTCCATATATATATATATTCCATATATATATATTCCATATATAAATTTTATATATATATATTTTTATATATATATAATTTTTTTCAAAAATTATTACACTAAGATATACATTAGTGCTGACCGACAGCTCGCGATGAGTCCGGAGTAAAAACAAGCTCTGAAGATGATTTGTATAAATCGAAATATTGTTCAATATTAGTATGAATATTATATAAAATATTTTCACTTTAACAGCATTGTGTGTTTTCATATCCTTTTATTCACACACACACACACACACACACACACACACACACACACACACACACACATATAATATATATATATATATATATATATATATGACGCAGTAAAGCAGCTCATATCTTCCTAGTCAATCATATACGCCTGTTATCTATTCATGATTGTGCATATCCCACCTATTACCCTCCCCATTTTCTCCTCACCCTGATCTCATTTTAGTTGACCTTTATCTATTTGCCCTGACCTTACAGAGGAACTCCTAAATGAACAATTCAAGAAGCCAGCAAAATTCTACATTTGCTCTTTGCCATTCCACATTTTCCATTCCCTCTCTCTTTACTTCCCTCTTTTCATTCATACACTTAAAAAAATTTAGTATATTCTTTTTTTTATTCATTTTTACGAGTGGCTTCTGGGTGGAAGTTTAATTTGTGTTCGTTTGCACGTTTTAAATGTCAGTTGACCCTTCTTGATGGTTGAAGTGTTGTCTTCATCAACTTATAACCTCCTTGCACGGGGAGTCTCCGTGGCGTAATGGTTAACGTGCTGGACTGCCACATCGAACTCCATTCGCGCTATTATATTCAACCCACTCCTTCATTTTAAAAGAAGAACCTCCACCTAAATGTTCATGTGGAAACCGATACATAATAAAAAATATTCTGATTGAATGCACACACCTCTTCCCACACTCGAAGAAAGTTCTACAATATTGACAGCATGGACAAACTATTTGGAAAAATAGATCCCAAGAGGATATTAAACTTTTTGAAACGAACCGGCCTCTTATCAAGGATGTAAGTTCACAGACCTACAAACATCACCCACTCACTCTCTTGATGTTAAAATTCTCAACAGAAAACTTGATTACAGCAAATAAACCCCTATAAATTTTTGAATACCTAATTACCAATAGAAGTTTTCGGCATAAAATAACCCAAGGGGTTGACATACCGTAAAACTCAACCAACCAAACCAATCTTAGATTAATACCAATGGAAAAGGTATAAACTCCTTCACCCTCAGCTAGTGATTGAATATACCATTACTGCTCTTCGGAAAATATGGCTTTGGCATTAAATAACCCGGTAAGGTTTATATGGCATTAAATCTTTGCCGAGCGAATTTCTCACAAGGCTGTGCCAAATCTTCTTGGTACTTTTTTTACCATTACCATGAGATATTTCAAAGTTAATTATCTATTCACCTCAGGATCAAACAAAAGATGGCAGGGGTGTTCACGTAGAGATTTTTTAGTGTAAACAAGTGACACGTATGAGAGCCGCTGCCAGTGATTTACAGTAGGATCGCAGTGATGGGGAACCTCTGTGTCATATCCCACCCGTTGTTAACGGGTTGGATAAATACCTACGTATATATTTATTTCTAAGGAAGTACTGTATTATCATACGTCATCCACAGACACGTGTTTCGGCATTTCACGCCTCTTCAGTGTGGCTAGACACAACAACTATCCCTGGCTAGGGTCAAACTCAGACCGGCTGTTTGCCTGTCTGATATCTTATCCCCTCGTCCACTGACAGCTGTAGTCGGACTGGTGTTTTTTAACTATAAATACATAGGTTTGTTTATGTATTTTACGGTCACCGAGAGATCGAGTTTCCGGGGAAACGATCATTGCTTATATGCTAGTGGTGAGAGTTAGTTTAAATTACCAATTAGAGAGCTCATTCCAATCCCTCGACGAGAAGAACGTGATACAACGTCGATTTCCTCAGCGGAGCTTAACCGGTTTGAATTCAGTTTTCCTTCTCCTAGACTGGTTGCCTAATCAAGTCTAAACAGCCCATTCCACTCTACTATTTAACAATAGATTGAGGTAGAATAGTTAGATTCATACCTTTCCCAATATTATAAATGCTATGTGAATTACAAACAACCTCGTTCAGGATTTGAGTTCGTCTCTCCGTGTCCATTTCCTACGACCATTACATCACAGCCCTCCATCTTGTATTTTATAGCATATATTATATAGTGGGATTTAGATACTTGTGTGTCTTTTATAGACAGCCAAACGCTTTGATAGACAGACCTTTTGAAAAATCTGCACATCGTATATAAAAATTTTAACAACATTTGGAATATGTTTTTGAAGTTTTAATATTGGTTTTAAATAAAAATTACAAACAAATTTACTCGTAAAAAACGCCAAGATTACTTTGTTTACATAAGATAACGTTTTAAAATATTGTTTACATTAAATGTCAACAGTTTATCTCGAATGGCACCATGATGTCTAAGTCTGCACCGAAAAATGAAATTAGTTTTTAAAATCATTCAAAATTGTAGTAACTCTCTTAGAAATTTAATTCAAGGTAAAATAGTTAATTTATGATTATTTGTGTTCTGACCCGTCCTAAAATACACCCCCCAAAAAAAAACAACAACAAACAACAAAAACCAAAAACAAAACTAACTCAACCCCATCAAAACAAACAAACTTTATTCATTTAAATATGATTAAAAATCCATTTGTTTAACATGTCGGTAACTTCCTACAAGTTGTACGGAAGATCAAAATTGTAACAAAACAGAAACCGGTTTTCTTTTTGCATACTAGTTCTGTAGCCAGAAGGCAACAATTGTTTTTTCGTATATAGTCGATAATTATTAACTGTGAAACGTGCGTACATAAAAATAAAATCTTTATTCTTATTTTACATACACTATCAGGATTTAATCTAATTAATTCGGTGAATTCTCTGTATTAACATTAATATTTTATTGAGACTTAAAAATGCATTGGAAACGATTTTTACAATAAAAATGCATTGGAAATAAGTTTTACTATAAAAATGCATAGGACATTATTTTTACTATAAAAATGCATAAGCCAAATGCATGGGAAACGAATGGAAATCTGATCTCTCTGATAAGATAAAGTAAAATTCTTCCAATCTGTAGCCATGTCAGCGTTACTGTACGGCTGTATCACTTAGAACTTTTACGAAGCTCAGGAGAAAAAAACCCTAGATGGGAATTATACAAGAATGGTACGTACTATTTTGAACAAATCCTTGAAGCATCAACTAAAAAACCATAGACTGTACGGCTTACTTCCTATCACACAAACCATTCCGATAAGATACACAAGACATACTGGACATTGGTAGAGAAGCAAAGACGAACTCAAAGGTGGCGTTCTCCTGTGGATACCTACGCATGAACTCACAAGTGTATGCCGACCATCAAAAACATACACCGATTGGTTCTGTGCGGATGCTAGATGCCGTACGGAAGACCCAGAAGGGATGACCGATATGACCGATTGAGAGAGAGAGAGAGAGAGAGAGGAGAGAGAGAGAGAGAGAGAGAGAGAGAGAGAGAGAGAGAGAGAGAGAGAGAGAGAGGGAATACATGGTAATCCGGGGGAAGTGATTTCCAATAGTTATAAAGCGTTGCGGGGCGTGGGTTAAAGTCGTAGGAAATGAACTCGTCGACCCGAGTTCAAATCATGGACGAAGCTGTTTGCATTTCACATAACGCTAATACATGCATCCAACTAATCTCCCTCCAGCTATGGGTAAATAGTAGGGCAGTCTGGGCTTTTAACCATGACTAGATAACCAGTCTAGGAGCAGGAAAACTCTGAATTCAACCTGTTAAAACAATATAAGAAAAAAAAAATAAGAAATTGACTTTGTGTCGTATCCTGCTCGTACGCAGGGGTTGGTACACACACACACACACACACACACACACACACACATATATATATATATATATATATATATAATATAATGCTAATCATCAACTTTCATCAAAAGGAAAGCACATATGATACTAAGTAAGTAAAGTCATCGGGACGGCTTAAAGTCGATATCAACCAGACAGTGAAGGAGTCTATCCTTTTTCAATAGCGCTAGACCAAAGAGATTGTTTTTGCGTCTGAGCTCCACACCTACCATCAGCTCCTCACTTTACCGCACAGATCCCTATGCTACTCATACGCTGAGTTGGTGTATTGGCACCGAGTGTAAAACGACACATTTTCCGTTTCAAATTTTTCTTAATTCCGTTTTTCCATCAGTTAAATTTCCTATTTTTTTCTTTTTCAACTTTGATAAATTCGCCTTTTTATATTTTATTGTATTTCATGGGGAAATTGCAGTAAATTGTTCTATAAATATCATTAAAACTGAAAACAAATGCAACATTCCAAGTTTTATCACATTTACATTAAACTTCTCCCAGCAGCTCTCGCATCATTTCAATTCTACCGTAAGCAAACTATAAAAATGATGATTAGTTTATTATAATTGAACAAAAAGACCCAGATTACAATACTAACACTGGAGACAATTTTAGACATAATTTCTGTTGATTTTTTTTTAATTTTTAAAATTATTTTCCATTGTAAATTTTAAAAACATTGTATAAAATAAGCTCAAATTCGTTACATGGTTTTTGAGACCAAGCGAGGGTATCCTGCTTAAAAAGTTGATGTAATACAGAAAAAGTGAGGTTAGTCAAAAACAAGTGTGAGATCTAACTCAACAAAATTTGTGATGCCCAGTGAAATGTTTTATTAGTTCTCATTATATATACATTTTTAAAGCATTTCATAAAATAAGCAAAAATTGCTAGATGCTGTATTTTTATTAGTATTATCTGCCTTATTCGGACTATTGTCCCCATCTTCATTGTTATTTGTACAACGTTTCGGCCGATATCTCCTCCGGCCTTCTTCAGGTATTTCTTGTCGGACTCGGCAACCTTCTCGGACTTGGGAACCTTCTTTTCGGACTCGGGAACCTTCTTTTCGAAGTCGGGAAATTTTCTTGTCGTAATCCGGAGCCATTAGAATTGGACACATGGCCTAGTGGATAAGGTAGTTAGGTTAAGACAGTTCTAAGTGACAGTTATCTCTGGATTCCCGGTTCAATCCTGAGTATAGGCAGTAACATAGAAAAATGATTAACACAACTCCTACCCCAGCTATGGTTAGCGGAATGAGAACAGGATATCCCTGTGGAATAAATAAAGGGTTAAGTTCGAAGTTCCGTGATGGCTCCCGATTACGACAAGAAGGTTCCCGAGTCCGAGAAGGTTCCCGAGTCCGAGAAGGTTCCCGAGTCCGACAAGAAATACCCGAAGAAGGCCGGAGTGCATATCGGCCGAAAAGTTGTACAAATAACAATGAAGATGGGGACAATAGTCCGAATAACGCAGATAATACTAATCATCAAGCCTCATCTCAAACATTCAGAGAAATACTGTATTTTTATGTTTCTTTTAAATCGAGAGTATCCAGTAGCTTAAAAAGTCGATGTGATATAGAAAAACTGGGGTCATTCCTGAATTCAGAGGTTAAAAAATAGTCAAAAACAAGTGTCAGATCCAACTCAAAAAAATTGTGTTCCTCAGTGTAATAGGACTTTATTTGAATAGAATGAGTTCTGAGGTGAACAGATAGTAAAATTTGAAATATCCCATTATACAAGTTAAAAATACCGAGAAAATTTGGTACAGCCGTGGGGAAAATTTGATTGGCAAAGAGTTAAAGAAAGAGTCGATATAATTTTTGTTTATTTAACAATCCGTTCTTAAACAGTTATTTCTATAGTCATTTTCTATTTCTGTGTGTTTTCTGTTATCCTATTTCTACTATCCACGCCAATTCTGTTTATTTTCATTCTATGATATTTCATGAGTAAATATCAATAAATTCTACTATAAATATTATTAAAACATAAAACAAAAGGAAAAAGCCTAAGTTTTATCGCATTTAAAAAATAGCAGATATATCTTCTGTTTATTTAACAATCCATTGCCCCAAATTTCTATGATTTTCTATTTGTATGCGTGGTGTGTCATCGTAGGTACACCAATACAAGTAGACAGATTTTTGATCAGAAGAATGAAAATTTTCAAACAGAGGTTGAGGCAATTTTGCTATAAATATACATCTTATTATAATGGAGATTGTGTGTTTTTCTGTCTGTAACCGAAACTAAATAACTACTCAATCACAATTCCTTTAGTTATTTAAGTCACATTCACCATGAATTTATCCTTATTTTAACCTCAATTATTAATAAAATTGTTCTACATTAGTTATACTGTTAACCATATCTACATACTAACAACATGCAATTGTATTTATATATACAACAAAATAGCGGTTTACAGTATGAATGGGAAGGCTAATTTGCATATTAATATTAAAAATGTAATTTTAATAAATATGTGCTTAGTATAATTGATTTCTAACTGTTTGGTTTTATTTTAATGAATATAAGCAAAAATCTCTTCAATCTTAAATGAAATCCATTAACAAGAAAAGATAACTGTCATTTTATTCTTTATTTCCTCTTTTAACTAAATACTTAAATTAGAAAAAATAACAATGAAAGACGAGAGTGGTGGAAGAGTAAATTTCAGTTGTTCTATCTTTCGATTATACCCCCTCTGTTTCAAATCTTTTTATCTGCATTCTTATTTAGTTTCATTAGCGTTTCTAATTTAATACGATA
This sequence comes from Doryteuthis pealeii, assembly GCA_023376005.1. NCBI lineage: Eukaryota > Metazoa > Mollusca > Cephalopoda > Myopsida > Loliginidae > Doryteuthis > Doryteuthis pealeii. The sequence continues at coordinate 136,680,865 of CM042138.1, read as the reverse complement.
TTTCATTACATTAAAACTTAAATACTTGCACCCGGAGGGTGCATATATTTGCTAGTATATATAATATACATAAATATACATAAGACTTTAACGGATTTTAAAAACGGATTTTAAAAACGGATTTCCCAAACGGATTTTTCTTAGTCTTACCTTTTTAATTTCTGACATGAAATTCTAGACAAAACAGAAAAATGGATATAGACTTGTTTCACTACTGAAGGATAGTGTTCATACCCTGCACCTCGGATTATCAGAAAGTTTGTAAAGCTCGAAAGACGCAGCGATAAAAAAAACCCCAACAAAGATGAGAAAATATTTCATCATAATTCATCTGATAAAGACGTTATTTAAAAAAAAAAATCATATTTTGAGGCAATAGAAATATAATGACAAACAAAGAGGTCAGCATTTTTACGAAACGAAACCTTTATCAGCCGACAGAAACCTGTACGAGTAATGACTTCGGTGACACAGAGAAATGGAAAATGTCGGGGATTCCGAAAATTCCGACCCTGACATCCAGAATGTCGACCATCGTCACATAGAAGAAGACGAAATCGACACAACTCGAAAGAGACTTGTCTCACTTTAATGGACGGATTACTATAGGTTGGTTTAAAAGATAGAGAAGTAATCAAATAAAAAAAGACCCCCCTCCAAAAAAAATACTGTATATTCAGAATTAATAACCTTTGTTCTTTTTTAAAGAAGTACTTATATCTGTTGAAATATTCTAATCCTGACAACTATGAAATAAGAGAGTGACCACCACTACTAGAATAGGCTCAGTCCTAATTAATAATCATCCTCCACATACTAATCATCTGTTGTGTTTTTTGTAAAAAGAATGTCATGTGTTAAAAAAATAACTTATTTCTTTATTTTATTTCTTAAAAATAAATGGTCAATGTGCTATAGGAAATTATACAGGACGTCGTGCAAGTGCACGGATATCCATGAGAATCTCTCGCCAACCTTCCTATCACTCATTGCCCATGGGAGGTCTTCTGCGCAGCAACCAGCATCCTCGCATAGTTGGTCAATGTAGGTTCTTGGTGGGCGGCTCACACTAGCATGTCCATGTGTTGGATACCACAGGAGAACGTCGCTAATGAGATCGTCCTTACTTCTCCAACAGTGTCCTGCATCTAGTCCGTCTCACTTGGATGGTTTGTGAGATGGGGGCAGGTGGCCATTCAGCTGCTTCCTCGTGGGGTGCTGATCTACAACTTATTCAAGACTGCATGCAGCATTCTTGTGCAGCTCCCATGTAGCTTATTCCCAAGGCGCTTCGTTAGGATCCAAGTGGTGCAGCCATACAGCAATACTGATATACCACAGCCTGGAAGAATTGTCGCTTTAACTTGTTATTGAGATCATTTCCATATGACTGATAATTTTATTTGTGGCTGACCATGCCTTTCCTATTCGTGTATTGACATCGCTTTCAGTGGATGAGATATTACTACCTAGGTATGTGAACTGTTCAACTGGCTTAAGAGGCTTACCGTCGAGTATGGAGATGTCTCCTGCAAAACTTTTGAACACACCTACTATTTCTGTGTAGTAAATAAGTACATTAATTTATATTGATGCATACATGTATAAGTTTATGTATATTTTAAAGAATTAAAAAGAACAAACGTAAGCACTGATTGAACTGACTCACGATAAAAACAATAGAAATAGAAAATGTTGGATATAAGAGAAAAGGAACGCTTATGCAGTGTGTCATTCCTTTTGGCGGAAAGTAATATTTATAATCTGCCTTCTCGATATGCATGTTTTAATTAATCGTGCCTGTTTTGTGCAAAGCTTCAAATTTAGTCCAGACCATGGAGAAAAGGACACGCGTCAAGCCGTCGAATTTGATTTTGATTTTTTATTGTTTTCGTTTTTTATTTAATTGTAAATGTATTTCAGTTTTTTAAAATCCTTTTCGTATATTTTTAAACAATGGAATAAAACTTTTTTTTTATTCAAGAAATATATATTTTTTTATCGAAGATGATGTCGGAAGCAGGATAAAAAACGAAATTAGATCGAGAAAAACGGTTGGCAAAATTACAACAGAAAAGGTACGTGATAGCTTAATAGAAAATATAAAAATAAATGTAAATAATAAAAACTCAGAAAAATAAAGAGACCCACACAAAAAAGACAAAAGAAAAATAATAAAAAAATACTCCCCCCACAAAAAAAACCCAAAAAAAAACCCAACAAAAAACGATGAAGTATTAGAATTGGTGTAAGTATTGATGATAGCAAAAAATATACTAGATGACTTTATAGAATTAAGAAGTTTGAGAAAAAAAAAAAAGGAAAAAATGGACAAAGATACGCAATGTGAAAGAGAATGCTTTAAGATAGTGATTTAAAAGAAATAATATTCTCTCAATTAAATTTGAAAGAAAGAAAGAAGGAGAGAAGAGAGAGAGGAAGAGAAGAGAAAGAAGAAGAAGAAGAAGAAGAAGAAGAAGAAAGAAGAAGAAGAAGAGAAGAGAAGAGGGCGGAGGCGAAGATGAGGGATGAAGAGAAGGTGAAGAAGAGGAATAAGAATAAGGCGACTATGAAGTCGAAAAAGAGGAGGCGACGAATAATGATAATGCAAAAGAGGAGACCAAGAAGAAGTCGTATATAATATATATATATATATATATATATATATATATATATATATATATATTATGAGAGTGAAAAGAAGTAAAGAAAAGAGAAGCAAGTATATAATATAAAGAAAAAGAACAGATGTATGAAGGATAATAATAATAATAATATAAAATAATAATAATAATATAATAATAATATATATAACGGACAATTACTTATGGCAACCAACAACAGCAGATGTAATATATGGACAAACAGAAAAACAACGAAAACTAGAAAACAAAGATGGGAGGAAAAACAATTACATGGACACTTCAAACGACGAATCGGAGAGGTTGCACATGAAAAAGCTTGGACATGGTTGAGAAGAGGAAACCTCAAGAGAGAAACTGAATCATTAATAATTGCTGCACAAAATAATGCTATAAGAACAAATTATATCAAAGCAAAATTGATGAGACACAACAAATCAGTAAATGTAGACTGTGCGGGGGGACAGAGATGAGACTGTAAACCACGTATTAAGCGAATGTAGCAAACTAGCACAACGGGAATACAAAACTAGGCACGACTGAGTTGGGAAGGTGATCCACTGGGAATTATGCGAAAAAATTAAATTTTGACTATACAACAAAATGGTATATGCATAAACCAGAATCTGTTCCTGAGAAGGAACGCATAAAATTCTCTGTGACTTCAAGATAAAGACGGATCACCCTATTTCAGCCAGGAGACCAGATCTTATATTCATTAACAAAAAAGAGATAACTTGTCCTCTGGTGGACTTTGCAGTTCTAGCAGGGTGAAGATGAAGGAAAACGAAAAGATGGAAAAATACCTGGACCTTCCCAGAGAATTGAAAAAGCTGTGGAATATGAGGGTCAAAGTGATATCAATTGTAGGGGGTGCACTTGGAACGGTCCCAAAAGCTTGGATAAAAAGACTAGAAATCAGAGGAAGAATTGAGACCATCCAGACTACTGCATTGCTGAATTTAGTTAGAATACTCAGAAGAATCATGTAGACCTGAGAAGACATGTCATTCTCACTCCAGTGAAATACCATCAGCTAACGCTGTTGTGAAAAACTCAAATACTACTACTACTACTACTACTACTACTACTTACTAACTAATAATAATAATAATAAAATAAGAAGAGCGAAACTATGGAGGAAAATAGAAGCTGCAAAAATGACAGTAGGCCACCCGGTGAGAATCAAACTCACTATCAAATTGGTGTTTCTATGCATGATACATCGGTCTAATAAAGAGAAATTCTGTTGCTAAGTATTGCTAAGATAACACGTTCTTTCAGGGACGATTTTTCAATCCATTCTCCCATTATATACCTACACACACACACACACACACACACACACACACACCATTATTATATATATATATATCTTCTCCTCGATTTTCTTCTCTGACCGTCTTTTTGTCACTCTGCCTGTCTTCTCCGTCTGTCTCTTTTTATCTATGCATCTACCTAACTGAGTAAAGACATTAGTGAGACTAATGATAGACAACTAAAAAAGAAATTAAAACTCGTGTCAAAATATATATATATACTATATATATATATATATATATATATATATATATGTGTGTATGTGTGTATGAGCATGTGTAAGCGTATGTATGATGTATGTATGTGTATGTGTGTGTGTGTGTGTGTGTGTGTGTGTGTGTGTGTCTGCCAAATCTTTACTGCTAAGTTTTTATCCGTTCCGAATCATTCACGATTCGTGATGCATCGGCTAAACAAAATAAAAAAAATCTTCATCCAATTCGAACATCATGACGCACAGCATGCATTTTCCCCGTATCTTTAACATGAAGTATTACATCATCAGAGAACGTTCGTCTTTTTTGATTCCTGAAGAATTTCAGGGGTTTTATTTTTTAATGACCAAATTGGAAACAGTTTTGTTTTCCAGTCCTTTCCAAAGACGAGAGGTTTTATCATTGATATAAGACTCGATCCTTTAATATAGTATTTCTTGGAATTTTTAAAATGAGGCTTGATAATCTGTATTATTTGGATTATTCGTATTATTGTCTTCATCTTTATTGTTATCTGTAGAACGTTTCGGCCGATGTGCCCTCCGGCCTTCTTCAGGTATTTCTTGTCGGACTCGGAGACCTTCTCGAACTTGGGAAACATTCTTTTCGAACTCAGGAACCATCTTGTCGTAATTGGAACCATCACGGTATTTTGAACACAACCTTTTATTCAATTCACGAGGGTATCCTGTTCTCATTGTGCTAACTATAGCTGGGCTACAAGTGTTAAGCTGGGTTAATCATTATGCTATGATACAGTCGCCTTGACTAGGATTGAACCTGCAGCATCGAGATAACTGTCATTAGAACTGTCTTCATCCAACACCTTTCTCAACAACGCCATGTGTTCAATTTAATATAGGTATACATTGATTGGTTTATTAACGGCATGTCAACCTGTTTAGAGTTATTTTGTGCCTAGGGGTTTGGGAATCGCGTTCCTTGTACTCCACCCTCCTCACATCTATAGAACTTGAGCATCGCCATCTGATACAGTATAGTTTCATACACAGAAACATACACACACGAACATATACATACAGACATATACACACATACAATACATACGCACAAACATATACACACAAAGATATACAGACACATAGTACACACAAACATATACACGCAAATACATACGCACAAACCTATTCACACTAACACATACACACAATACATGCACTCAAACACATACACACATATACATACACACAAACATATACACACAAACACATGAATACATAACATAAATACATACACACAAATACATACACATAAACTCATAAACACTAACACATACATTCAATATATACACACAACTATATACATACAAACACATATGGAGGCGCGGGTCTAATGGTTAGAGT
>CM042138.1:136652824-136670324 GCA_023376005.1 Doryteuthis pealeii | reverse complement strand
GAAAGAAAGAAAGAAAAAAAAGCGGAAGGAAAGGTATGAAGAGGAAATAAAAATTGATGAAGAATAAAAGGAGAGGGAAGAGAACGTTCTGAAGGTGGGGAAGGAGAGATGGAAATATACAAAGAAAGAAAGAAAGAAAGAAAGAAAGAAAGAAAGAGTTAAGAAATAGATAAAGAATGGATGAGACATATGGAAGCTTAAAAAAATATTGAAACATTGCGACTCGTTAGTATGTTCATCACATCCTAGTTTTACATTAATGCTAGTTTGAAAAAAAAAAAAAGAAAAAAAAAGAAAAAAAAAAGAAAAATGAAAGATAGATAATTAAATATATAATCAAATAAATAAATACACAGAAAATGAATTTACAGAGAAAATACATGCGCGCACGCACACACACGATGAAATAAAAATGCCCAAATATCTCGTCTTGTTTCGTGACTGTGAAGTGCACCCCCGCTTCTGTCTCATTTCAAGGCTCGCGTAAAACTTCAAAAGAGCCCTTACCTTTCTTGAGCCCTCATCTTCAGCTTCTTTAAAAAAAAAAAAAAGAAAAGAAAAAAAAAAAGCTGCAACATAGCGTGGGGGTAATTTTTTTTTATCTTCGTGACACAGACAAATTTTACTTCATCTATGTTTTGTAAGTACATACATATCCATACGCAAGCATATTATATATATATATATATATATATATATATATATATATATATAATATATATATAGTATTGATCGAAAATATTCAAGTAGCTGCTGCATGCATCACCAAACAGAACAGCACACTGCAACCACGTAATATATATATATATATATAATTATATATAATATATATATATAGTAATATATTATAATATATATATATATATATATATATATATATATATATATATTATAATATTATATATATATATATAATATATATATATATATATAAGATAATATAGACAGCATATATATAGATATATATATATATATATATATATATATATATATATATATATATATATATATATATATATAAGTAAGCCTAATGAAACAGAGAATTAATATATATATATATATAATATATATATATATATTATATATATGAATTTATTTAATACAGACAGCATATATTATATATATATATATATATATATAAACCTAAGATAAATGGATTTTTATTCACCACTCGGTGGCAGACTCATTACTGTCAGTTTAATAGATCTTTAAAAACTACAATCCTCAGAAGAGACATGTCAAATACAAGAGTATTCAAAAAAAAAAAAAAAGATGAAAGTAAAAAGAATAGTGTAAAAATGCAAGTAAACATCCATTCAATTTAGATTTTATTTCAACTGGCCGATATGAGCACATTTTGATTTATCATAAAGATAGTTTTTTTAAACACACACACACACACACACCACACCACACACACACCACACACACACATATATATATATATATATATATATAGTGCTTAATTGGAGTCGTACCTAATTTTGAAATTAATTAATTAATAATGAATTAGGCGGGAATACCTATTAAATGTATGGCTAAACAAATCGAGAAAAATATATATATATATATATGTAATATATCAAGAAATGAAAAAAACACAGGTTAAATATATATATATAAGTAAGCTTATTTAAATATATATATTAAGTAAGCTTATCGGGGAAAGAGAATATCGAGTCAATCGCAATATTGACGGTCGATACAAATATTAACCGAATAGGGTTATAAAGAATATAAAGTGCTCAATACGTTAGTAGTGCGGATTTAGTATATATTATATATATACACCTTTATACTATATATTTATATATGTACACACCACACACACCACGCACATACGCACCACACACACACACACACACACATATTATATATATATATAATATATATATATATATATATATGTATGTATGTAATATTATAAAAATTGAAAAAACACAACTTTCATTACCGAATGATGTTTAATAAGGTGACGATGCAGTGTTTCGGTTTGTTTGACAAACCATCCTCTGGGCCTTCGTTGGTTTAAGGAAAAATAAATTATTAATGAAAACAAAAGCCTGCGAGCCTCTGCTTTTGGTATGTGGCTGCTTTTGTTGATATTCAAATATGTGGAAAGAAAAGACTAGATACGAAAAAAGCCCTTAGAAAACAACCATGGAATTACTCAGCTGTAGTATAATAATAGATTTATTACTTATAAGTAAATAGTGCTTAATATCGTATATGGAGTATGCATATCTAAAATAGGATAGCATGGACATGAAGTCAACGGCGTTTGGTTACTTACTGTTTCTCACCTGTACAGTGCTAAACACAGCACCCCTACCTCCTGAACAATAAAACAATACCCCTCCCTGAATGACCTAAAGCATAGTATAAAAGAGCGAACAAAATATCAACCCGACCATTTGGTTTGAGAATCGCAGAAAATGTCAGTATTAGCTACTGACATTTTCTGCGATTCTCAAACCAAATGAAGAAGAACCTGAAGAAGGGGAAACATCAAGAGAGAAACTGAATCGTTTAGTAACAACATAAAAATAATGAGTAGCACATGTTGGATCTAGGCGATAAAGTGGAAAGTTCATGGTAGGTATGACATTCTATCTCATAAGCAAAAAACGATCTCACTGGTCTAGCGCTAGAGAAAAGGGGATAGACTCTTGCTGTCCGGCGGATACCGATAATAAGCCACTCCACCGGCTTCACTTTTTTTTAATACCAAATCAAAAATTGATACGCAGAAGAATAACAAATGTAGGTTATGTGTTGACGGGAATTAAACGGTTAATAACATAGTAAACAAATGCAGCAAACTGGCACACAAAGACTACAAGAGTAGACACGACTGGATGAGAAGGGTGATCCACTGGGAACTGTGCAAAAGGTTAAAATTTGACCATCGTATTATAATGGAGACTGAGTGTTTGTCTGTCTGTAACCAAAACTATTACTACTCAAGTCCCAATTCCCTTAGTTATTTCTCCATGATTTTATTTTTGTTTAAACCTCAGTTATTAATAACATTGTATCATATCATTAATACCGTTGGCCTTATCTACATACCAATAACATAAAATTGTATTATATATACAGCAAAATAGCGGTTTACAGTGTGAATAGGAAGGCTAATTTGCATATTGATAAAAAATTCTCTGGTGTTTTGAGATACAAATAGAACACTTAATCCCGACCAGAAGACCAGACCAAGTATTAATTAAAAAGAAAAAATGAACTTGTCATTTAGTAGAGGTTGTTATTCAAACGAATTATAGAGTAAAATGAAATAACCCGAAAGAATAAACAAATACTTGGCTCTTACCAGAGAGCTGAACAATCTGTGGAACATAAGGGTAGAGTGTGACCAGTAGTAATTTGAGCCCTTGGAACGGTCCCAAAGCGCTTGGAAAGGAGACTGAATGAATGGGAGATCAGAGGAAGAATCGAGACCATCCAGATCACAGCAGGGTTAAAATTGGCTAGAATACTTAGAAGAGTCCTGGAGATCTGCAGATACTTGCTTCACGCAGACTTCAGTGGAAAACTACTAGTTAAATCTAATGTGAAATAATCGCAAGCAACAAAAAAACAACAACTTCATAATAATAATAATAATAATAATAATATAATAATAATAATAATTGCAACGAGAATACAAAACTCACAAGGAATAATAATAATAATAATAATAATAATAATAATAATAATAATAAAGTCTCTGGAATTTTGAGATAAAGACGGATCACCTTATCTCAGCAAGGAGACCAGACCTAGTGTTAATTAACAAAAAAGAACTGGTGGATTTTGCAGTTCCAGCAGATCACAGGGTGAAGAGGAAGGAAAACTAAAAGATGAAAAAATACCTGGACCTTGCCAGAGAACTGAAAAAGCTATGAAATATGAAAGTCAAAGTGATACCAATTGTAGTTGGTGCACTTGGAACGGTCCCAAAAAAACATGGAAAAAAGACTGGAAAATCTGGAAATATGAGGAAGAATTGAGACCATCCAGACTACTGCTCTGCTGCAATAGGCTAGAATACACAGAAGAGTCCTGGGAACCCGAGGAGAATTGCGGTCACTCAGCTCCCAGTGAAATACTATCAGCTAACGCTGATGTGAAAAACTGAAAAGGAATAATAATAATAATAATAATAATAATAATAATAATAATAATAATAAATCTGTTCTTGAGAACGAAACGCATAAAATTCTCTGGGACTTTGAAATAAAAACGAATCACCTTATTCCAGCAAGAAGACCAGACCTAGTGCTGATTAACAAAAAAGAAAGAACTTGTTAACTGGTGGATTTTACACTTCCAGCAGATCACAGGGTGAAGCTGAAGGAAAAAGATAAAATGGACAAATATCTGGACCTTGCCAGAGAACTGAAAAAGTTATGGAATATGAAAGTGAAAGTGATACCAATTGTAGTTGGTGCACTTGGAACGGTCCCAAAGGGATTGGAAAAGGATTGGAAAATCTGGACATCAGAGGAAAGATTGGACCATCCAGAATACTGCACTGCTGCAATCTGCCAGAATACTCAGAAGAGTCCTGGAGACCTGAGGAGACTTGCTGTCACTCAGACTCCAGTGAAAGACCATCAGCTAACGCTGATGTGAAAACTCAAAAGGAGTGAATAATAATGATTGTTCTCGCATGATTTTAGATATTCACGATTAGCGAAGCAGTGATAAAATTAAGGACTAATTTCACGAAACACTGGAGAGAGGACATAGAAGAAGAATCCTAAACGATGATAAACATCAAAAACTAATTGATGAAAAACAAAACAAACAAAAAACAATAAAAACAAACAAAAACAACGTCACAAAAAAAAAAAAAACAAAAACAAAACAAATAAGAACGTTTGCACAAATATTAGCCATAATAATCTTTTAAAATTCTTGATCAGGATTCCACTTGACAAATATGACAAAGAGGCCAACCATTATGGATGGACAAAAAATTCACGAAAAAACAAAAAAAAAAAAAAAAACAAACAAAAAATCAACTAGAAATATCGATTGAAACTCTCTAAGAAAAAGTAAAATTAGATAGATCTATATATATAATGGAGATTCAGTCTCAATTTGTTTGTAACCGAAACTACGTCACTGCTGACGTCATAGTCTTTTTAGAAATTATGTAAGTTTATATCAATTTATAGTCAATATCATTACTACATAAAAATAAAGAGGAATGTTGATTTATATATATGACCCGAACGAGTACGCAACATTTCTTAGCATATTGTGCTCTTTAAAACTAATTTTAATAAATGCGTGTCGAGTATCATTGATTTATATATAGTTTGTTTTATTTTTAATATATATTCAAAGCTATCTAATATATTTTACGAAAACATTATCTAGAAACAAAATATCATCGTATAAACTTGTCTTATTATAATGGAGATTATGTGTCTGTCTGTAACTAAAACTACGTCACCGCTGATTTCATAATTCCTTGAGTTATTTACGTTATATTCTCTATAATCATTATCATTATTTAATATCAATTAGCTTCTTATTTATTAACGAGATCTCAATTAAAGTCTCGCTGAGTTAGATATCCCTCAAAACTAGCCATGTTTTTAATGCGTTTAAAATCCTACAATGTGTGTTATATATCACCACGAAATAAAGGTTTATATATTATATGGTATTGATAATTTGCATACTGGTTTTAACAACACCAGGTTAAATGAATAATTAATTAGTGTTATTGATTTTTAATATCATCGTTTTATTCTCAAATGTATTAAAAGCAATTCTATGTATAATTTCATATTGAAATCAATTACAATAAGGAAAATAAACATAATCTTTTTATACGCATTCTTATTTAGTTTGGTTAGTCTTTCTAATTGATAGAAATTTCTATTAGATTAATCCGCCCTGTCGGCTAGGGCTTTAGAATACACAGTCTGCACCTCTGCGTAGGGGTAAGACACCCTCCAATGGGGCCTCTTGTTGATACATAAGGATGGAAACCAGGTGGCTGAGCAGTCCATGACGTGCAACACTCCACTTTGGCCCTTATTTGGGCTAGACAGGCGGTTGGCTCCCTCCAATTAATCGGCTGGCCAGGTCAATCCCTAACACCTATATGATTGCCCCAACCCTATTACCCTTATGGCCTGTCCAGCCCTTATTATTATATGGGTGATAGAAGGTGGTGGCTGAGAGTCTTCATGTCCTGTAAATGACGTTAAAATCTATCTGATGGTGAAGCTCCAGTTCTGGAGCTCTGGGGAATGTGGGGAACCCCTTCATCACCATTACTCCCAGGTCCACTCTGACCCGGAGTGGTAGTACATGTAAGGGTCCCATCGATGGCTTAAATAGAAAAAAGTATTTATAAAAAATGAGCATCCATTAAGAATGAATTTATTTCAAAACTTTTTCAGCTTTAAATGACCCACTGAGGTTGATATGCCGTAAAACAAACCAGGCCAAAATCAGATTAATATCTTGGGCTCGGAGTGCGCATATTTTTGCTAGTATATATGAGACATTTACTTATCTTTTTACAGCTACATATTCTTTTTGGCTACAGAATTTCAACGCTGTATGTTTAATTGATTAATTGATTGATATTTCAACCCATCTCGAGTTATCTTAAACATGGACGTTAGGGAATCGTGTTCGTTGTATATTTATATCTAATTTATTTGTATTGTTTCTTAAGAGTTTTTTTTATTCACACGGTCCTATCGAATACGAATTATGCTTAAACAGATCTATTATACCTATAGATGGGACCTTAACAGATACTACCACTCCTGGTGAGAGTGGTCCTTGACCAGGCTGATGGTATTTTACATCACGCTTGTAAAGATTGTGAAAGAGTGAGTGACTGAGATAGATATCCGAAAAGCTACATGGTATAGTTTTATCGTTGCAACGAAAGAATAAATGTTTCAGAATCAATTATATCAAGTCCATGGTCATCCACTGGATTAGGATGGGCGAACAGATCCATTTTCCTCGGAATCAGCAGATCCTTTGAAACTATCCCCTGGATCAGACTTACTTTTTTGACCGGGGATCAGGGATCATTCAGTGGGTCTTACTAGCTTACATTGGAAAAGGTGACGTGTGCAGCAGCTTTTCATCCGGAGACAAATTATCATTGGATAATACAGCATCATTCATAAATAGTATCTCTTTCTTGTGGTCTATTTTAAAAGTTTATATTTTAGACCACACACCCTAAACTCGGACATCATTTTCTTTTTTTTAAAGATTTTTATTTCATAATTTTAATTTAACTTTTACAGTTTGACGATCTCCTCTCTTTACGCTGTGTTATTTCTATGAGAGAGAGAGAGAGAGAGAGAGAGAGAGAGAGAGAGAGAGAGGAGAGAGAGAGAGAGAGAGAGAGAGAGAGAGAGAGAGAGGGGGGGGCGTAGAAATAACCCAGTATAAAGAGAGGAGATCGCCAAACTGTAAAAATGAAATTAAAAAATATGAAATGGAAATCTAAAAAAAAAAAAGACATTGCGACGCGGTCTAGGGTCTGTGGTCTAAAGAAAACAACTTTAAAAATGGACCACAAGATATATATTGCTCAGTCGGTAGAGCGTTCGGGTAGAAACACAAGGTTCCTAGTTCGATACCGGCCTTCGCCAACTCAGCGTATGAGTAGCACAGGGATCTGTGCGGTAACGTAAGGAGCTGATGGTAGGTGTAGCGCTCCACCTCAGACGCTAAAATAATCTCCTTGGTCTAGCGCTAGTGAAAAGAGGATAAACTCCCTCGCTGTATGGCTTATACTGACATTAGGCCGCCCCGACGACTTTACTATATATATATATATATATATATATATATATATATAGAGAGAGAGAGAGAGAGAGAGAGAGAGACATCTCTTTCTTGACGTTCATTTTTTCAAGTTTGTATTTATGATCACAGACCCTAGACCCCGAGTAACATTTCCTTTTTTAAATAGATTTTCTTTTTAAAAAATATCTATTTTCCGTTTTTTTTTCTCAATGAACTCATTCTGTTCCATTGGATTTTTCTGTTTTGTTTCCTTGATGTATCAACTTTCCAACCCTCTTTCAGCTTCTTTCTCTTCGTAAAGTATTTTACTTATTCATTCCTTTTATTTTTCTTTCCCTTCATTTTTATCACTCTTAGCTTTCTTCGCTTGATCTTTGTATTCTTTTTCTCTGTATTCCGATACCTTTCTCAATCCGAGTCTTCTCTCTTCCTTCTCTTGTCTCCCATTTTTCTCTTTCTTTTCATCTTCCGCTTTTCTCACCCCCCGACCCACCGCTTCTTTTCCCTTCTCCAATTTCCTTCTCGCCCGAATATTTTCAAACGCCATCTCTCAGTTTGCTCATTTTAGCCTCTTTCATGGCTCCCCTGGTGGTCACTCACAACGGGTCTATCAGTCCGCTGGCCAATCTAGATCACATGAAAGTCTCATTCTCCGTGTTGGTAAGTGGCCATAACTCTAGCGAACGGCACAAGTTTCATTAACGGCGACCAGCAGCGAAACTCCGGCCAAACGGCCTCAGGTGTCCGATGACCCATAGTCAAGCTTCAATATGTTGCCAAGCATCCGCATCGTGCCCGACCCTGGGGCTTGTAGGTATCGCTGGAGCGACCAGTGTTCAGAACGGTGAACTGGCCAAGGGCCAGTTTCACTTTCACACTGATTGATATTGACAACTATATCAACCCAACGCCAAACTATCCACCAAAGATATCATAGCTTTTGTGACGAAGACTTTATTTTGTCTCTTTCTTTAGTTTATTTCTTTTTCTTTCTTTCGTTCCTTTATTTCTTTTTCAAATGTTTGCAGTCGTTGCATATTTTCTATCTTATTTGCTTGTTTATCTTTTATGCTTATGTTTCCACAATATTTTTCTTTTTATCTCTTTTTGTGAATTCAATTTCTTTCGTTTTTTTTCTTTGTTTTTTAAATTAGTTTTCCTTTCTTTCTTTCTTTCTTTCGTTTTGTAAATTAGATTTTATTTTTCTCCCTTTCTTTTGGAAATAAGTTTTCCTATTTTTCTTTCTTTTTGTAAATTCGTTTCCTTTCTTTTTTTCTTTCTTTTTTCTATGTAAATTGATGTTCCTTTTCTTTCTTTCGTTCTTTCGTTCTTTCTTTCACTCTTTTTGTAAATTAGGTTTCATTTTTTTCTTCGTTTCTTTTGTAAATTATTTTTCTATTTTTCTTTCTTTTTATTAATTAGTTTCTTCTGTTTTTCTTTCTTCCTTTCTTTATGTAAATTTGTTTTTTCTTTTCTTTCTTTCTTTCTTTTTCTTTCTTTCTTTCTCTTTCTTTCTTGCTTTCTTTTTGTAAATTCGTTTTTCTTTCCTTTTTTCTTTTTCTCTTTTTGAAAATTCGTCCTCCTTTCTTTGATTGCTCTCTCTCTCTCTCTCTCTCATTCACTCCCCCCTCTCTCTCTCTTTGTAATATAATTTTCGTTTCTTTCTTTTTTTTCTTTCTTTATTATTTTCAAGTTTTTTATTATTTCCTTCATTTTCTAATTTTTCTTCAACTCACTCCTATCAAAATCCTCCTCCTCTTATTCATTCATTTATTTATTTATTCATTTATTTTATTTACTTTTACAGTTTCCCACTTCGATCAACTAAGGAATTACAAACGGTCAGGAAATCAACGGTTCTTTCCTTACGACAGACAGTTATGTGTCCCTGGTGACAGCCATCAGTAAATGTTAGCAAGCAAACAATGAAAATATTTTGCCATTTTGTCTGTCGATCTCAATACTCTAATGTTTATCGACCGATTATCTCCCTTTTTCTCTCTCTCTCTCTCTCTCTCTCCATTTTCTGTTTCTTCATAAACGAATCTATCTGCTAGCAATTCTTTTTGTTTGTTTGTTCTATATACAGACGCAAAAAAACGTATTTACCTTTGTGCTAGTCGTTTTGTGTTTTGTTTCTATATTTGGTATAAGCAAATCCAATACAAAGTCCTCGAGGAACGAGAAACTGTCTCTTTTAAAAAGCAACGTTTGATAGCAACTTTTCGCGGGCCGACACCTTTGTGCTTTTGCAGAACACAAGAATCAACTGCTAGAGTTTCTTTTCTTTGAAAGATTTTCAGCTTACTATAAATTTGTGATTTACCTGCTTTGCTATCTCCAGTGAGAGTCGAGTATGTGCGGTCGCCTATTGATATCTGGAGGCCAATGAGAACGAATCAAACAAAAATCATGAATATTAAATGGAAATATACAACAAGAATTATAAACAAACAAAGCAAAAGTAGAATAAGATAAAGAAAACTGAAAGAAAAAACAAACAAAAACCAAAACAGACTCGACAGAAAAGGAATATAGATACACTAAAGATTATGAAAACTACAATTCTTAAAAAAAAGCAAAATACTATTAATATCAAAGTTAGGCTATTTAGTGGTTGAGATAATCAGGTTATTATACGAGAGTGAGTCAAAAAGTAATGCCATTTTGTTTAGGACAGGTTTAACTACCAACATAGAAACATGTATCGTACGTCAAAATGAAGCTGATCCTCAGTGGATCACATCCCTACTTCTCCACTTAGTCATTTCTCTCACTAGCAATGTTTCACCTTTGAATGAGAGCATGAATCCTTGCCCTCAAAATTCTGTTGACTGTTTTTGAGCCGCTTCTTCACTACAGATTTCACTTCCTCGTCACTGGAATAATGTTTGTCTCTCAAACCCTCTTTCATGGGGCTGGAGAGATGATAGTCTGAAGGCACTAAATCTGGTGAGTATGGAGGATGTGGTAAAGTTATCCACCTGAATTAGGCAATTTTCTCCCTTGTCCTGATGCTTGTGTGTGGTTGAGTAGGAGAAGGAGGACATTGTCATTTGGCAAGTTGGGTTTTACTCATCAGGTTCTTGCTCTGAGCCTCATTAGTCTTAATGTAGGCCTTAGTTTTATAAAAAAAATTTCACATAAATAAAGAAAATGGCATTACTCTTTGACTCACCCTCGTATATTTCTTTGTTGACTGTTCTTTGAGTCACTTCTTCACTACAGATTTCACTTCCTCGTCACTGGAATAATGTTTGCCTCTGAAACCCTCTTTCATGGGGCTGAAGAGATGATAGTCTGAAGGTGCTAAATCTGGTGAGTAATCTGTAGTGAAAAAGTGGCTCAAAGAATAATAAGCGAATGAAGTAGACTGGTACAAAGGGATACAATGCAGATATGACTGAGTGAGAAGGGTGTTACGATTCTGGTCGCCATTTTAGGCGTTTAGGTTTCCTATTAATAAATCCAATGTTGAAAAGTGTGCAGTCTCAGTAGTAAAAAGTCTGTTGTATTTCTTGAAATCTTACGTCGAACAAGAGTGTATCTCCTTGTTGCAGAGAATCCAGTTATAGGGTTCCTTCAATCAGAAAATCCCGTTAGCCACTGATCCGTGGACAGTCGCAAAATATCTCCAATGCTCGAATGCTTTTCTGGAAATGCCTGCAGCTGCTATTTGGGAAATTCCATAGATATGAGTGTGAACGTCTTATACCCTAGATAGTCCAACAAAGGATAATCTATTGGAAATTGTGAAAGAAACTAAAGTTTGAACATAATGACAAATTGAAACGTCTGAAGAGAAAGTTGTATAGAAACTATACAAGGATGCTGCATGATATCCTGAATAAATCCTGGAAGCATCCTCTGGGTTGATTTCATCTTTGTTCAGGCTGTGTCTTTAACATAATTAAACATGAATATTTTATTTAGTTCTTATAATAAAACACATGATATATATATTAATTTATAGCAAAGTACAGCTACTCATGTACTGAGTTGGCAAAGGCTGGTATCGAACCTGGAACCTTATGATTTCTAGGAAGATGTTCCATCGATTGAGCTAAACCGGCCCCTTCTGTTATGATAAATAAACAGGTATTATTTTTATTGATAGAAACTTGACTAATGATAGTTAATAATAAATGTCTCTATTAACCGACATAAAACAGATCAACTGAGTTAAACCAGCCTTATTTAATATATAGAATACTTAAAAATTTTAGTTGGATTAGAAAAGAAAGTGTGAGGAGATAAAGAATGATTATAAAAAAAAAAATTCTCTAAACAAGTCAACTTCTGCTCTTTTCTATAGATATTCATTGAAGATATAAAGATATTTCTATATAATAAAGAAAAATCTGTTTCTTAATTTCTTGTTTTAATTGATTAACAAAGACTTGTTTTTTTCCTATGTAGCTTTTATTAAAACAAGCCCAGCCCAAAACCGCGCGATGAGAAGCAACATCTCAGAGAGAGTGGACCTCTGCACCCGCTCACACTCACTTTCTAGCCGCAACTAACTAAAAACTGTTACGCGCTTCTACTGGCACGTTTTTCGGGGTGGGTGGGTTATTCAAGCGAATGTTACCACGTGTCAATCATCGGCAGTAACTTTCCACTCAACGTTCCGATTTGAATTTTTCTAACGAAATCAATTTATACATTTAGAGTACACTACTTACATAATTCATAGGCTATGCATGAATTATGTAACACTGAAGATCAGAGGAAGAATCGAGATCGTCCAGAACAAAGCACAGGTAAGATTAAGTAGGATACTTTGAAGTATCCTGCTGATCTTAGGAGAGTAGCTTCGGTGAAAATCCACCAGTTACAGCTAATATGAAAAAATCACAAAGAAAGAAACGATCAATTTAAAAAAAGTTACAATCAGATTAATATACTGTTTTTACAAAACAGGGTCTGTCTGAAGTTGTATATAATAAGACAGAAATAAACAATTAAGTAAAAATCAATATTTTCAAAATCGTCCCCTTGGTATCTAACAGCTATTTCAGCGATTTTTTCATTGGTCGAAGTTCCAATGAACTTGATAAGATATAAAGCTGTGCCGTTGTAATTTGTCCAATGAACTGCACATCCTCAAACCTACTACTACTACTACTACTACTACTACTACTACTAATAATAATAATAATAATGATACCATCCTACTAAGTAGTATAAACCCAAAGTGGAGAATGGAACTTTTAGATACAGACGAACCTCCTAATCACGGCTAGGAGACCGGACCTAGTTAATTAACAAGAAAAAAAGAAGTTGTCAAGTGCATTTTGCCTTTCTGGTGGTTCATAAAAAATAAAATGAGAAGGTAAACAAATACCAGGATCTAGCCAGAGAACTTAGAATATTGTGGAACATG
The DNA here is from genome assembly GCA_023376005.1 of Doryteuthis pealeii. Lineage (NCBI taxonomy): Eukaryota > Metazoa > Mollusca > Cephalopoda > Myopsida > Loliginidae > Doryteuthis > Doryteuthis pealeii. Next base: position 136,657,135 of record CM042138.1, on the reverse strand, counting down.
AAGACAACGATCCAGACAAAAGAGAACCTGAAATAATACCATAAGGACTAATTACATCAAAGCAAAAATTTATAATACGCAGCAGACTAACAAGTGTATTTTATGCGTTGACAGATATTGAAACAATATAATCACTTAATAAGCAAATGTCACAAAAGGGATACAAGAGTAGGCCTGATTGGGTAGGAAAGGTTATTCACTGAGAATTGTGAAGTGATTAAAATTTGGCTATACCGAGAAAACCTATATGCACAAGAAAAATGAGACCCATGACATTCTCTGGGATTTTGAAATATAAGCTGATTATCTAATCCCGGCCAATGGTGAAAATGTAAGAAAGGTGACAAACTAGACGAATACCAGGACCTTGCCAGAAGGATGACAATAAATTGTAATATGAAGGTTCTTGTTTGGCCACCAATTTGTTTAACGATTTGATCATCGAAACGAACGATAGTTAAGTGATTACTGTATATAATTGTGAATAGCTCAGTCGGTAGAGCGTCCGCCTAGGTATTATAGGGTTCCTGGTTCTCGCCAACTCAGCACATAAGTACCACAGTGACCTGTACAGTAAAGAGAGGAGCTGATGGTAGGTGTGGTGCTCCACTTCAGAGCTTGATTTAGCGCTTGTGAAAAGGGGATAGACTTCTTCGCTCTATGGCTGATACCGACATTAGGCGACTTTACTTTTTTATGTATACATGGGCCGGTTTAGCTCAAGCGACAGAACACTTTGGTTTGAAAGCAGCGTATTAGCCGCTTATCTTCAAGACAAATAACTTAGAAATAATTCAATGGGATTTATCTTGAAGATGATCGACCTACACTGGTGTGTCCATGTGTAGGTGTCCATAGAATAACATCACTCATGAGTTCATCCTTGCTTCTCCAGCAGTATCCAGAATTGTTCGCTTCACATGTATGGTTTGCGTACAGCTGTTTTCTTGTACAGATGTTTTCTTGTGGATCCTGGTTCCAGGATTTCTTTAAGGCAGCACACAACATTATATTGTTTCCATCTATTTTATTCTCCAAGTTCTTCGTTAGAATCAATGTGGTGCTGCGTATAGTAGCACTAATACAGTTACGGAATTAATAAAGTGACATGCTACATCTATAAGTAAATAGGGCTCAATATCTTGGATATAGCATATATATCTAAGTTAGATTTGGTTTGAAAATCACATAGGCGAGAAACTGTCAGAAACCAAGCGCCGTTGACTTCGTTTGCTGCACATTACCCCATCTTTATCTGAAGTTTTTTTAGTCGTTTAATTCGGGATCTAGCTGATATATGAATTGCTCCATACTCTTTACCCTAGCACATTCAACCGATGTATAAAAAACAACAAACCTAACATGAACGAAAGCGTATTTAGTATCAATACACTAAACATCTTAAATAACTAACATAATAATCTTAGCAACCCCCTAAAAACAAATGTATATATATATATATAATATATATATAATATATATATATATATATATGTGTGTGTGTGTGTGTGTGTGTGTGTGTAACAAGGTCTTCAAACGGATGATATAATGTAGAAGCCGACAATATAAATTATAACATCTGAACACCTTGTTTTTTTTATTATTTATATACCCACTCCATATATATAAACTTTTTACGTATGACAAATATTTGTATATTTTGTCTATACATTATTTGAAAGGCTCTCGTGGTACTAATTTAAGTAAAGTTTATAATTTCTCCTTTAATAACTCCGGGCCTTCGAGTTGTAAGTGGAAGCTTTGAAATATTAACTTTTAAATAATCGAAGATCAAATCTATGCAGTGTTTTGTAGGACATGGAAACGAAATAATACGACATAACTTCAATTTTAAGACAATATATGCATATACTTAAATTATATGACCACACACACACACACACACACACACACACACACACTCATATATATATATAAATATACATGTATATATTTATAGTTGTATATATATATATATTTTTGAGTGTACATGTATGTGTGAGCGTTCGGGCTTAAAATAGTGGTCCAGGCAGGTTTCATAAACTTTTTTTTGCCTGGAACTGGCGCCGGTACTCAACTATCCAAGGAATTTAAAACTGTCAAAAGCAGTCATGCATTTATGTCGATGGTGTCTTGGAGATTTTCGGAACAGAATTATCAATCCAGAAGGTGTGCAAAAAATTCTCCAGAGTCCAGAAACGTCAAAGATCGGCGCCATTTTGACCAGAGTTACAAAGACAAAACAAAGAAAAAAAAGAATGATTTTCCCGCGAGATGTTTAGTGTCGAGATTCGGATTGGTCAGTGTTTCGTCTGAAAAATCTCATTGAAGATTCTCTTGTTCTTTTATAATTTTTTTTTTTTTTGAAGAATCTGAGTGATTCAATGATAATCAAGGCCAAACGTTTAAATATTTTTAATATTCGCCATCTTAAATATCAATCGGTGTCTTGTTCTTATTTCTTTTGTGAATTTATAATATTACTGATTTCCTTGTTAAAAGCAATATACACATACACAGACACACAGGCATACACACACACATATATATATTAATATCGATAACATAGTATGCTATACTCATAAGTGAATAGTGCTCAATATCGTTGATAGAGCATGTATATCTAAATTAGGGAAGCGTGGAAATGAAGTTATCGGCGCTTAGTTACTGACTATTTCTCACATATGTATTTTGAAAATCGCATAGACGAGAAATTGTCAGTTACCAAGCGTCGTTGACTTTATGTCCACGCTACCCTATATATATATATATATATATATATATATTATACTGTAAATTTAGTTACTAAATAAAGTTACTGGTAAAGAACCCTGTCTGCCCTACTATTTACCCATATGTGGGAGAGGAGAGCATATGTATTCATGCCTTTTCCAAGAAAAAGAGCCGGGTTAGCTCAGTCGGTAGAGCATTCGCTGGAAACCACAAGGTTCCCAGTTTGATACCGGCCCTCGCCAACTCAGCGTATGAGTAGCACAGAGATCTGTGCGGTAAAGTAAGGAGCTGATGGTAGGTGTTGCACTCCACCTTAGACGCAAAAACAATCTCCTTGGTCTAGCGCTAGTGAAAAAAGGATAGACACCCTCGCTGATTGGTTGATACCGACATTAGGCCAGCCCGACGACTTTACTTAAAACGCAAAAAGCCTCATCGTGGATTTGAAATTGATTCACCGATTCCATTTCCTACGACTATCCGCCCTATCGGCTGGGGCGTTAGAATTCACCGACTGTACCTCTGCAGAGGGGTAAGACTCCCCCAATGGGGTCACCTGTTGGCCGCAGGTGCCGAACCGTGATGCTTAAGGGTGGAATCCGGACGGCTGAGCAGTCATGACATGCAACACTCCACTTTGGACCTTACTTAGGCTAGACGGGCGGTCACGTCAAGCCCTAGCACCTATATGATTGTTCCAACTCGCCCTCATGGCAAGCCACAACCCCTGTTTTCATATTGGTGCTAAAAAAGCCGTGGCTGAGGGTCTTCAGGTTCTGGGAATGTCGTTAAACTTTATCTGATGGTGAAGTTCCAGTTTTTGAGGTTTGGGAATGTGGAGCACCCCTTTACCACCATTGCTCTTCAGGTCCACTCTGACCCAGAGTGGTAGTACCTGTTAGGGTCCCATCTATGGGTTAAATAGAAAACATGAGTTTATAAACAAAATTGTATTATCCATTAAGAATTGATTTATTTCAAAAATTAGTCGACATTAAATGACCCACAGAGGTTGATATGCCGTAAAACAAAACAAACCAAACCAACCAAACCTACGACTATAACCATTATTCTAAGCGTGCCTCACACACACACACACACACAAACACACACACACGCGCGCGCAAGCACGCGTGCGCCACACATGATATATATATATATATAATATATATATATATATATATATCTGTGTGTGTGTGTGTGTGTATGTGTGCGTGTGTGTGTGTGTGTGTGTGTGTGGTTATGTAAATGTAGAAAGATCGGTCTAGATACGTAAAACTGAAAAAGAAACGAGTTAAAATGTGTACATTACATCTAACATCTCTTTTTCTCTGTCTGTCCGTGTATATATATATATTATATAATATATATATATATATATATATATTATAGTGCCGAAAGGACTCGGGACCTGAATTTTTGTGGACTTATCCACGAATTCCACCCAAACATTAAAAAGTTGACCAGAAAACTCGAAAAGATCAAAATAAAATTGTTAAACAGGAGATGTACCTTTTGTTTAATTCTACATGTATAAATGAAAGAATGCTGCCAAAATACACACACACACACACACTC
>CM042138.1:136617824-136647824 GCA_023376005.1 Doryteuthis pealeii | reverse complement strand
CAACTTTGGTGATAAAATATTAGCAATTCAAAGAAAAGTTTCATTATCGATATATTTATGCATATAGGTATTTGTTTTAGAATATACAGGGTGGGCCAAAAGTAGGGTTACAGTTAACATTAAAACTTAATTAAGTGACTGTCCCCCTACTTTTGGCCCACTCTGTATACATAAAAGTAAAAAAAGTAAAGTCGACGGGGTAGTCTAATGTCGGTATCACCTAGGCAACGAGGGAGTCTATCCACCTTTCCCTAGCGCTAGATTAATGAGATTGTTTTTGAGTCAGAGGTAGAGCGCCGAACCTACCATCAGCTTTACCGCACAGATCCATGTGCTACACATACGCTGAGTTGTCGAAGGCCGGTATCGAACAAGGAAACTTCCGATTCCTTAGCAAGTGCTCTAGTGTAAGTAGTATTTTTCACAGATATACAGAAAATATTTAGGTATATTTTACCCCAAAATAGGCATTTTTAAAGGGTTTTACCATAAAATTTTTATAGAATGTAAGATTTTACTGAAATAGTTATAAAATTATTTTACTATACACATGCAAATATATGCACCCTCCGGGTACAAGTATTTAAACTTTAATGTAATAAACTATTATATTAAATTAGAAAGGCTAATAAAACTTAATAAGAATGCAAATAAAATCATTTGAAACAGAGGGGTACAATTGAAAAAATAGAACAACTGAAACTTACTCTTTCATCACTCCCGTCTTTCATTGCTGAATTTTCATGATTTAGCTATTTAGTTAAATTAGGAAATAAAGAATAAGATTACAGTTATTTCTTCTTGTCAAACGATTTCTTTTAAGATTTATCCCCGGGAATTTTGCTCATATTCATTAAGATGAAACAAAACAATTAGAAACCAATAATACTAAGCACATATGTATTAAATCAAATTTTTAATATCAATATGCAAATTAGCCTTCTCGTTCGCACTGTCAAGATAAGGCCAACAGTATTGATAATGCAAAAAGTAATGGAGGTTTAAATAAAAAAAAAAGACCAGGGAGAATAGGGTGTAAATAAGTAAGGGAATTGTGACTTGAGTAGTGATATAGTTTCGGTTACAGGTAGACAATCGCACAATCTTCATTATGATAAGATGTTAGTCCAAAACATCAGACCATTTCTGGAACCATTGGGATATTTTGTTTTAAATTAGCTTATACATGAGCCAGAAAATCATTTCAAATATTGCACTACAATTTCGATAATAAGTTTTCACGCACAAGTTTATAAATTGTCAGCTTCAAAACACCGTAAATTTCCACCAAAAATGATTGTAATCTAAAAGAAAACCGCAATTATGTTCACTTTTGGATTAATACCCTTGGGAAAGGTATGAATCCACTCATCACCCCAGCTATGTATTAGATACTACCGCTACCGTTCATCTACAAGGATGGCTTTGGCATTAAATAACCCACGAAGGTTGATATGCCATCAAAAAAAAGAAACCAAACGAAACCAAATCAAAATTACTTAACATTTTTTTTTAGCAATAATACTGCACCAATAAAATCGATGCTTCTGTGGTTGAGCAAACAAACCTTACGGATGATGATCGCTTTTGGTAACCAAGGGGACTTCAAAGAGTTGCTCTCTGTTGTGGTTCCCCTACCAAAAAAAGGGGGTCAGTTTACTTTCATCCCGAAGGACAAATCAATGAAACTGGCGCTTGTGCTCGTTTATTTTCATGTCTATTTTTTGCTGACCCCCAGTTGATGCAGGGAGGGAAAAAGTGTGTTTACAACCGAATATTGGAGTATATTGATTGGCATTTCAAGGCTAAAAGGTGATCGCTTCCACTTAGGATTTCGATGTTCCAGAGTTGGATAATTCAAATAAAGAAAAAAGCTCGATTTCAAAGGAACACGAACAGACAGCCACCCAAAACTATCCACCGTGTTTAGGTACCGACAGAGTAAACATATACACTCACATATAATCATAGAGAACGCAGACTCAGACACGCAGACTCAGACACACACATACACACATTTATATAAATACTAGAAGCGGTTACCCGGCGTCGCCTGGGTAGAATATTTACCTCGCATCCCACGTATGCGGGTATGACTCAAGGTAGTTTAATATGGGACCACCCACAGGCCGAAGCTCATGGGATGGCGGGTGCAAAAAATGCGTCAATACCGTCGGCATTCCTCCCCAAGCGGGCGCCTCAGGCACTGCCCCTTTAAATCAAGGGAGCAGGTGTTGCCTGGGTGGATAGTACCCTGGGATCAAGCTGTTAATATAACACAAATACTCCAGTAGACAAAGCAACCCCGAAGGTTGGGTTATCAGTGCGTTCCTCTGGGTAGAGAGGAAACTTTCTAAAAAGGTAGTCCCGCAGATCCATTATAACTGAATCGTGGGTTTAATCGTAGTAGAATGTCCCATTAAAATCCCTCCGTAAAAAGACCTTGCATTTATCCAGCCATCATGAAAAGAAACGTTAATGTCTACTATTTAAAATATTAAATGCATAAAGAATTCCACACAATCTAATTAGTCTTTGAAATATAAAACACATATGCACTCCTCATTATTCTTGCAGCGTTTATTATCTATTATGAACTATTATGAAATATCTAATATGTTTATCAAAATAAACATATGTATGTTAGTGTGTGTATTTACCTACCCCTCCGCAACCGGCAGAATGTGACAGAGGTCAATTTACTAAGGCTAGAGAATGTAGCCTGTCTTACTATTTACCCATAGCTGCTGGGAGAAGAGAATATTTCAAGACTTTAGCGAAAAGTGAAACACAAACAGTCTCCCATTGTATTTACCCACAGCAGGATGTGTCTGAATTCAGGGTTCTCTTTCCTCTAGACTGGTTGCCTTACCTAGCCCACAGAATCCAATCTGTCCTACTATTTACTTATAGCTTTTGGGGAAGTACAGATGGATTCATTACTTTTCAAGGGCGTAGAGAAATGCAAGTAGCCCCCCCAAGATTTGAACTCGGGTCACCCTTTCCATTTCCAACGACGATAACCGTTGCCAAATGCGCGCCTAATATCATCCTCTCAGTTTGGTTATTTACAACCATCCACTTTGACATTTGTTAATATTTTCTTTCATATCTATAAAGTATCAGCCAGACAGCGAAGGTGTCTATCCCCTTTTCACTAGCGCTAGACCAAGGAGATTGCTTTGGCGTCTGAGGTGGTGCGCCACACCTACCATCAGCTCTATACTTTACCACACAGATCCCTGTGTTACTCATACGCCGAGTTGACGAGGGCCGGCATCGAACCAGTAACTTTGTGGTTCCTAGTTGGATACTCTACCGACTGAGCTTAACCGGCTCTTTCATATCAATAAACTAAGTAAAGTAGTCGAGGCGGCCTAAAGTCGGTATCAGCCAGACAACGAGGGAGTCTATCCCCTTTTCACAAGTGCTAGACCAAGGAGATTATTTTTGCGTTTGAGGTGGAGCGCCCACACCTACCTTCAGCTCCTTACTTTACCACACAGATCCCTGTGCTGCTCATAACGCTGAGTTGGCGAGGGTCGGTATCGAACTAGGAACCTCGTGGTTTCTAGACGAACGCTCTACCGACTGAGCTAAACCCGGCTCTTTCATATCAATAGCAGGACTGAAATAATGCTTTTTCCCCTTAAAGAGACATTTCCAATACATTCTTATCATATTTCCGCTCACCAGACTTTATGCGCTTAAAAATACGTTTTGTTCCGCTATAGAGACCACCGGAAATATCCACTTCCAAAGATGAGATGTTGAATAAGAAAAAGAAAAGAAAATATGACAAATAGACTTAAATACACCGGATGTGGCTCCAAATAAATGCAAGATTTAAAAATAAAGTAGGACCCCCCAAAAAAAAACCAAACATTACCCATAACACCTTTCGTAACCAATTAAATCGGTTCCCTCAAAATGTTAGAACTACTTTTTCGGAGCCTATTTACACAGATAAATAGCGTTCAAATTTCATCAGCTATTATGCTATTAATTTAAGATATAATGGTATATTTTATTGTACGAGGGAGATTCAAAAAAATACCAACACTCTTGTTTTATGGAAGCCGACCTCATCCTGGTGGATTAAATAGACATAATCATGATTAATCTGTAGAGGACAAGCTACCTCATCGATAACTCACCGGTTTCCCTTGTAGGGGATTACCTTCCTTTTGCCGGAAGAGTTATCTTCTCTCTGCGTTGCTGTTTGTTCCCACTAGGGGACCTCTGGTATTTAAGCGCGTTCATTCAAACGCTGCTTCCTCTTTTTAGCTAGATCTTCTCAAGAACTGCTATGGGCTAGAGTCTATCTACCCCCTTCTCGGTGGGGCTCTGTCCCCCCTCTTACATTACTGTAAGTCTTTATACAGCATGGACTATCCTTTAGTTCCATGTCTGTAACATTTATATGTTACGTACATTTGGGTATCTTGTTTATACCTAAATATTGTATATGTATTTACATGTTCTATTCTCATGTACATTATGTATCTTATCGTTTCCATGTGCTGTTATATATATTAAATGTTTTGTCTCACAGCGTGTCGGAATTGTATATTCAATAATTAACCTTGAATCTTACACCCTGTACCATTGATCTTGGCGACTCTTCTCATTTGGAGTAGCGATTGGCTGGTGTCCTACACCTGTTTCCTGCGTCACGCTCATCCAACCACTTTTAAAATTATCTCTTCGCTCATATACTTTAAAAACCTCCAATAAATTTCAGCCTCTAAAACTATTTCCGACAAGAGAAAATGGGACACCTCCATGGTGCATACTGCTAGTGGTGCAGTCATTTTTACACTGTAAAGACAGTAAACAAAATGACGTGATAAGACTCAAACTTCAATCACATGATCACAAATCTGCCAACTATAAGCATGAATGAGCAAAACACAGTGTGACAATTATATCTATATGTTATGGCTAAAGTCCTGATAATTTCTGACTCTCTCTTATACTTAAAACTCCTGAGAAATACTTTGATCCTTCTTTAGTAGAAAGCCTTGATGCTAAAAATGTTATTTCAGCAAAGCAACCCAATGATTCGTGGTCCAATAACATTTGTTAATGTATTGCATACTCTTCTTATTCGATCCTAACGTCTCTGTTTTCGGGTTCCGGTTCTCTTTCGTCATCACCTTTCATCGGGTCGTATCGGATGGGACATCTTCATCGGGGTCTCTCTCTCTCTCTCTCTCTCCTCTCCTCCCCTCTCTCTCTCTCTCTCTCTGGTTCTGGGTTCCATTTTCGGGGTTGTCTGTGTCTCTCTACGTCCCATCTTTGTTAGTTTTTACTATATCAGGAACACGGAGACGTATTTTCTGTGTACTCGTTTTTATTCAATTCTCGGATATATACTTAAACCTGCGTCTTTTCCTGCAGTTTTTGTTTTCAAATATATCATACTTATTCTTTTTAATACTGTCTATTGTCTTCAACTTATATAAGTTTGCCTTGTTAGCGGGACTGAGCCCATACTGACCAAAAAAATAAAGACCGGTAAAACACACCCAAAACGAATGTCCAAGGTATGTAACTAAAATGCATCTGTTAGTGAGCTCCAGTTCTGGAGATCTGGGGAGTGTGGAAATCCCTTCATTACGATTACTCTTAGGTCCACTCTGACCCGGAGCGGTATTACTTGTTTGGATCTCATATACGGGTCAAGGTTTGGTATGGTTTCTTTGTTTTATGGCATATCAATTTTTCTGGGCTATTCAATACCAAAACATATAGAAAAACAATAATGGTACTACATAACCCATAGTTAGGGGGATAAAGGGTCCATGCCTTTCGCAAGGGTATTAGTTTGAAAGCGAACGTAACAGCGAGACTGGAGATCAAACTTGCTTATTACAATGTCGCAGACCGGCACTTTAGCAACTACGCCACGGAGATTCCCCCTTCTACGGGTCAAATATATCTGTTTAAGAATTATTCGTATTCGATAGGACTGTGTTCAAACAACAACGACAACAACAGCTCTTAAGTTGGTTTGTTGTTTTACGGCATATCAACCCCTTTCGGGTCGTTTAATGTCGAATCAAATAATCTTTTGATAAACAAAGGACTCAGGTTGCTCACTGTGCCTGCTGTTGCTTAAGGGGTCACCCAATTAAGTAGTGAACAGGCTCATCGCGGCTTAACATCGGTGATATATCAGGAACCGATGGTTTCAGCGTGATTTGAGTGTAATGCAAATCTTAAGAAACAACTACGCAAGAAAATATCAAAATGGACGTACAATAAACGCAATTCCTATATGGTATGCATAAATTTACCCTAAGCGGGTTTACATGCCATTAAAATCAATCAATCAGTCAGATATATATTTACACACACACACACACACACACACACACAACACACACACTCTCTCTCTCTCTCTCTCTTACGAATACACACACACTTACGCATACGCACACATGTGGAGGTCGTTCAAAAGTCCTAAGCCTAACACAGAAGGACTCAAAGAACAAGACAATTTTTCACTGTCTTTCAATGTACTTTCCCTTGAAATTAATGCACTTGATCTATCCACCCTTTCTCTCTCCCTCCTCTCCCCTCTCTCTCTTGATATATATATATATATATATATATATATATATATATATATATATATATATATATATATATACCAACTTTTTCTTACGAGCAGAATGTGACAATATCAATTTGTTAAGCAGGCTTTAACAGGTTTGAATTCAAAATTTTCCTTCTCCTAGACTGGTTGCCTAACGCAGGTTAAAGTGCCCAATCTGCCCTACCATTTGCCTGGAGGGAGAATAGTTGGATTCAAGAGTTTTAGCGTTATGTGAAATGCAAACACCTCGTTCAGGATTTGAACTCGTCTCCTCGTGTCCATTTCCTAGGACGATAACCATTATTCCATGGACTTTCACTTATCTATATATTGGAAAGGTCATTTAGAATGAAAAATAGAAAAAAGATGAGGATGGTTTATTGATATATGAGGAAATATATCGACACTAAGTGTTTCGCTTGGAGATTCACAGTATCGAACACACATTTAAAATAAACTATTAACTATACATGTATTTTTGCAACTTAATGAATCTACTATCTCGGAATTATATGTTGACTTTCCTTCAATGCCCCTGATTCTGCAATAAAAATGTAATTTTGTAATTTTGTAATTTCAATATAAAACGACCCTTTCTAAGATGGCGGTCAGACAAGATAGAAGTAAACAACAGACAAGATAGAAGTAAACAACAGAGTACCAAATAAACTCTACCATCACTATCTCGAATATGTCTCCCTCTATTATATACCCGAGTGTGGCAGAAGGGTATATACGACTATACAACACACTTACACAATACAATACACTTACTGCTGCATAGATAGCTCTACCTAAACTCTGATAAAACAGGGTTCATATATTTTGAAAAAAAAATGGAGATATTTGCATATTACATTCAAAGCCCTTAAATTTGTAGACCTGTTCACCTACCTCAGTAGTAATATCACATATATTTCATATGAAAGGAATCAACTGCTATTGTTGTCGATCATATGGAAATCTTATCTTAGTGATTAGATAAAACGGGAATTATTTCAAGCTGTAACCGTATAAGTACTACTGTATGTCTGTACCATTTAGAATTTAACGAAACACTTGCAGAAACATCTATATGGGAACTAAACAAGGATGATTCCGGCTATCTTGAAAATAAAAGAGAAGAAAAGAGAAAATTAAGAAAAAGAAAAGAAAAAAAAAGAAAGGGAAAAAGTAAGGAAAAGAAAGAAAAGAGAGAAAGAAAAAGAAAGAAAAAAGAAAAGAAAGAAAAGAGAAGAAAGAAAGAAGAAGAAGAAGAAGAAGAAAGAAGAGAGAGAGAGAGAGAGAGAGAGAGAGAGAGAGAGAGAGAGAGAGAGAGAGAGAGAGAGAGAGAGAGAGAGAAGTGTGAGTATGAGTGTGTGTGCAAGTGAGACAAGCACACACACACATAGTATCTCTCTCTCTCTCTCTCTCTCTCTCTCTCTCTCTATATATATAATATATATATATATATATATATATATATATAGTTTTTTTTTTCCTTTTTTTTCCGTAGTTAGGGTCTTTCCATGTGTGGTTTAACCATTTTTTTATTTTTTATTTATTTTTTATTTTTTACTTTTTATTTTATTTTATTTCATTCTGTTTTAGTAGATTCTAATTCTTTATTCTAATTTTAATTATTTTCTTATTTTAATTTAATTTATCTTATTTTATTTTATGAGATTTTATTAATCTTAATCATTATGCTTTATTCCTTTACCTTATTGTCATTATCATTATTATTTGTTACTTTTATTTTTATTTTTATTTTTATTTTATTTTTATTTTTTTAATTTTTAATTTTTAATTTTTAATTTATGTTTTATTGTTTATTTCTATATTATTTTGTTATCTTTATTTTTCTCTTTCTTGTTCTCATCTTCTCTTCTTTTTTCTCTTTTTATTATTTTTAGCCTTTAAATTCTGCTCATTTTGTATATACACTCTTACAACTATTTCTCCAAGGAATATGCCCCAAGCTAAGCCACACCTCATCCAAAACATAGACCTCCCCGCTCATCCAAAGAAACTAACCCCACCCATTCCAAAATAAGACACCAACCCTCCCTCCCCTAAATTGATAGATATAAAAGAGATGTTACTTTGGGAAATTCTCAGTAAGAGTCATGTTCTTGTGATTACCTGAAGATGCCGTATTAATACGGTTGAAATAAATTATTGTAATGAAGCAAGTTTAGAGTTTTTCTTCATTTACTATATATATATATATATATATATATATATATATATTATATATATATATATATATATAAGGGGTGACAGATACATAGATAAAAAGAGAGAGGGGGTGAAGAGAGAAAGAGAGAGTGATATATAATAAGAAGAATATTCGGTGTAACCCAAAACATGTCAAATACGTGTTTTAGTGTATGTAAAACAGCAAATATACTTTTGCAATTTAATAATGAAGATGACTGCGTCTTACATTCCATACAGGACACATTATACTTTCGCTCAAACGTACAAGGAAGATTCTAAAATATTTTGTGAACAAAAAAACTCAGCTTTATAATCAAATGTTATGATCAAATTAACTTTCTTTTATGTAAAATGCCAACATGATTTAATGAACACTCACATACACGCACGCACGCACATGTATATGTATATTTTATCTTCTCTAATAACTTATAGAATAATTATATTAACTTGATGCTTCAAAGGAGTCTAATAATAGATGAGGAAAACTTTCTATCAGGGACCCCACTCTCAAAAAGTGTTTTAATACTTTTTAGAGGGGTCCTTGGAAAGGATTTTTCATTTATCCCCTCATTTCCTTCATTTAAATCAATCATTTTACATATATATATATATAATTATATATATATTATATATATATATGTGTGTGGTGGGGGGGGGCTGGTTATGGGCGAGATATTATCATAAATGTACAAAATTACAACTTTATTTAAATACTTCATGTTTCGCCCAGAGATAACACACGATCAATAGCGCGTTTTTCAAAGGATACCCGTTATTTGCTTAGAAAAGATAAACTATTTTTTTTCCTTCTGTTGTCTGAATGTATCCAGTGAGTGGATCTGAAACTAACATTTTGGCTCAAATTTTAATAGTCAAAGTAAATAAATCAACCACAATCTTACCACGAAATAATATATATATATATATATATATATATATATATATATATAATATATATATATATATATATGAAGTAAGCAATCTGTTTGAGATGGCGATAGCCGACAATTTTTGGGAGAATATATGCTTAATTGAAGTCATACCTAATTTTGAAAATTAATTAGTTGATAATAAATGAATTAGGTGAGCATATCTGTTCAAATGTAAAGAGTAAACAAATCGAGAGAAAAAGTCAATCTCTGTATGTACATTTCTGCATATTATGCCTCATCAGCGGTTCCCTGTCTATAACTGCTGATGAGGCATAATATGCCGAAATGTATATACAGAGATTGACTTTTTCTCAATTTGTTTACACTTTACATTGAACAGATATGCTCGTCTAATTCATTAATTACCAACTAATTAATTTTTAAAATTAGGTATGACTTCAATTAAGCACATATTCTCCCCCCAAAAAAATATATATACGAGGGTGAGTCAAAAAGTAATGTCATTTTGTTTAGGACAGGTATAATTACCAACACAGGAACATATATCATACATCAAAAATGAAGCTGGTTCTCTGTGGATCACATCCCTACTTCTCCACATAGTCACCGTTTCTCTCAATAGCAATGTTCCACCTTCGAATCAGAGCATGTATCCCTGTCCCATACAATTCTGTTGACTGTTCTCTGAGCCACTATTTCACTTACTGGTTACTGAAATAATGTTTGCCTCTCTTCGGCCCCATGAAAAGGGTTTGCTAAGGCAATCAGTCTAGAAAGAAAACCCTGAATTTAAATCTGTTAAACTCGGCCCCAAAACTGACTTGTGTCGCATCCTATCCGTGTGGAGGGGTTGGGTACATACATACATACAAACATGCATGTGGACTGCCACTTTTGCAACAAAAAGCTCCCTTGGGAGTGCATGTGACTCCTCATGCCAAATTTAGACTCCCTCGCAGCATGGCCGATACCGACGACTTTACTTACTTATTTACTTACAATCTTATGGTCCATCCTGTAGGCTTTAAGCAAGAGCGCTTGTCCAGCGGAAATCCTCTATAAAGTATCCTTTGGTTCTCCTTAGTATTGTAAGTTCCTCCTCAATGATTGCAAGTGAAATGTAGCAAGTACCAGTGTTTACGTAGTGAATCAGCCACGCATTATGGCTGTTGATTGGCCGGAGGAAAAAACCACGTGACTTCGGCTAGTCTATAAATTCAGGTTGGGAATTGGAGCACACCTTATCTCCAAAAAATTCCAACAGCGAGCGCTGTGGCATATGTTACAAGCAAGACTTACTTTAGCGTTCACATTGCCTCTCTGCACTCCCATATTGTTTCTCAGAGATTCTGTACACCTGCATACTTTGTCACAGAAATGGTTTCAATTATCAGTAGGCACACACACTCACATATATATATATAATATATAATATATATATATATATATATATATTATATATATATATATATATATATATATATATATATATATTCATATATACATACAATATACATACTTACATTGAGGTGCATGGTGTAATGGTTAGAGTCGTAGTAAATGGACTCGTCGACCCGATTTCAAATCCTGGACGTGGCTGTTTGCATTTCCCATAGCGCTAATATTCTTGGGAAAGGTATGCATCCATATATTCTCCCTCGATCCATGAGTAAATAGTACGACAGACCGAGATCTTAAACCTTGGATAGGTAACCAGTCTAGGAGAAGGAAAACTCTGAATTCAAACTTTTTAAATACCGCTTAAGAAATTGATCCTATATATATATATATATATATATATATATATATATATATATATATATACTGCTTTGCCCAATTTTTTCGTTTGATTTATGACACATGTTACTGGGGAGCGTTTAGTTTTTAGATACGCGTTCAAATAGATCATTTTTGATCGCATTGTGACACACAAGTGTACCATTAAAAAACTATATCAGTATTGGTGTAATGGTGTTTCTGATTCTAAACAATACATTAGGAAGAAAACTATTATTGTTTTAAGTATTAAGTATATATATATATATATATATATATATATATATATATATATATATATATATAGTTAAAAAATTAATGGTAAAATGAATGAATGGATGAAATAAAAATGAATGAAATGAGGGGATAAATGAAAAATCCTTTCCAAGGGACCCCTCTCAAAAGTATTAAAACACTTTTTGAGAGTGGGGTCCTGATTGAAAGTTTTTCTCATCTATTATTAGACTCCTTTGAAGCATCAAGTTAATGATATATATATAATATATATATATATATATTTATATATATATATATATATATATTATATATATATATAAGGATAATCTACTGAGTCAGACGAGCCTACTATTAGTTTCGCATAAAGCTCTTCAGGGCTAAAATCTGACAGATTTTAGCCCTGAAGAGCTTTATGTGAAACTAATAGTAGGCTCGTCTGACTCAGTAGATTATCCTTATTACTTGGCTCTACTTAGGTATCGAGCACTTTTTACAAATTAGCTTCTCCTAGCGGTTATATGAATATCTTGGTCTTTTCTTTTTTTCAAAAATTTTTTTCTTCCTGGTTGATGTTTGGTAGTATATTTTTACAATCAAACTCTCTGCCGGGTTTTTTCTCTCCGCAAGATCTACCAACACGCTTGGTATATATATATATAATATATATATATATATATATATATATATATAAGTTAAATATGCACTAAAATGTACTATAAATAGTTTGCAATTCTTTGAGAGGACCGGTTATAATTGAGGTGGTCAAATCAATAGAACAATTCAGAATAATTAACGGTATAGAAATTGGAGTATGTGATTCAATGTTAGCTAGCTTGATTAACAGATCCTTGTTAGTAAGTTCGATTCTCACTGGATGTCCTAAAATTTCGGCCTTGTGTCACAACTAAGTTAGACAGTAAATAACTACAATGCCGAAACTAAAATATTTACATCAAGTGTTGAAGTCTTTTACACCAACTTTCTTAGGCTAGTTATATTTTTTTTATATTTGCACTATAGATTAACTGATTGATTGTAATGGTGTGTCAACTATGCCAAGAGGTTAGGGGAATCTCGTTCATTGTATGATCACATTTACATTTTTTGTATAGTCGTTGTTTCTTTATTTTTTTTTACATACGTTACTATTATAATTATTTCCCTCCTTGCAAAATTTTCACACCAGAAAAAAAATCTAATTTGTTTAGTTAAATTGAATATTGTAATTCTAATAATATTTCAGTGACCGACCCAACCTATGTCTACAATTGTAGATTGATTCAATTATAATGGGTCAAAAAACTTTTCTTTATCCGGGAAATTAATTATAGTTAACTTTTCGTGTAGACATAGGTAGCATGGATCATTTAGAGATCTGCACACATTTGATTTTCGAAGGATATTCCATTTAATAATTGGTGTTTATGTTCTGATCCTTTGTCCCAAATATATCTAGATAGAGTTGTAGCATTTCTAAGCTTAATATTAGTAAATTAGTGTTAATGGTTTGTAAATCTAGTTTTAAACTCCGACTTTGTGCATATAATTTATCTAGATTTGACTTTTTGAGTAGTTGTTACTGAGGCCTGGGTAAATAGTTATTAATCTTAATAGGATAAATACTGAAAAGAACAAAAGAAAACTATAAATCAGTAATATTCAACCCCTAAAATTTAATTAGAATTAAATTTTAACTGTTTTTACTAGGTATTATTTATAATTAGTATTAAATAAATAACAATACAAAAAAGAGAACTAAAAAATAAATACACGAATAAATAAACCACACGTGGAGAATTGAGAGAAAAATATCAACTAACGAAGCGTTCAACCATTATTATCCGAAAAGAAATGTATCTCAGTTTAACTAAGGAATTACATCGACTTAGTTAAGCGTAGGGTAGCGCCCTGATGGATTGAAACTACCGTAGACCCTTAAATTTTCTCTTCTCTCTCTCTCTCTCTCTCTCTCTCTCTCTCTCTCTCTCTCTATCTATTACTATATATTATATATATATATTATATATATATATATATATATATAGTAAATGAAGAAAAAAAAACTCAAAACTTGCTTCATTACAATTTTATTTCAGCGTATTACTACGGCATTTTCAGGTAATCACAAGAACATGACTCTTACTATGAATTTCCCAAAGTAACATCGCTTTTTAATTCTATCAATTTGGGGAGGGTAGGGTTGGTGTCTTAGTTTGAAATGGGCAGGATTAGTTTTCTTTGAATTAGGCGGGTTAACTATAATTAAATTCCTGGATAACAAAAATCTTTTGATTATTCACACACACACACACACACACACACACACACACACACATATATATATATATATATATATATATAACACCTTTCTCACCATTCTTCTCCTTCCACCTCCACATTAATATAATTAAAAAAAAAACTGGAAATACATCACCCCTGATGATGGCACTTCGAAGTGCCGAAAGTACTCGGAACTGAACTTTGGTGGACTTATCCACCAAATTCCCACCCAAACTAAATATTTTCGGAAGTAAAATTCCATCTTCAGAGTTATTGAAAGTACTAGGTGTTTTTTTATAGTACTTATTCCCACGGTGATCAGATGAATACAATATCGCCGTGGGATAAGTACTATAAAAAACACCTAGTACTTTCAATAACTCTGAAGATGAATTTTACTTCCGAAAATATTTAGTTTAAAAAAAAAAAAATTAAATAAATTCAACACATATTGCAACACAACAAAAATTGCTTCAAAATCTTTATATTACACATACACACAATGCTTCAAAGATACTATAAGAAACAAACTATATATATATATATATATATATATATATATATATATATATATATATATATATATATATATATATGGGGTGTCCATATTAACATACGCATAGGTAACGCACTCTGTATCCTCTGTCTGAATGAAAATATGCATGTTTTTTTATTTTATATTTCTACTTTTCTTAGACTTTATTCTTTTAAAATTGTTGTTTAAAGTTAAAATCGGCGCCATATTTAAATATATACATATATATATATATTTCGCTTGGAGTTGATTCTCCATTCATTACTTAACATTCTGATGCAATAAAGTAAACTGCCTGACTAGATTCACCATTCCTCTACGTTACGTTTCTACAATTTTCCTTTCATCCCTTTTTTTGCTTCGAAAAATATGCAACGTTTCTTTGCTTAACTTTCTTTTTTCTTCAAGCGGGTTCTAATCACGTCAGAAGCCGAAAGTTTTCTAATCGTGGCATTAATGTGCACATGGAACTGTCAGTGATAATTACTCTCGATATTTCCTTGCGTATGTGTCGGCCATGTGTCGGTTCGGCGAAAAAGAGGAGGAGGAGGAGAAGGGGGATGAGGTGAAGTAGGAGGAAGAAGTGGAGGGAGCAGTAAGAAGCAAGAATTCATTTGACCTTTTAATGAAGACGAATTGAACCAAGCAGTTCCTAAGGCATCGAGATGTATATATATATATATATATATATATATATATATATAATATAATATATATATATATATAAAACTACACACAACAATAAAACAAAACAAAAAAAGCCAAATAACAACAAAAAACTAAAAATAAAAACAACCTACAAAATGTGATGAAATGAGAAATGACTGAGGTGAAAAAAATCTATTAAAGTTTTCTTTCCCGAAAAAGTAATTACCTGATTTGTAACTTAAGAAATGTTACGATTAAAAATTCAGTCTTCATATAAAACCATTTTTTTTTGCATCTTCTTTAGATTTTCTCATTTTATTAAGAAAATTTTACTAGACAACAAAAAGAAAACATTGATATATATATATATATATATAATATATAATATATATATATATATATATAAAGGTGTGTCAAAAAAGTATGGAGATTTTTTTGTACTTTTTGACACACCTTGTATTCTGAAAAGAGAACGTTTCATTCATTGAATTTTTTTCAGGATATAAGGTCTATCAAAAAAAAGTACCAAGTCAATAAATGGAACGTTATTTTTTTTCAGAATAGAAGTTGTGCCATAAAGTTCAAAAGATCTCGAGTCTTTTTTGACACCTTGTATATATATATTTTTTCACGACTGGTTTTTAAGATCTCAACCATTGAACTCATCTGATGATTGCATAACCATGAAACTTCAAGTTATGAGTGTAAATCCATAATATTACCATTGATTATAAATCTGCTCTGCTTTATTAGCATTGAGCACCTTTCATGCCAATACTTTTTCTCATTTTTTCATTCTCTATTCATTATATTATATATATATATATATATATATATATATATATATATATATATATATTGATATTAATATTAATCCTAATTCCTGTCCTGATGAGCTAGTAAGCGAAACCCTTCGTTAGTAGATCTGACTTATTAGGATTAATATTACTATTTGCACTATTTAGGTATAGAGCACTCTTTACATTTTAGCTTTAGACAATCCAAGCGGTATATTTATTTTTCCTTTGGCCAAATGTTACAGTGTTAATCGATTATTTTCGGTTTTTTCTTTGTAGTATATCTTTGCTAACAAATTATTTGCCGGGTTTTTACTTACCGCTAGTATTTACCAATAGGATTAGTGTATATATATATATATATATATAATAAAACAGTTTACATACCTCGGTAGCAATATCTCATCTACTGAAATGTTAACATACGCATAGGTAAAGCATGGACCGTTATTTCGTTGGAGGCGCGTGGAGTAATAACCATCGTAGAAAGTTGAAAATTGGAAATGAATGCGACAATATGTTGAAAGGATAAATAAATAAAGGAAATAAATTATTGAATGAATAAAATTAATTTAATGAATTACCTACACGTGTTTCGGCCAGGAGTTTGTTCATGTACACAGTGTATTCTATTATTATTTTAAATATGAAATAAAACAATAATAATAGAAAACTATAACATATTTAAGTATACAAAGAAAGCGGTCTTCTTGAGAGTGAAATGTTTGATGTTTGAGGTTAAAACGGTCAAAATACAGAGAATTTTGAAGGGTTTTTTGGGACGCTTACGGTTGGAGAAAGAGAGGAATGTTTGGTCACGGTTACGGTTATAGAATAAAGAATATTCGGTGGAGAGTGACATTTGAATATATATATATATATATATATATATATATATATATATATATATATGAAATTGGTACATTTGGGCAGCATCTTTTTATTCAAACAAATTTGGTTAAAAATAATAAAATCCTTAATGTTTTCAAGTTTGTTTTTTTTTTTTCGTTCAGGTTTTCTAAATGTTTTTCGTTATAATCTTGAAAGGTATTATTTAATTGTCCAAAAGAGTTATTATTAATAAACCAAGTACTTTCGGTTATTTTCTGAACCATTATCAAATCTGTTTATATTTATATTTAATAGTTTATTCATATAATAAACAATCTTCGTAATGATAGTTTGGATGAATATAAAGTGCTAAAAATGGTTCGGAAATGAACCAATAGAATATATATATATATAAAAAATAATAAAATTCGAAGGCAATACAATGCGTAAAAAATAAAGACAAAAAGATGTTTTATATGTCTAATCGATTTCAAAGCAAAGCTTTATCATCAGAGTTTTATTCAGAATAAAACTCTGATGATAAAGCTTTGCTTTGAAATCGATTAGACATATAAAACATCTTTTGTCTTTATTTTTTACGCATTGTATTGCCTTCGAATTTTATTATTTTATAACATACTTAACAATGCTTCAAGCAAATTACCAATTACTTATATATATATATATATATAAAGTGGCTTACGGTGAATATGGGCACGATCGTTGAGGTGCACAAAATCCAGGGGTTAAGTCCGCGATAAAACAAATACAAAGTGCTCAATACAAAGTAGAGCAAATTTATTAAAGAAATGGATACAATAGAAACCTACTCGAGTTTCACCATAAGGATCTTCAGGGTTAAATCCACTGAATTAATCGAGTACCGATTAATTGCAGCCGATTACACGTGTGTTCATTGAATGAGATATTTCGTTACAAGGAACGCTTATAATGAGATATTTCGTTATAAGGGAACGCTTATAAGCGTTCCCTTATAACGAAATATCTCATTCAATGAACACGTGTAATCGGCTGCAATTAATCGGTACCTCGATTAATTCAGTGGATTTAACCCTGAAGATCCTTATGGTGAAACTCGAGTAGGTTTCTATTGTATCCATTTCTTTAATATATATATATATATATATATATATATATATATCCGCAATAATAAACTAGTTTGAATGCCTCAGTAGCAATATCTCTTCTACTAAAAGCAATGTTAACATAGACATAGGGGAAAATGGACTGATATTGACAGGTTGACGACCAGAAGATTGATATGCTACTAAACAAAGAAACCAATTCTACTTGTTTAAATGTACATTTTGTTTAATATCTAAACAAAAAAAAGAATATTTTTAATAGCAAATAACTTTTAATATTTAAATTCTAATATTTAATTTTAAATATTGTTAGTGCTTTATCCGTAATTTTATACCACTTGCTTTATAGATGTATACAAGGTGCGTCAAAAACATGGAGATTTTAAATACTTTTTGACACCCCTTGTATTCTGGAAAAATAACGTTTCATTCATTGTTCATTTCTATCTTGGTAAAACACAGCTCAATCTCGATACTTTTATGACACACCTTGTATGTTGTTTAATATAGGGCATCGTTACTATTCCGTTATGTAGAAAAAATAACATCATTGGTTAGAATGTTTTTTAGTATGTTGTAGCTTCTGAATATTACTAAAATAAATGTTTAATATCATATTTTTAATATCTATATAGTAATACTCTAGTTCCATAATCTTCCGACTGTTATCATTTTGTAACACCCTCTGGTTAAAGATGAGACCACCCAAACCATCCAAGATGAAATGCAGAAATGTAAATCCTGATTATAATGTGTTGTTTATCCACCGAATTCTTATTTCTTTTGAGTGTCGTCACCTCAACTAAATAATGGACTATTCCGTTTTTTATTATAAAGAAAGAAAGAGAAGAAAAAGACATGCAACACAGAAAAAATTCTAAGAAAGAAAGAAAGAAAGAAAGAAAGAAAGGAGACATGGGGAAAGATAGATAGATAGATAGATAGAGGAGAGAGAGAGAGAGAGAGAGAGAGAGAGAGAGAGAGAGAGAGAGAGAGAGAGTGAGCGCCCAGAAGCGATAACTCTGATCTGTTTCAATCGAACATAATGAAAAGATGAAAGAAAGAAAGAAAAGAAAGAAAGAAAAAAGAGTGACAGAATTAAGTCAAGAATAATATACTTTTACATATTAAACTATTCTGTAATAGCTTTTATGAAAACATATCAAACATTATAATAATTAAATTATCATACTGTGGTATATCCACAGGTCTTGCTTGTTTAATATTAATATCTTTAATAATATTGTTTAACCCATATACCCATTTTCGTCTTATTAATTTCATATTTGTTAATATTTAATTTTATCCACTTTTCTTTTTGTCTACGTTTATCATCATCATCATCATCATGTTGTGCAATTAGCACGGATATCCATGACAATCTCTTGCCAACCTTCTCTCCCCGGGACTTCCTCTGAGCAGCACTCAGTATCCGTACAAAACGAGTCGATATAGGTTCCTGCTGGGTGGACCACATTAGTATGTCCATGTGTTGGCTTCCACCGAAGAACGCGCTTATGAGTTTGTCCTTGCTTCTCCAAAAATGCTCAGCATGCCTTGACCGGCTCACTCGGGTGGTTTAAGAGATAGGAGGCAAGTGGCCGTACAACTGCTTCCTTGTTGGGTGTTGTTTCACGACTTGTTCACGATCGCACACATCACTCTCTGTGCAGTTCCCATCTAGCTTATTCTCCAGGCCCCTCGTTAGGGTCCAATTGGTGCAGCCATACAGCAGCACTGGCACAACCACAAGTTGGAAGAATTGTCGTTTTAACTTGTCAGTGAGATCGATTTCTATATAAAACAGTAGAACAATATTAGTAAAGTTTAATGTTTAAACCATCCTTGTAGAAGAACAGTAGTGATTAATTTAACCATTAGCTAAATCACTTGACTAAATAACTTGATTTTTTTTTCAGTTTTTAATGCAGGGAATAAAAAAAGAAAATACCAATAATAGTCGAAAGTTGTGCAGGTAAAAATAATGATGAGGACAATAGTCTGAATAATTCAATTAATACAAATTAAAAAATATATTAGCAAAGTTTAGATTTTTCTCCCAAACTAATCGACTTTTGTCTTGGCAAAAACTTTCGCATATCCTCCCCACCCCTAAATCGAATCAGATTGATGTTTCAAAGGGCTACAAAGCAATCTCAAGGTCGGTCTATTTATCTTAACAGTATATCTGAAGTAAGAAGACTAAATACAAATACAATTCAGAGTTTATTGCCTTTGACCACATGACAAACGCGTGGGATATACTTTAACGTAAGTGCTTCTTTTTCTTCCCGCCCTTTCCACTTCCCGCCCTTTCCACTACCCCCGTTCGTTGTCGATGATCAGCGCTGATACAATTCGAGAAGAATGCAATCTTTTTATTCATCGATTACCTATCCAGGAAATCTGCTGCGCAAATCAGTGAATTAATCTATATCCGCGACTCTAAACTCATTCCTCTCGTCTGTTGGGGCGAGGTCAAAGGTTGGTGAAGAGAGGTCAAAGGTCATACAATTGATTATTTAGACGCGTTTGAATAATTTCCGTCGTATGACTTACTAAGATTGTCTCTTTACTTTCAACTATTTATGGCATTTTCTTTTTCATTCCCTACGTAAATAAATGAAAAAAACAAAACCCCCCCCCACAAAAAACAAAATAAAACAAACAAACAAAAAAAAACCTCAAGTTATTTAGCCAAGTGAATCTGTCTCTTTAAGAACTATTCGTATTTTATTGTCCGTACTAGACTTGGGGAGTCTCCGTGGTGTAGTGACTATTGGACTAGGCATAGTAGTAAGCGAGTTTGAATTCCAGTCGCGTTATTACGTTCAAATTCGGACTAATGGTCTTAGAAAAGATATGGACCACACATACCCCAACTATGGGTTAATAGTACCACCATTAGTTTGGTTTGTTTTGTTTTACGGCATATCAACCTCGCTGGGTTATTTAATGCCGACAATGTTTTGAAATAAATTCAATCTTAATGGATACTCAATTTTTTTATAAACACATTTTTCTATTTAACCCAAGGATAGACCTAGGTACTACCACTCCGAGTACAACTATTTTTCTTCTACAAGGATGGTTTGGACATTAAATAACCCCAAAATTTGATATTAAAACAAAGAAACCAAACCAAGCCTTGAGCAGAGATATTTTATTTTTCAAAGTGGAACAGTAGAAACTCAAAACGGATATTATTAGATATTTACTATTTTACCCGAGGAAGTCACCGTTGTATAATGGCTAACGTACACATCTGTGACATCGTAGTAAGTTTAAAATCGAGTCGTGCTATTACATACACTTTCATACTAATACTCTTGGGAAGGTAAGAACCTTCTCTTTACGCAAGGTATAGATTTAATAGTATCACTACCGTTCTACAAAGATGGCTTTGGCATTAAATAAATGAGAAAGTAAACTAATAAATAAATGCAATCAGATTTTCTTTATTCTCATAACACCTTCATCATATAATGACACTCCGACCGACCAGATGTGATTTTAGACCAAAGCCTGATTACCGCTTGATCTGGAAGTAAACCAGCAATATCTTATAATGCCACAAGACTTTGTTAGTTTTCTATTACATTTTGGGAATATAAACCTCTGTAATATTCACACGTTTCTAGTAAAAAAAAGAATTAATTCAATAATGTAAAATTTAATTAACATTTCGTAACGAAAAAAGACAATTTTTACTTCATAAGTTATTTTCGATATCTTTTTTCATATAGATTTAATCGAATGGAATCTCATTTCTAGGCTATATATTCTTAATACAATTTTTTTAAATTAAAAAAATGCCAACGTTCTACAGTGAAATAGGAGTATTTATTTTACATTTTATAAATTTTGAAGCTTCTCTAAAATGACAAATAACAAGTAAATGCGTTAATCTTTTGATATCAAGTCATGTTAATCCAATCATGTTACTTAGAATTGTATGATGAGATGACAATGCCATTGGAAAGTTGAGATAATATTCTACCAAGTTAAAATTCAAATGGTAATTTTTTAATAACTGGTGATAGCTATCAGTAACCAAAGGAATTTGAGCTTATGTGTATCTATGTGTAAAGGGAGTGGGTGTGTTTAGAAAAAACACTCTGAATGGCTAAAAGTTTCATTTCATCTTGAGAGAATTTCCTATTAGTACGTCATGAGACCTGATTGTCTAATTGATAAATATATATGAATTAATGTCCCATATATATATAATATATAATATATATATATATATATAATTATGGGATAGGTATGAATCCATTATATTCTCCTCCAGATATGGGGTTAAATAGTGGTAGGTAACCAGTCTAGGAGAGGGATAACTCTGAATTCAAATTCCCTCCAGCTATAGGTTAAATAGTAGGGCAGACTGGCCCTTTCAGCCTTGAGTAGGTAACCAGTCTAGGAGAGGGGATACTCTGAATCCAAAATTCCTGAGGTCGGTCGTTGATTGGGCTTGTGGGCAAACCCTTGATGCACCAATTCTTTCCTATCGACTGTGCCAAAAAGTGTGGATGGTGCAA
This sequence comes from Doryteuthis pealeii, assembly GCA_023376005.1. Taxonomy (NCBI): domain Eukaryota; kingdom Metazoa; phylum Mollusca; class Cephalopoda; order Myopsida; family Loliginidae; genus Doryteuthis; species Doryteuthis pealeii. The sequence goes on along the minus strand of CM042138.1, from coordinate 136,625,371 downwards.
CACAAGCCTTTCGCCACTTTGAAACAAATCACTGTGTGGATGTTCATTGTATGAACACTCATACGTGTCGATCGACGGGAGAGTCCATCATATATATGTTATAGATTACAATACATGTAAGGAGTAATTGTTAACCAGTGATTTCAAAGCAGTTTATTGACCACTTGCGAGGACATCTGCGAACTGTTTTATCCTCAACTCATTCACAAATAACTTCCTGAAACACCAATTTGGAATTTACGTGACGATGGCTTGTGTCTATCCACAACTGCAGCGGCTAACTGATAAATTGAGGAAAGAAAAATTTGACAGCACACCTACACAACATAGGCCTAAAAATCACAATCGATACAAAATTGACCATACCACAAACAAAAGAAATATTAGAATTTGTATACATAAGCCCTGCCACCCGCCCAGAGTTTTCAAAAACCTTGTCCCCAACATTTGCCGTAGAATTGTAGCCTGTCATTGAACAAAGGGATATTTAACAAAAGCAGCCCTTTCTACAACAACGCGCTACAAGAGCCGGGATTTAAAGACAAACTAGAATATCTATGTTAACGGAGCTTTCAGACGCGTGTGATCGTGATAATTGTGCTTTGAAACCAAGATCGTCTCATAATAATATGAACATATTTAAAATTAAACAAGAAATCAAGCAAGTTAATAATAAAAATCAGTATTTTTGTTTTTGTAAGAATTTGGTAAAGATAGCACACCATGTAATAGGTATTTACGCAACCCGTTCGCCACAGGAAGAATGTGACACAAGATCGCAAGTATGGAGTATCCAGTGAGAATCAAACTCGTAATTATTTTTAGTAGTAATGGGTCTGCGAGACTAGCTTGCTATTCCTTACACCGCGATTGGACGCCTCCGCGTGGTATAATGTTCAGAAAGCAAAGTTTACGGACCATTATAAGTGAGTTCAATTCTCACTGCACACTATCGGAAAACCGACAGTAGAATAAATTCCCCTGCTTCTGGGGGCGAAACGTCAACATACGATGTTGGCGGCAAAACCAAACCCTAACACTTATCGGACGAGCACCAACCAGGACGGACCACGTCTCAACAGCACTCTACCACAACGGCAAGTAGAAATCCCTTTCTAGCGTCATCTTACCAACGAACTGTTAATTTCACCTCTCAAGATAAGTCTTGTAGCAAATGCCATCAATTTTCAGCATTTCGTAACTTTTGTCTAATACATGTGTATAATTTCCAATTGTGTTGTTTGTCTTCTTTTCATCCGAATAATTGCCGACTACCGGGAGAATTAAGAACCCCCTACAAACCCCGTAAATCCTCATAGCACCGCATATATGTGTCACAAGTAATCTAAACTTATAATAATTATCAGATCTAATAATTCCTACAGCTTATTACTTAGCTATAAGTAATGGCCACACACATCCGGGCTCCTTTTAAAAATTTGTACGAGGGAGAATAAAAATGATCTGCAGTTTAGCCATAACATGTCTTTTATTATTGTCACCCCTTGTTCTGCGCATGTGTTTTTCATAATTAGCACTGTTGTTGTTACGTCATCAAAATTTGAGCACGGTCATTGCATTTTGCTTACAGTCTTTACAGTATAAACACAGCTGCTCCACTAGCAGTAGTCACCAAAGAAGTAACCCGATTTCTTTGGCCAGAAGTAGTGTCAGGGGCTGAAATTCATCAGAAGCTTTTGGCACAATACGAGGAGAGTGCACTATTGCGTAGAAGTATTTATGAGTGGATAGAAAAGTTTACAAGTGGCCAAGCAAGCGTGATGCACGAAGAGGGTGCAAAACGTCTGTCAACCTCACCACTGATGAGAAGATTCAGTAAGTTCGAGAAATGATACTGGCGAGCCAGCGAGTTATCATCTATGTTCTCTGCTGATTAGTTTTGGTTCTGCCTATCAAATCATCTTTGATGAGCTCGGTTTTCATGAAACAATAGTGCAGATCATTTTTTGAATCTCTATCGTATAATAAAATACAATTATACCTTAAATTGATTGCATAATAGCTTGTAATTTGAATGCTATTTATCTATGTAAAATCGGCTCCGAGGAAGCAATTCTCCGGGGCATTATTTTAAAGAATATGTGAATTTATTTTTGGTTTATATTAATTCATGTTTAACAGTAAAATTCATCAAAATGTTATTTTGTATATATTGGTTAAATGATTTATTTATAATTATTTAAGATTTCTTTTTAGAAAAGGGCCATGAATTTTCAGTTGCTTGGGAACTCGCAGGTGAATGCTTCGGGTTCTGTTTATGATTGTAGCAATATATTTTCCCGCCTTCTTGGCTGGGGTTTTAGAATACACCGACGGCACCTCCAATAGGGCCCACTTGTTGGCCGTGTGTGGCGATGCTTAAAGACGGAATCCTGGTGACCAAATAGTCCATTACACACGCGCGCACACACATACACGATACATATATATATATATATGATTGAATAATAGGTTCATTAATGGAACTAATATATGCACCTCCGGGTGCAAGTATTTACGTTTTAATGTAACAAATATTATATTAAATTAGAAAACTAATAAGAAACAGATAAAATGATTTGAAACAGAGGGGTGTAATTGAAAAATAGAACAATTGAAACTTACTCTTCCTCACTCCCGTCCTTTTCATTGCTGAATTTTCTTAATTTTAAACTATTTAGTTAAAATAAGGGAGTAAAGAATAAAATTACAGTTATTTCTTCTTGTTAATGGATTTCTTTTAAGATTTACCTCTGAGAATTTTTCTAATATTCAGTAAGATAAAACCAAACAATTAGAAATCAATAATATTATGCACATATTTATTGAAATTAAATTTTTTAGTATCAATATGTAATTGGTGTTCCCGTTTACACTGTAAACCGGCTATTTTGTTGTATATATATAAATACAATTGCATGTTGTTTTGTATGTAGATATGGTCAGCAGTATCAATAATGTAAAAAACGATTTTATCATTAATTGAGGTTTAATATAAAATAAAATATTGGAGAACGTGACATAGAATAACTAAAGGAATTGTGGCTTTAGTAGTAATATAGTTTCGGTTACAGAATGTCAAACCCACAATATCCATTAGAAATACTAGCAATATATGCACCCTCCGTAGGGTGCAAGTATTTACAGTTTTAATGTAAATAAATATTGTATTAAATTAGAAAGGCTAATGAAACTAAATAGAATACGATAAAAAAGTTTGAAACAGAGGGAGTATGAATAAAAGATTTTGAAACAGAGGGATATAAAATAAAAAAATAGAACAACTGAAACTTACACTTGCCATCACTCGCTTTCATTGTTATTTTTTCCTAATTTAATATTTTAGTTAAAAGAGGAAAGTAAAGAATAAAATTACAGTTATTTTTTTCTTGTTAAACGGATTTTCATTTAAGATTCATTGAAGAGATTTTTGCTTATATTCATTAAAATAAAACCAAACAGTTTTAGAAATCATAATACTAAGCACATATTTATTAAATTCGATTTTTTTAATATTAATATGCAAATTAGCCCTTCCCATTTCACACTGTTAACCGCTACTTTTGTTTGTATATATAAATATAAATTGCATGTTGACAGTATGTAAGACTAGTTAACAGTATTAAAATGTAACAATTTTATTATAATTGAGGTTTAGATAAAAATAAATCATGGAGAATGTGATGTCAATAACAAAGAGAATTGTGAACTTGAAGTAGGAATATAGTTTCGGTTACAGACAGAAAACACACAATCTCCATTATAATAAGATATATATATACATAGACGACACACAGAAAATACAATAGACAGATACACAGAAAATTCAAATTCAGTTAAAATATATAAACAGGCACACAGAATAATATATAGACAGATACACAGAAGACATGTTAAATTCAAATTCAAATTAAATATATGACAGATACACAGAAAGATAGATACTACTGAAATAAAAATGAAATAAGATGGACAGAAAGTTTTAAAAAGCAAAAAAACTCACACCAAACTAATGACAAATCCAGTTTCCAAACACACAATAATATAAAAGACAATTAAAACAGACATACACACCTACACATACTCATTCATCTTGACCCATCCCCCATCATCAAACATTCTTGACCCACACCTGCATCACCAGTTATAAACACTCCCCATCTAGAGAGAAGAAAATCCACTACCCACCCCCAACCACCCCTGTCCCTACTGACAACCTTACTGTTTCACCATTTGAAAAATTATCCTTCATTGAAGCAAGATCTATATTTGAGTCTGAAGAAGGTTCTAAATGAACCGAAACGTTGCAACGTCCGACAATAAACATCCAATTACATAAACATCCCGTGTTTCTCTACTTTTCTCCATATATAATATATATATATAGTATACTTATATATATATATATGATACAATATATATATATATATATATATATATATATATATAACACTATATTGGACCTAGTTGTAATGATGCTTTGGCATAATCTAAAGAATTCTTGCTTAGTTTTGGGTTTCTTTGTTTAATGCATATCAACCTTCGTGAGTGCAAGAACAGTAGTGGTAGTATTTAAGTTCATAGCTTTGGAGATGAGAGGGCTTCTACTTTCCCAATGGTATTAGTTAGTAAATGAAATGTTATAGTGCAAGTGAAGTTTCGAACTCGCCTTACTAAGATGTCGCAGTCCCGCACGTTAGCTACTCGCCACGGGAACTCCTCTGATGATTGCCTTGTTGAGTGATAATAAAATAACCGATCTCAATTCGTTGTCATCTTGTTCTATTGCTGTCTGTCTGTGGCTTATTGAATTCCTGTTTGTACTTCTCACGGAATAACTACGGAAAACCGGCAATTATTTATAAAAAACCCAAAAAAACGTTATGAATAAAGACGGCAAATAATAGAAATGAGGCCTAAATACATAAAGAGGGGAAATAACTCTAATGAATCTTTTATGAGAGAGAGAGAGAGAGAGAGAGAGAGAGAGAGAGAGAGAGAGAGAGAGAGAGAGAGAGGAGAGAGAGAGGAAATCACGCGGTATTAAAGAAGAAGAATAAAGAAAGAGAGAAAGAGAGCAAGAAAGTAAGAATGAAACCAAGAACAAGAACAGGAAAAGAAAGAAACAAAGAAGAAGAAAGGACAATAAGGAAGAAGAAGAAGAAGAATGAAAGAGAGAAAAGAAAAGCAAGAAAGCAAGAAAGAAGAAAGAATGAAAGATGATGATGATGATGATGATGAAAGAAGAAGAAGAAGAAGAGAGAAGAGAAGAGAGAAGAGAAGAAGAAGGAAATTAAGAGGAAAAAGAAAACTAAGAAAGAGAGAAAGATAAGCAAGCAAGTAAGAAGAACGAATGAAAGATGAAGAACAATAGAGAAAGGAAAGAAAAACGAGAAGAAGAAGAAGAAGAAAAAGAGAAGAGATGAAAGAAGAAGGAAAAGAGAAAGAGAAACAAGAGAGAGGAAGAAAAGAAAGAAAGAAAGAAAGAAAGAAAGGAAGAAGAAAGAAGAAGAAGAAGAAGAAGAAGAAGAAGAAGAAAAAGAAGATGGAAAATAAGAGGAAAGAAGAAAAAGAAGAAGGAAAAAGAGAGAAAGAGAAGCAAGCAAGAAGAAGAAAGAATGAAAGATGAAGAACAAAAAGAGAAAAAGTAAGAACAAAGAAAGAAGAAGAAGAAGAAGAAGAAGAAGAAGAAGAAGAAGAAGAAGAAGAAGAAGAAGAAGAAAGAACGAAAGAAAGAAAGAAGAAAGAAGATAGAGAAGAGAAGAGAAGAAGAAGAAAGAAGAAGAAGAAGAACGAAAGAAAGAAAGAAAGAAAAAAAGAGAGACAGAAAGAGAAAGAGAGAGAAAAAGAAAGAAAGAAGAAAGAAAGAAGAAGAAGAAGAAAGAGAAGAAGAAGAAGAAGAAGAAGAAGAAGAAGAGAAGAAGAATTTGAATATCGAAATGAAACAAATTCAAACGAAATCTCGAAAAGCCTTCAAGCGCTGTGGCATTTAAGAGAAAGAGCCAAGCAGAAATCCGGTCATCGGTTGAGTGTATCCTCCTGGGTATCTTTTGATGTTGTGATATTATTTCTATTTATTTGTTACTGTTTTTTTCTCTTCTTTTCTTTCTTCTTCAGTGGAATTCGAATGCTATGTGCATTTAATCTTTATGTAATAGTAGCAGTAATAAAAAATATTTCGTATAGGAGGAGATCAGCGATGAAACACAAGTGTTCAGGAATGTTGAACTTGCCAGCGGCACAAAAATTGATGATTGCATTTTGTATCTTTAATTGAATAGTGCTTTAAAATTTATTAGAAATATTAAATGAATTTAAATGAAAAGTTAAAATCGATGATTTTTATTTATTTATTTTTTTTTTTTTTGTGAGAATACAAATGAAATCTGTCGCAAAGTTGTACGACGAGGCACATGAAAATATATTAAGTTCGGTCTTTAGTACCAACGGCAATAAACTATGTTTGGTATTTAAAAAAAATAAAAAAAATAAAAAAATAAATATAATAACACAACGTAATAATCCCAGGCGTCCCATCTCAGTGTAATGGTTAACAAACTAGTCTCGCGGATCGCATTACTATTGAAATAGTGCGTTCGATCCTAGCTGGATGCCCATTCTGCAACCTTGTGTCACATCCCACCCGGAAGAAACGGGTCGAAGTAAAATCATCATCATCATCATGTCGCGTCAAGCCGCATGGATAATCCATGACAACCTCTCTCCAACAGTCCCAATCCCTCATTGTCTTCCGGCAGGTCCTCGCGCGCAGCATCCAGTATCTTCAATTGAATTGCTCTATGTAGGTCTTTGCTGGACGACCGCGCACTAGCATATCCATGTGCTGGTTTTCCAAGAGAACGTCACTTATGAAGTTCGTCTTACTTGTTGGACATGCTGGAGAAAGTTTGACTAAATAGCACATAGTATAAACCCCAATTCCTCGTTTCCTGCTATTGATGATATATTCAATTGTCAATGCTATATTGGGATTTGTTGAACTTTTTGGTAATATAAGGTTTGTGTTAGATCGTCGCTCCACTCTATAGACTCGCGCAGAATCATGTATCTATCTCTTGGCCAATCACTGGGCATAGCTCTGAGGTTGATACGCTACTTAAACCGACCCTACTCAACATAATCAACGGACCTTCGTGGACGATGACAATAGGATTAAATCACTGGACTTTTACACATACGCAGGATAGGACTTATACGCTTACGCAAAGGATCCATAACACAGGACTTTCTTAAGCCCTTTCCAAACTGACCAAGGATGGCAATTTTAAAAACTTTACGAGGGATAATCAAGCCAAAAACATGAAGAAGTTACAATTCACAATAAGGACTGATGAATCGTTATAGCGTTAAAATTTTGGTTTGAAGTTGTCGTCCTTTAGTGTAGGTATACGATTTTAATAGTAACTCTCTGGCAGATATTGAGCATTGGTTACTATGAAGACTAAGCTGAGCAACAATATTAACAGTAGCATAAACACACATACATCACAACCAGAAACACACATATATCAAGAACACATACAGAG
>CM042138.1:136601467-136617724 GCA_023376005.1 Doryteuthis pealeii | reverse complement strand
GAGAGAGAGAGAGAGGAGAGCAGAGAGAGAGAAAGAGAGAGAGATGTATATCAATATATCCCTACCCCCCCCCCCCCCCCGTCATATATATATCCCCCTACCTCACCTCACCCCCACCCAGCTCATCACCACATGGCCACTCCTCCCTCGCCACTCAACGCCCTTATCACGCCATTCGACCACACACCACACACCCCCCCACGTATACTATACTACCCTACCTACTCACCCTCACTCCTACCCCCCCCCTCCTACCCCCCTACTCCACTACTCACCCTACCCTCACCCCCCCCTACCCCTACCTACCCCTATATACTATATACTCATATATAGTATCCACTCCACCTCCTCACCCCCCTCACCCCCCCCCTACTACCCTCACGCCCTCATCATCCACCCCTCATACTCCCACCCTCAACTCACTCAACTCTCACCTCCCACCTCACCTACACTATACTCACTCACCCCTCACCATATCCTCCGATATACCCCTATACTCATTCTCCTTTGCCCTGTTTCACACTTCTGGTCGCCTCCTTCACTCCGACACCCATTACTACTCTACCTACCTACCCCTAACCTCACCACTCACTCACTATCACTACCCTCACATACCTCACTACCCCCTACCTATACTACTACCCCTATTACTACTATATACTACATGGAGCCCCACCTATCATACTACTTCTCGTCGCGATTACCTCTCCCACAATTTCCTACGCCATCACACTACTCATATACTCACCCCTCACTCACTCTCACGCCTACTATACCCTCACCTACCTATCACTACCCTACCTCACCGCACATCGGGCTCTTCGCATCGCAAGCAGCCTCACCAATCAATTGAAACTTTACATCATCCCTCCGTCCTCTGATGTGGGACAAAAAAAACACAAACACCAAACTAACTCCTCCTCCTCACCCCTACTCCCCACCCCCTACCCTCATACCCTACCCCCCCCCCTCACTACGTGGTGTGTGTGTGTGGTGATGTGTGTGTGTGTTGTGTAATAAAAGAAGGAAGAAATACGATGAAAAGTGGGAGGGAACACGTGAAAATATGATGTAATAAAAAAACGGAGAATTGACGAAAACGTCTCTTGTGAAAAGATGATTAAAAATACTGGAAACAAAAAAGACACTTTTGAAATTAGAAAGATTTTTCGCTGTTGGGAAAAATTTGGAAATAAAGGATGAAATGAAATGGAAGAAGAAGGAAGTCGGAGCAAATAAATCAAAATGAAGAAGAAAAAAAAACGAAAAGAAAAAGAATAAATAGACAGGAAAAATCAAGATGGAAATAAAGGACTTAGGACGCCCTCCCCCTCCCCCCCGCCCCCGCACAACAACCAAACACAACAAAGAAAAGAAAAGAAAATGCAGACAACAAACAATGAGAATAAACACGAACGGAACACATGTCTCTTAGAGAATGAAGAAAGGTAGAAATTGAAAAAGATAAAATAACTTATGGGTACTGGAATGATGTAGGTATAAAAGAAGAAAGTAAGTATAAATAGTATGTAAAACAGACAAAAACAACCAACGACAAGGAAAAAGAAAAAAGAAAAAGTATGCGAAAAGAGAGAGAGAGAGAGAGAGAGCGAGAGGAGAAGAGAGAGCGAGCAGAGAGAGAGTCTGTGTGGTATGTGTATGTGTTGTGTGTGTGATATATATATAATATAGAGAGAGAGAGAGAGTGTGTGTGGTGTGTGTGTGTGTGTGAGAGAGAGAGAGAGAGAGAGAAGAGAGAGAGAGAGAGAGAGAGAGAGAGAGAGAGCGAGAAGATCCTCAGTGTGTGCGTGTGTGTGAGAGAGACAGAGTCCGTGTATGTATGTGTATGTGTGTGTGTCTGTGTGTGTGTGATATATATATATATATATATATATATATATAGCTATAGGAGAGAGAGAGAGAGAGAGAGGGTGTGTGTGTATGTGTGTGTGTGAAGAGAGAGAGAGAGTATGTGTGTGTGTCTGAGAGAGGAGAGAGTCTCTCTGTGTGTGCGTGTTGTGTGTGTATGTGGGTGCGTGATAGAGAGAGAGAGGAAGAGAGAGAGAGGAGAGAGAGAGAGAGAGAGAGGAGAGAGGGGGGAATAATAATGAAAGAGTGGAAGAAAGGAAAGAGAAAAAAATGTGAGTGTGAAAAATGAGTGTTTGTTGGAAAAGAAAGAGTTCAAAGCTGCAAAAGTCACCGTCCATCTTCGTCTGCCAGACTTGTCAGTCCCAGATAAGAGAATCCAACACCCAACATTCTGGAGGAAGTCCAAATGATTTTTTCTATGACGAGCTTCGCAACAGTGCGGATAACACACGGGCAACGAGGGCGCGGGGGGGGCGCGGATTTACGTGGAAGGGCGAGGATGTCTTGGTATTAACGGCCAGGTGGGGTGGGCAGCTTACCATACACTGTAACCGAGTAATTTGTGAGAGAACACAGAAAGCAGACCGAGACCCAGATGCACTTCTGCAACACACCACACACACACACACACACACCCACACTACACCCACCACTTGTGAGTTTTTGTTTTTGGCATGAATGGTAGTATAGAAAACTAAGAACATGCCTAATATTTGGGACGCCTCCAATAGTGCAGTGGGTTGGCGACTAAGATAGCAGACTATTATCTTAGTGCTGCATCTAATGGTGAAGTTCCATTTTTGGTGCTCTAGGGATGTGGAGTAATATTTCATCGACATCGACTCCCCAGGTTCACTATGAACCCCGCTAGGGTCCCCGACTCTATGGGTTAAATAGATAAAAATTGGTTTAGCAAAATGTGTATAAATCTATTAAAATGATTTGAATACCCGGATCATAATGACCTTAAAGGCACCCCTTTTTGATTACGATTAAGAAAGGACATGCTTTTCATTTACACTGTCAATATCCGGTTGTTTTAACAGACGAATTTTAGATTTTTATTTTAACCCCTAACCTAACCCTAACAAACAATCGGATTTGACGGTGGTAAAATGAAAAAAAAAATGACCTAATGAAACGAAATCGAAAAGAGGTGCTTAAAGTAATATGGTCCGAATACCCAACAAGAATAAAATATATATATATATTCGGCATAAAATAACCCAAGGGTTGACATGCCGGAAATCCAGTGAACGAACGAATCAACAACCAACCATTTCTAGTGAAATTGATTCTCACTGGGTGCCTCATACTTCTGCGAAATTAAGCTCAGTTTGAGTTTGGTACAAGTACAGAAGCAAGCTAGTACTGCATATTAACTACTACTGAGTAGTGATTTAGTTCTCATTGAGTGTCCCGACTTGATGCATTGCGCTAAATCTAAGCTATGTCCAAGTTTAATGGTTACGGTCTAGGGCAGAAAGCACCAACTGCCTCAGATCACCGAAATGACGTGGTAATGGAGCCTGTTCATTACTTTAGGTAGGTGACTAACTAGCCACCTGAACCTTGTTGCCAGACTATGCAGAGCTTTTGGAAATAACCAGAACATTCTCGCTATATCACAAAGCTCAGAACTGGAGCTTATCAGTTGCTTTGGTTTAGCAATCTTGGTCAAATCAAATGGTCTGCGTTCATAAAATTGACCACAGAATAAGTTCAAATTTTTATGCATTTTTAAAGTCAAGATGAGCTCAAACTAATAATAATAATAAATAATAATAATAATATAATAATAATAATAATAATAATTTCGAGATAAAGACAGATCACATTATCCCAGCTAGGAGACCAGACCCTAGTATTGATTAACAAAAAAAGTGAACTTGTCAACTGGTAGACTTTGCAGTTCCAGCAGATCACAGGGTGAAGATGAAGGAAACAAAAAGATAGAAAAATGCCAGAGAATTGAAAAATCTGTGAAATATGCGGGTGAAAGTAATACCAATTGTAGTTGGTGCACTTGGAACGGTCCCTAAAAGCTTTGAAAAAAGATTGGAGGAACGTGAAGTCAAGGGAAGAATTGAGACCATCCAGCCTACTGCATTGCTGAAATCGGCTAGAATACTCAGACGAGTCTTGGAGACTTGTTGTCACTCGGAATCAAGTGAAAGACCATCATCTAATGCTGGTGTGAAAAACCCTCATAATAATAATCTTATTATAATGGAGATTGTGTGTTTTTCTGTCTGTAACCGAAACTAAATCACTACTCAAGTCACAATTCCCTTAGTAATTGACGCCACATTCACCATGAATTTATCCTTATATTAACTTCAATTATTAATAAAATTGTTTTACATTATTTATACTGTTAACCATATCTACATACTAATAGCATGCAATTGTATTTATATAAAACAAAATACGCGTTTACAGTGTGAAGGGAAGGCTAATTTGCATATTGATATTAAAAATGTAATTTTAATAAATATATGCTTAGTATTATTGATTTCTAATTGTTTGGCATTATCTTAATGAATATAAGGCAAAATCTCTTCAATGAATATTAAATGAAAATCCATTAACAAGAAAAGATACTGTCATTTTATTCTTTACTCCTCTTTTAAGTAAATACTTAAATTAGAAAAAATAACAATGAAAGACGAGAGTGATGGAAGAGTAAATTGCAGTTGTTCTATTTTTCGATTATACTCCTCTGTTTCCAAATCTTTTTATCTACATTCTTATTTAGTTTCATTAGCGTTTCTAATTTAATACGATATTTCATTACATTAAAACTTAAATACTTGCACCCGGAGGGTGCATATATTTGCTAGTCGCATAAAATTCTCTGAGATTTCTAGTCCTGGCGAGAAGAACCAGACCTACATTTAATCAACAAGAAAAAAAAGAACTTCTCATCCAGTGGATTTTGCCATCCCGGTGGACCACAGAGTGAACATGAAAGAAAAGAAACACAGACAATACTTGGACCTTTCTAGATTACAAGTCAGTGAACATGAGGGTGACAGTGAATAACAATTGGTGTTGGTGCACTTGGAACAGTTACCAACGCTTGGGAATGACTGAAGGAATTGGAAATCAGAAGAAGGATCGAAACTATACAGACCTCATCATTGTTAAGATCGTTAGAATACCCAGAGAGCCCTGAAGACCTGAGAAGACTTGTCACTCATACTCTTGTGAAAGATCACTGGCGTTAGCTGGTGTGAAAAACTCACAATAATAATAGATAATAATAATAATAATAATAATAATGTTGAAGATTAAAGAACACGAAAAGTTAGACAAATCCTGGACCTTGCTAAAAAAAAACCCTGTGGAAATATGAAGGTGAAGTGATACTAATTGTAGTTGGTGCACTTGGTACAGTCCCCCAAAAATTAAGACAACAGACTGGGAATCAGTAGAAGAATTAAGACCACCAGACAACAGCATTGTTTAAGTCAGCTGGAATACTCAGGAGAGTCCTTGAGACCCGGGGAGACTTTTGTCACTCAGACTAACGCTGGTGTGCAAAACTCCTCCTCCTCAACAACAACAAAAAAAAAAAGAAGATACTTCGTAAACAAGAAATATTTTTGCTTATCATTTATCAGAACTATTTTAATTGGCGAACACATCAGATAGCTTTGACTTCAACATTAATGGAGATATATGTCCTATTGAATCAATGAGATAATGACAACCTCAGGGGCTGTGCGAGGGGGACAACAACTAATTGTAATATTTGAAATGAGTGATTCCTCTGAGGAAAGAGTATTAGCGGGATACTCAAATGAAACTGAGGAAAATCGAAAGCTGCCCAAAGGGAGTTTCGTTTTCTACCTAGGAGGCTATAAGAATGCGATTATTTCAACTTAAACCTGATTCTCTGCAAGTTATAAAAACATGAACAACATACAGAACATATAAAGAGTTGCACATGCAAAAGTACCATCAGTTATATATGTAGACAAAAACACGTTCCCAAACTCATAATAACTATCTATATCCCTCTCTCACTCTTAACTATATTAAATCCTTTATTTTTATACTCATCTTCAATCTATCTGTCACAGACCACAATCACTCATTCTCGCCGCCACAGATTAAAACACAATCGTTCTTAATTTCTTCCCCAACTCACATACTTCTAGCTTGTATATTTTTTTCTCACAAACTTTATTTCTCATTCAGATACAATATCTCATGTATTCGCTCATTATTCATCCCCCTCTTACACCTATATCCTCTTTCACATTTCTCTGTCTCTGTCTCTGTCTCTGTCTCTCTCACTCTCTCGTTATCTCTTCCTCTCTTGGTTATTTTGTGTTTCTTTTCTTAGCGACCTTCTTTCTCACATCCATAAAATTCGTTCTGTTTCTCGTGAACGCAATCTTCTTTCTTCATCTCTTTTGCATCTAGGTAAGTTTCCATAATTAAAATTGTCTCTTTTTCTTCCAATTCACATTTGCCTCATTCTTATATTTCCCCCAACCATTTTACCCCTTCTTTCTTATATATTATATCAAAATTTAATCAATCATATTTATCGATTTAGAAGTTTTTTCTATCTTCATATTAAAGTTTTTAAACCATGATTCAATTATATATACTAGCAAATATATGCACCCGCCGGGTGCAAGTATTTAAGTTTAAATGTAATAAAATATCTTATTAAATTATATAGGCTAATGAAACTAAATAAGAATGCAGATAAAAAGATTTGAAACAGAGGGGGTATAATTGAAAAACAGAACAACTGAAACTTACTCTTCCACCACTCTCGTCTTTCATTGTTATTTTTTCTAATTTAAGTATTTAGTTAAAAGAGGGAGTAAAGAATAAAATGACAGTTATTTTTTCTTGTTAATGGATTCCATTTAAGATTCATTGAAGAGATTTTTGCTTATATTCATTAAAATAAAACCAAACAGTTAGAAATCAATAATACTAAGCACATATTTATTCAATTCGATTTTTTAATATCAATATGCAAATTATCCTTCCCGTTCACACTGTAAACCGCTATTTTGTTGTATATATAAATATAATTGCATATTATTAGTATGTAGATATGGTTAACAGTATTAATAATGTAAAACAATTTTATTGATAATTGAGGTTAAAATAAAAAATAAAATCATGGAGAATGTGACGTAAATAAATAAGGTAATTGTGACTTGAGTAGTAATATAGTTTCGGTTACAGACAGAAAAACACGCAATCTCCATTATAATAAGAAGATACACACACACACACACACACACACACATATATATATGTATATATATATATATATATATATATATATTATATATATATACTCAACGGTAAACCCCTTAAGCCAGTAGAAACAATTCACATACCTAGGTAGTATTATCTCATCCACAGAAAGCGATGTAAATACACGAATAGGAAAACCGTAGTCGGCCACAAACAATTATCAAGTAATATCTCACTGACAAGTTAAAGCGACAATTCTTCCAGGCTGTAGATATATCAGTGCTGCTGTATGGCTGCACCACCTGGACCCTAACGAGGCATCAAGAGAATAAGCTGGACGGGAGCTGCACAAGAATCCTGCGTGCCGTCTTGAACAAATCCTGGAAGCAGCACCCCACGAGGAAACAACTATATGGCCACCTGCCCCCCATCTCACAAACCATTCGAGTGAGACGGACAAGGCATGCCGGGCACTGCTGGAGAAGCAAGAACGAGCTCATAAGCGACGTTCTCCGGTGGAAGCCAACACACGGACATGCTAGTGAGGGCCGCCCATCAAGGACCTCCATTAACCAACTATACAAAGATGCTGGATGCTGCGCAGAGGACCTCCCTGAGAAAATGAATGATAGGGAAGGTTGGCGAGAGTAAGTAAAGTAAGTCGTTGGGGCGGCCTAATGTCGGTATCAGACAGACAGCGAGGCAGTCTATCCTCTTTTCACTATTTTATTTTATTTTATACAAAATATTAAGAAAAAATATAAAGAAATGTTTTACTCGATTCTAAAGGTGGAAAAATAACATCCTCACTATATCATTGAAGAAAACGTATTCTCTGTGTCTGAATTCTTCAACTACTTATTCCCTGAAACGACAATGACACGTAACTTAAAACGCACACACACACACACACACACACACACACACACACACACACAACACATATATATATATATATATATATATATATATATTATATATGTGTGTGTGTTTATGTATATATAATTAATTTAAATGCTTTTTAATAAATGTTAATTTATATAAATATATATATATATATATATTATATAATATATATATATATATAAAAATTAACATTTATTAAAAGCATTTAAAATTAATTATATATACATAAACACACACATTCACTCACACACAGACAAACATATCATTATAAGTTCTTAAATTCAATTCTTTGCCTACTTTAAAATGTGTGCACAATTTTCAAACAATGAGTCTGATGATTGTGCACACTACATGGAACTTAAAGTAAGGGACCTGTAGTGTAAATAATTTCATTGTTTTTAGGCTTTATACCTTCAGCAATAGTAAAATCGAGAACTTTTTTTCCCGCAAACTTTTCTAATTTGTTTTTATCTTCCGACAGGGTAGAGTTCTATGTTTTTTTAATGATGATTACGTGATAAAAAGCATTGAATATAATTGTTAAAAGCAAATTTATTCAAGGTTTTGTTTCTTTGTTTAATGGCATATCTACCTTTGTGGGTTATTTAATGATAAAGCCATCCTTTTAGAAGAACAGTAGTTGTACTATTTAACCCATGATTGGGACGAGGGCATTAATACCTTTGCCACAAGAATTAACCCTGTAGTAAACGTAATACCGTGAATGGAGTTCGAACTCACTACAATATCGCAGTTCAGTATGTTAGCCACTACGCCCCGGATATCTCCCTTGTTTATTCAAATGATCAGGAGGATTTATATATATATATGAATTTGGCATTAAAAAAAAACAAAAACAAAAAAAAACAAATAATGTTAATAGTTTGCTGACAGAATCTGTTTCGACCGTTTTAACAGAGCGGTCTTCATCAAGGGCAACATATGAATGAAAGACGGAAAAAATAACCATTAGAATAGGAGGTACAAACGAACGCTAGTGTTCGATGCTGGAATTTAAAAAATGCGTATTCTGTGTTAAAAATAAAATAAATTTTATTTAAAAAAATCAGAAGCATTATAATCCATAATAAAACTCAAAAGAGTTTGATGTAAAAATATATAAAAAAGTGTATAATAAGTATCAAAAATGTTCATGATGTATTCCAGCTACAAAAAGTAAGTTAAAAGTCCACAGCACAATTGAAGAAAGGTGTAAAGTTTCAAATAATTTGTATTGTTGACAAATCCGTAGGTTATCGTTGTAGATATTATGCGTCTTTCATTCATATGTTGCTCTTGATGAAGACCGCTCTGTTAAAATATATATATATATATATGATGGACTCTCCCGTCGATCGACGTATGAGTGTTCATACAATGAACATCCACCCAGTGATTTGTTTATAGTGGTGAAGGCTTGTCTTGGACCAACCACACTTTCTGGCACAGTCGATAGGAAAGAATTGGTGCATCAAGGGTTGCCACAAACCCAATCAACGATCGACCTCAGGAATTTTGAATTCAGAGATCCCTCTCCTAGACTGGTTACCTACCCAAGGCTGAAGGGCCCAATCTGCCCTACTATTTTACCCATAGCTGGAGGGAATTTTGAATTCATAGTTATCTCTCTCCTAGACTGGTTACCTACCCATATATATATATATATATATATATATATATATATATATGGGTGGGTGTTTGGGTGTGGGTGTGGGTGAAATTCTAAAAATTTTCTCGAAGCATTTTATTTTATGTTCATCGCTTGCTTTTAAAGGCTATCCCAATGCAGGTGTGAAGAAAAATGAGGTAACTAGGATGTTCATTTATCTTTGATTTATTTTCTTTCAATGGAATGGAATTGATTCAGGAAGTAGTCAACATCTCCCTAGAAGGCTCAGAAATTTCAGAAATCTTCTCACGAAGGGATTTTTCACCCCAAAATATTAAAGAAATAAATCAAAGGTGAATGAACAACATCCTACCTACCCCATTTTCTTTACACTTGCATTGTGAAAGCCTTCAAAACCAAACGCCAAATATATATATATATATATATATATATAATATATATATATATATATAATATACCAAGCGTGTTGGTAAATCATCGCGGTGAGAAAAAACCCAGCAAATTTTTTGATTGTAAAAATATACTACCAAACATCAACCGGGGAGAAAAAAATTTTTGGAAAAATGAAAAGACCAAGATAGTCGTACCAACAAAAAATAATCTATTGGTACAGTATTTGGCCAAAAGAAAAAACAATTTATATGTATATATATGTATATAAGATATATATATATATTCATATAACCGCTAGGAGAATAAGCTAATAAGTAAAAAGTGCTCAATACCTAAGTAGAGCAAATAATAAATAAAATAAAAAAAATATCTTAAATTTTATTAAATTTTAAATTTTATTTTTAATTATATATATATATATATATATATATATATATATATATATATATATATATTTAAATTACCTTGCTTCATAAATAAAAAAGACTTTAAAAATTTACCACAAATTGTAGAAGCAAAAATATGATTTATTTACTGGACTGCGCATGTTGTTAAAGTAATACATTATAATCTCAGAATGGCTATTATACTCTGGACTAAATTGATAAAAGTAATATATAATATACTTACAAAATATAACATAAAGATTACAACAAAATAATCCTTGTAGAACAACATTTCCGCTCAGACGGTAACGATTTTAATTGAGATGCAAGGTTCAACATTATAGAAAGAATTGACTCCCTAAAACAGCATGATAATAGAAACACACAAAGATAACTGAAAAAAAAACCCCACTCTGCAACCATTGACCCAAATGTTTTAAAAACTAAATGGCTCTGCTTTGAAAAAATATGGACAGATTCGAGGTGATTCATAAACATCTAAATACACAAATAAACAAACCAGGCAGTCACGAGTTATTTGAAACATCCTTTCTCATCCTTAGCATCCACTTCCCAAATGAAGAACTCATTTGTCAGGTGTTCTGACAACAGATATAAAAATATCAGTTGAAGTCATTTTTTTCTTATAAGAAATGATTTTTATACAACAAATGTGTATACAAGGTGAATAGTTCATTTTTCGCAGCCTCTATTATAGTATAGGAACTCTTTCGTCTGGCGATGACCAAAGTTTGAAACTAGTTGAGAACAATCAAAAAATAAATAACATTAAATAAATATTTCAATTTATGTCATCCTTTTTGTTAATCTTATTATTAATCTCTTAATATTTATTCATAAATATACCAAACTATATATATATATATATATATATATATATATATATATATATATATATATATATATATATATAGGTTATTGAGTTTGGTATATTTATGAATAAAGATGTTCAATATCAGCGATAGTTTGTATGAGCTCTCTAATTGGTGATTTAAATTAACTTTCACTTCTAAGCATATAAGCAATGGTCGTTTGCCCGCAAACTTGATCTCTCTGTGATCGTAAAAATATATAAACAAACCTATGTATTTAATAGTTTAAAAACACCAGTCCTACTACACCAGCTGTCAGTGGCCGAGTAGATAAGATATCAGGCTGGCAAACAGTCAGTGAGTTCGACCCTAGCCAAGGATAGTTGTTGTGTCTAGCCACACTGAAGAGGCGTGAAACGCCGAAACACGTGTCTGTGGATGACTTATTATATATATATATATATATATATATAATATATATATATATATATATATATTATTTATTAAATATAACTGTTTATCCAAAGGTTTTAGTGAGCCACTACCTAAGGTTTCAGACTTTGCCCTCTTCAGGATACTATTTAATCTCTCTGATGTGTCTGCAAGTAGACATTTTACGGTTATATATTTGTAAACAAAAACATTTTACGGTTAAAGTTATAGACGCTGATAAATTCAAAATTAAGGCTCACAAAGTTCTCTCCCTTTGATTGTTCACCAAAAAACCTGAAGAGAGCAAAGGCTGAAACCTTAGGTAGATGCTCACTAAAACCTTTGTATAAACAGTTATATTTAATAAATAAAGCTCTTACATTTGTAATTGAGCACTTTATTTTCCTTTATTTCATCTCGGAAAAATTACCAATCTATCTATCTATCTATCTATCTTTATATATTTGAAATCGGGTAGAAAAGTCCACCTCCTATGATGATAACATTTACGCCTCTAGCGTTTTCAATTATAATCAATATCTAAGATTCACCTTGATATACAGGGTGTTTAAAAAAATTCATATCATTTGGGATGTACGGGATGTTTTAGAAAAATTTATATCATTTTGTAATTTAATAGCTTGACCAATTCTTGTTCGAATAACCTCAAATTTTACCAGCATGTGTAGAAACAACTCAAAACTCTATGCTTAATGTTTAAACACCTTTTCTTTTCTAGGGGATGTTTTTTTCTATACGATCAAAGGAAAATCAGTAAATATTAAACATAGAATTTCGAGTCACTTCTAAAAATATTGCTAAAATTTGAGTTCGTTTGAATGAGAATTGGTCAAGTTATTAGATTAAGAAATAATACAAATTCTTCTGAAATATCCCACCCTTTTTTTATTCAGCAATTACACTGGTTTACAAAAAAATATTTTTTGTCTGAGGCCAGAATGTGAATAGGTGTTTTTTTTTTACTAATTTGGGTGTGCTGAATTCAAATTTATAAACAGTTTTGCTCTATCACCTCTAGTTTTCTGTCTTTTAAATAGTCTCATTTTATTATATACAGAGTATATACGTGCTTATTTCAACTGTTGCAGCAGCTTATTACAGATAAAACAGGATAGATAAAGAACATTGATGGAATAAATATACTTGGATGACACAATGTACACAATTCATAGTACCACAGACAGTTAGAAATGTGTTTTCTTAGATGATCTGCTGACTGCCAGTGCACTACTGGCCAGTGCACTACTGGCTGTTGATTGAGACATGTTGGCTACACTCAACTGCCAAAATCCGTCTTGATATATAGCTATATATATATAATGTAATGCTATCACTTACATGTATTGCATAATAACGCATAAGTCACACACTATTAGAAATTAACCCTGGATGCATATACGCCTTTATGTACAGTATGTGTACAAAATGTACAGTATGCATATCTAAAAAAAAAAAAAACTAGAGGTGATGAGTAAAAACGGATTTCACATTTGAATTCAGAACCCCCAAATTATGTTAAAACAGCTATTTTTGTGCTTGCCTCAATGTCTTTGTAAACCAGTGTTATCAAACGAAAGTGTTCTTTTCTTTTCGCTTTTCTCTTTGTGACATTTTAGAATCTGGTGTTAATATGTTCAGCAAAAACAATAAAACCAAATACACATCATCATCAGGTCGTGCTGACAGCCAGAATCTTCATAACTTTTCCTTACCAGCCATCTCTATCGGCCATCGCTCTTGGAAGGTCTTCTGCTCAGCATCCATTATCCGCGCAGAGCTGATCGATGTAGATTTTTGGTGGTCGACCCACACTGGTGTGTCCATGTTTTTGTGCCGACAGGAAAACGTCACTTATGTGCTCGTCCTTGCTTCTCCAGCAGTGTCCGACATATCTTATTCGTCTGACCCGGATAGTCGTACAGCTGCTCTTTTGTGGGGTACTGCTTCCAGAATTTGTTCAAGACAGCATACAGCATCCTTGAACATTTCCCATCTAACTTTTTCTCCTAGCGATTCGTTAATATCAAAGTGGTGCAGCCATACAGTAGCACTGACTCATAAGCTGAATTATCTATTTGATAATGTTTTGTGAATTTAATGACATATGAATATTGTCTAGGAATTGTCTCTTGAATATCTGCAGGAATGTTTGGTAGAACTCAGTTTAGCTCATTCGGTAGAACATTCACCAAGGAATCACAAGAATCTGGGTTCGATAGTGGTCCTCGCCAATTCAGCGCATGAGTAGTACACCGCTGGTAAAGCGCTAGCAAAAAGGGGATAGACTCTCGCATTTCGGTTGATACCAATAATAAATCACTCCGCCGAGTTTATTTGTAAATTATGATTCATTTCAGTGCAGGAATACAGAATAGTTTACCAAAGACATTTCTTATTTACGAACAGACTATAATATATATATATAATATAATATATATATATACATATATATAATATGAACTGATATATAAAAAAACTAGTTTGATGATGGCGATAAAATAGATGATGATCACAAATGACAATGATCATGACGGTGACTTTGTGGGGGGGGGGATTTTTCAGTGGTTATTGGCTGGTGGTGGGGGTGTTTGATGAAACATCGAGATGATGAAATGACAAGTGCTTGTTCGGCGTCGGGTATTTGTCAAAAATGACATAAGCCTGCTGCAAGAATAACCCTGAGTGTTGATCGTGGCGTGCGACTCGCAATCATATTTTGCTATTCTGTGCTTTCGCTTCGAATGCGCACGCCATCAATGATAGATGATCAACGAAAGAAAAAAAAGAACAAAAAAAAAAAGATGAAAGAAAAGAAAGTAAACAAGAAGAAAGAGTGAGGAATGAGCAGCGAGAGAGAGAGAGAGAGAGAAAGAGAGAGAGAGAGAGAGAGAGAGAGAGAGAGAGAGAGAAGAAAATGGTGCTAGTGTAATGTTGTTAGAACCTTTGGGTAAAAACAAGCGCTGATTTTCTTATTACGTTTTAAATTTTGTTTTGCCTTTTCATGTATCAACATCAAAATTTATATACAGTGGTACTTTGACTTACGAGTTTTACACGTCCCGCTCATTACTCAATTCCCTCGTATATCAAATCAATTTTCCGCATTGAAATAAACTGAAATGCCATTAATCCGTTCTAGACATTATTTTTTTACGTCTTTTTTTAAATTAGAAGAAAAAAAAGATCCAAATTATATAGAAACATAATAAAAAAAGAATGTAATGAATTATGTGCTGTAATATGTTTTAATATTTATTTATCTATAAATAATATTTTTCTTTGGTGTAATAAATTTGGAGACTCAGTTTTAGTAAACTTATTCACATAAGCGTATCTGAAGTTCACTCGTATCACAAATTTCAGCTCGCAATACAAAGCAAAAAAATCGACCGAGTGACAGCTCGGATTTGAAAAAAAACTCGTAAGTTGGGGCTCTCCTAAGTCAATATACCATTGTACTTAGTTGAGTCAGAAGTCTTGCAATATTTTAGTAATGTGACGCACAAGTCGACTGCTCCAGATGCTTCTTTTGCTGAGGTTATAAAGGTACCGAGCTAGGAAGCGCGTGGCGTAACGGTTAAAGTAATGGGAAATGGACTCGTCGCCCCGAGTTCAAATCCTGGATGTGGTAATTGCATTTCACTTAGCGCTAATACCCTTGGGAAAGTTATGAATCCTACTCTCCCTCCAGCTATGGGTAAATAGTAGGACAGACTGGGCTCTTTAACCTTGGTTAGGCAACCGGTCTAGGAGAAGGAAAACTCTGAATTCAAACCTGTTGAACTCCGCTTGAGAAATTGATTTTGTGTCACATCCTGCTCGTGCGAAGGGGCTGGTAAATACATATATAAAGGTATAAAACAGCACTAGACTGCGAGATGCCGAGTTCAACTCTCCGAGTGTTACCCACCAGATTTGCCTCTATGGCTTGGATCACGGCCTCGGAATCCACGATTATAGGCCTATCTGACCTTGCCTGATCGTCGGAATTCTTTCGACCCGAGCGAAATTTCTTGAGCCATCTTGTTACTATACTATGATTAATTGTGCCTTTACGTTTCACTCAAATAATGATTTTAGTTGTTCCTGCAGCGTTATGGCCCAGTTCGAACCCGTAATCATAAATTCCCGAATTAGACTACGTTGCGAATTCATCTGTGGTGGAGCTTTCAAATCACACACAGAGTGAAGTAATGTACAATGTGTCAGCGCACCAACTATCACGATACTACCCACCAAAGCGGGCACCAGCCACCTGATATACGCGCCAAAACTAGCACGTGCCAACATATTGCAAAACGTTTTACTCACCCTATTATTTCCAATGTATTTTCATACTCCCTCCAGCTATGAGTAAAATAGTAAGGCAGACTGTTTTCTTTAGCATTGGTTAGGCAACCAATCTGGGAGAAGTAAAACTCTTAAACCTGCTTTACTCCGCCTAAAGATAGACTTTGTGTCACATCATGCTTGTATCGCAGGGGTTGGGTAAATAAATAGCATGGTGTGTAGAAGCGGTTAGCGTCGTAGGAAATGGAATTGGTAACCCGTG
>CM042138.1:136573967-136596467 GCA_023376005.1 Doryteuthis pealeii | reverse complement strand
GAAACTAATCCAAACCTTTAATTATATTTATATACCAAACCCCTCTGCACAAGTAGGATTCGAAACAAGGTCTTTTTTTAAAGCAGAGTTTATTGAATTAAGAGTTTTCCTTCTCCGAGACCACTTGCTATATAGCAAGGTTAAAGAGTTCAAACTGACCTACTATTTATAAATAACTGGAGGGAGAATAGTTGGATTCAACATTTCCCAAATTTATTCGCACTATGCAAAATACTAACAGCTTCGTTCGATTTGAACTCGTGTCACCGTGTCCATTTCTACGACGATGACCATTACACAGTTAACGCCTCCTTTAATTATATGGAACCATGGTATCTGTAACGAGATGACTGAAGGAATAATATTAATAAAAAGGTTAGGATGACATAAACGTGAGGAAATTTGGTGTCGCTAGTAATGTTCATTATGAATAATTCAAATGGCGATTTCATTCTCTTTATTTAATTACTAGCTAGAGTAACAGTTAAACTCGGATTAAGGTCATTAATTTGATCGCAGCTGATAATATAATGACAGTAAAACGATTCCTTTGTACTAATAGTCTGCTAGTAAATATTGTTTCTGTCAGCGTTAAATTTATGCGAAACTGCTGGTTATGGGTGGTCCTGAAAAGTCGTAGGGAGACTAAAAGGCAAAAAGTGTCCTGTTTAATGATGCTAAATTGTGAGGCTCCAGTTCTGGAGATCTGGTGAGTGCGGGGTGCCTCTTCATTGCTTTATTCCCTGGTAACCCTCTGACCCCGAGTGTTAGTACATATTAAGGTCCCATCAATGAGTCAAATAGATATGTTTACAATGATTCGTATTGGATAAGACAGTGACCAAAAAATACTCTTTAAAACAGCTACATAAAAATATAAATGTATACGTACAACGAACGCGATTCCCTAACCGCTAGGCGTAGAATAAGCCAAGACAGGTTGACATACCGTTAGAATTAACTAATTAATTAATCATTAAGTGAATATATTTGTGACGAATTTTATTCAGTTTAGAAGAGAAAACTTTAAAATATTCAATCACGTGATACTTCTGAGATTTATCGATTAAAACTTTGTTGTTGTTGTTGTTGTTGTTGTTGTTGTTGTTGTCTGGTTGCTTAGATTTTATGGCATGTCAACCCTTTTTGGGTTATTTTATGCCGAAAACCTTTTGTTTTATTCATACTTGTTGGCACTCAATTTTTTCTTAAAACTCAATTTTTTAAACACATTTTTTCAAAATCATTTCCTATTTAACTCAGAGATAGGACCCCAACAGCTCCTACCACTCTGAGTTAGAATCGACCTGGGAGTAATAATGATGAAGGGTACTCCACATTCCCCAGAGCTCTACAATTGAAACTTAACCATCAGATAAGAGTTAACGTCATATGCAGGCACCAAAGACACTCAGTCATCGCCTTCTAGCACTATATGATATAAAAAGGGCCTGCTATGAGGGCAATATGGTTGGACAATCATATAGGTTCTAGGGCTTGACATGACCATTCGATTGACCGTGGGCGCCTCTCCGACCGTTCGTCTAGCCTAAGTATGGGCAAAAGTGGAGTGTTGCATGGATTCCGTCCTTAAGCATCATGGGTAGCCACCCACGGCCAACAGGTGGCCCCATTGGAGAGGAGTATTACCACTCTGCAGTGGTGCAGTTCGTGTATTCTAAGGCCCCAGACGACATTTGCTCCTGGGTGCACATAGATGCAATAATGCAGATGAATGTAGATGCGAGTCTGTCTACTGTTCTTTGATAAACGAATATATATATATATATATAATATATATATATATATATATATATGCGGAGAGGATGATATATAATATATATATATATATATATATATATATAATATATATATATATACAATCCTCTCCGAACGAGTAAGATGTGACACATCGTCAATTTCTTAAACGGAGTTTATCCGTTTTGAATTCAGTGTTTTCCTTCTCATAGACTGGTTGCCTAATCAAGGTTAAAGAAGCCAGTTTACCCTACTATTAACCCAACACTAGAAGAACAATGGTTGGATTCATGCCTCTTCCTTATGAGTGCAATGCAAAATGGAAGCAGCCTCACCCAGGAATTGAACTCGTCGTGTCTATTTTCTACGATGATAACCGTTACACAACGCCCCTGCACTAAAACATTACTGCTTGAATTTGAACTCGGCATCGCCCATACATTTTCGCACGATAATTGTAACTACACCCACGTATCTTATGACTTAGATGCATGTATTTAAATCTATACCCACACATTTATAGTTTCGTTGATAGAGAATAAAAAGTGTATGAATTAATGGGTGAATAGAATGAGTTTAACAGGGTTAAATAAGGACAGAATCAAGAAACCACAACTATGTAAACATAATGATATAAGAGTCTTATCTATCTAACAAGCTATTTATCAGTTAATCATTTCTTTATATATATATATATATATATATAATAAATATATATATTACACACACACACACACACACACACACACATATATATATATATATATTATAATATATATATATACTATATATACGCAATCATATATAAAGAACAAGAGAAAGGAAACCGAAAATTTGTGTATGTATGTCTAAGTATGTGTAAATGATTCCCGTGTATATAAGTTAAAGAAAAGCTGTTGGCCTTCGGAAACGGAGCGGAAGTGAGTGGAACTTTCTGTCAACTGGTCGATCCTCAACTGTAAACTGTTTACCCTCCATACTGTGAACAAGTGCCGCCATCTGCAGGCTGGTAACAGCAGTATTCGCGCCGGCTGCGGGCCAAGTTATCCCCGAGCAAGGAAATCAGGGTAGTTGGTGGGTGTTACGCTCAGGAACTTGATAGACGAATGGATGAGTGTGTGTGTGGGGGTGTCTGGATGAAAACGTGGTCCAGAATTGAAGTGCTTTGGATAAAATTGGAAGAAGGAAAAATACTGGAGAATGAATTTAAGAGTAATAGGTACTTGTATGTGCATGTGACCAAATGGGAAGAGAGTTAACACAGATGCAACTTTATCTATTTTAATGCATATCCTTTTCAAACTGATTTTACAAATGCTCTGATAAAATGTGGGACCATATAACCTTTAAGCACCCCATCTGCAATCTCGATTCATAAGGACATGTTTTTCATTTACACCGTCAAATTCCGGTTGTTTTTTAACAGACGATTTTAGAGTTTTTTAAATTATAAAACTAACCCTAAACCCTAACCCACCTAACCCCTAACCCTAACCCTAAATCCCAACACAACCGGATTTTGACGGTGTAAATGAAAAACATGTTTTTATGAATCGAGGTCGCAAATGGGGTGCTTTAAAGGTTATATGGTCCAAAATGCTTTTGGTAGAAAGCGCGTGTGTAATGGTTAAAGTCATAGGAAATGGACTGTCGCCCCGAGTTCAAATCCTGGACGTGGTAATTGAATTTCACTTAGCGCTAATACCCTGGGAAAGGTAGAATTCTACTCTCCTCCAGCTATGGGTAAAATAGTAGGGAAGACTGGGCCTTTAACCTTGTTAGGCAACCGTCTAGAAGAAGGAAAACTCTGAATTCAAACCTGTTAAACTCCGCTAAGAAATTGACCTGTGTCATATCCTGCTCGTGCGGAGGGTCGGTAAATATATATATGTCCAAAATGTGCGTAACATATATCGTACGAAATTCATGTTGCGTAATACAATTCGTCGTAAAGTCTTCGGAGGCCTAAGTCGCATCAGTCAGACAGCGAGGGGGTCTATCCCCTTTTTCACTAGCGCTAAACCAAGAGATTGATTTTGCGCTGAGGTGGAGCCACGCCTACCACCAGCTGAGTTGGCGAGGGCCGGTATTGAACCAGGAACATTGTGGTTCCAACCGGACACTCTAACAACTGAGCTAAACCGTGCCCTAATCTAAAGAATAAAGCACATTTCCAGACTAATTTGTAATTTAGTCTCGTTCTTTTGTTTAATCCTATATATTAATAACCTTTCCTTAATCTTTATCATCTTGTAACACCCGTCCAAATCGTCTAAGATAAATTCAAAATGTAAATCCTGATTATCTGGTGTTACTTATCCGCCGAATTCTTATTTCTTATAAGTGTCATCACCTCAGCTAAATAATGGACCATTCTGATTTTTTTAAGAAAGAAAAGAAGAAATTACATGCTACACATAAAAATATGATAAGAAAGAAAGAAAGAGAGTAGGCAAAGCTAGAGAGAGAGAAGAGAGAGAAGAGAGAGAGAGAGAGAGAGAAGAGAAGAGAGAGAGAGAGAGAGGGGGGAGGGGTGAACGCACGGAAGCGATAACGATAATCTGTTTAAATCAAACGTAAAGATGAAAAAAAAAAAGAGTGGAGTGAGTGAGAGAGAGAGAGTGAGTGTGTGTGTGTGTGTGTGTGTGTGTGTGTGTGTTGAGAGAGAGAGAGAGAGAGAGAGAGAGAGAGAGAGAGAGAGAGAGAGATTATACTTTACATATTGGGCTATTTTCATAGCTCTTAAAAATATGTCAAACGTTGTGATTAAATTATATTGTGGTTTATCCACAGATCCTGAAAGTGACATATCAACCTTCTTGGGTTATTCAATCCAAAACTATCTCCTGTAGAAGAACAGTAGTGTACTCTTTAACCCATAGCTGGGAGTATGAGAAGGTAATACATTTCCTAAGTCTATTAGTCCGAAAGTGAATCTACTAGCGCGGCTGAAATTTAAACGCTACTACGAGTCCATTATGTTAGCCACATTGCTACAAAGCCCCGCCTCTTAATGAAGATAGATTGAGTTTACTTAATTTGACGACAAAAACATAAGAGTTCAGTTTAGCATTATATTTGCAGTGTAAATTTAACTCCAACTTAAAATAATGGTGAAATCTTTAATCTAACAATAGGTAGACTGGAGTTGGAACTCACTACGATGTCACAGACTGGCCACATTATCCTTAATGCCACAGGACTCCCAGTTTGCAATTTAATGATAATAATGGTGATTTGCGTTCGCGCTCACCACGGTAATCTATACTATAAAATTAAATTATTCAAGAAAGCCCATGTTATTGAATGTTGCATATAGAGTGATTTCTCTTATTCATTTTATTTAGTTGAAAATAATCTATTCTCTATATTCTATACATATATAAAGGACAGTGGTGTGTATGTATGTATGTATGTATGTATGTGTGGATGGTATGTCCGGAGGAAACTACGAAAATAAAACAATTAATAACAGAGTAAATATATATACACATTCACTATCACCAGAGCTTGCTTTTTTGTGCAGAAATAATGAAGATTTTATTTATATTTAGGAAGATATGTAAAAATCAAAATTTGTATAGTAACAGAAGAGAAAGTCATTAGCGCGTTATTTTTCTTTTTTGGGGCTGGGGTAGGGACATGTTTTTTTTTTCGCTTTGAAATATTGATTGATTGAATTAATCGCTTCATTTATATCTGATTTTATAAAAATTGTAAATTATTGAATTAAAATTTCTTACTATATTGTTATATGTGATGCCATTACCTCTACCCAGGCGGAAAAATTCCTGGAGTCCCACCAGGTATTTTTTACATAGGGATTTTTATGGGGCATTCAGTGAGGAACCAAATCGCAATAAGTAATAATGGATTTCTGAGACTAACTTTTTAACCCCTTCTACCCAGGCAGCGCCGGGTAGCCGCTTCTAGTCTAATATAAATCATATGAATGCAAACTTTTTGTAGTAATAAGAGAACAGACACGGTAGGACTTGAGTAAGCTTTATTCTACTTTGAATAAATTTGCAGTTCTCTTGGGAGTTTATATAGTTTTACAGAACTTTAAATTTACATAAAGGGGAGGTAACTCAATTACTTATTACACTTTTATCACTAATGTCAGCTTGTAAAGGAGTTTATAAAAATATAAACTCAAATTGTAATTTTTTTTGGTTCAAATTGGTTACCGTGACATAGTCAATTGCAGAAGTAAAAACGTGTACGGTGAGTGATAATACTGTAAAAGTTTCCTCTTTTTTCAATCGTCAGGTCAACCCTTATAGGGTTATTTTATGCATAGAGGTGAGAGAATCGGGTTTATTGTACGTTTAGCTGTACATTGATTTGTGCTGTCGTCTCTTAACAGTTTTTTGTACATGGTCCTATCAAATACAAATAATTTGTAAACATTATCTACTTGGTCCATAGATGAGATTCTAACTGAAACTACTACTCCGGGTCAGAGTAAACCTGAGAGTAATGTTAATCCGAAGATCTCCAGAACTGGAACCTCACTATTAGAGTCAGTTCAATGTCATACAAACGACACCTCTTTTGCTGAGGGAAGTCCTACCCCACTACATAGGATACAGCTAACATAATCTAATCCCTAACCTTATGTGATTAACTATTTCATCTCAATCATCACATAAACTACACTTACCGTATTATTAATTTTTTGTTTGGGGAAGCGTAGTGGCTAACGTGTTGGACTGCAACATCGTAGTAATTGAGTTCGAACTCCAGTCGTGCTACTACTTTCACTTTCGGATTAATACCCTTTGGACAAGTATGAACTCCTTCAACCCCCAACTATGAGCTAAATGATACCACTACTGTTCTTCTACAAGGTTGATATACTATTAAACAAATAAACTAAAACTAATTTTTACTTTAACATGATTAGTTTTTATTGTCTTATTCTGTATTATTATCAAGAAAGAGTTATTCTTTTTAATTGTATGTTTCCACTTCTTACGCACACGCACACACGCACACACACACACACAGCGAAAGTGAGCGTCTGTTTACATTTTCACACACACACACACACACACACACACACACACACCTAACGTAAGTTAGCGTTTGTTTACATTTAATATCTACAACAACTGTTGTTCAGCGTTCGTTTTATTTTTCAAACATCCAAGAACGCTTGTTTTTCATTTCAACAATTTTAAATAGACTGACCGACAAAGCAAAAGACTCTCACAGTTTTCTTATTCTCTGTGATAAATTGATTTTTCCTCAAATTAACGAAAGCCCGGATGAAGATCTATTGAAACAGATCAAAACACTGCAGCGTAAACGAAATAAACATCACTCAATGTTTTTTCAATTTTTCCTTATATTACATACTGTCGGATTCACTTCCACTTTCTTTTCACTTCTTTTGTACAAGGTTAATAGTATAAGGCGCTCTGTGAAAGGATTTTATATATTGGAACACATTCGTGTATGCTTTATTTTAATACCACTTGTATGAATTAAATACTAAATATTCTTGTATGTGTGAATTTATCTTTATTCCTTTCCGTTGTGTCAAAACAGCCCATCTATTAATAATGGAGATTCACTTCTGGTTTTTGTCGGTAACAAAAAACTACGTCACTGCTTACGTCACACTACCTGAAATCGTCATAACATAGAATAAATACACTCAAAATTTGAGCATGCAATGTTAGACAGTCTTCATTGGGTTTTTTAAAACAAGTTTTAATAAATACATACCTGGCATTATCTATCTATATATAGTTTGTTTTATTTTAATATATATTTAGAGCTATGAGAACTAAGTTTCCATTTCAATTCTTTTAACTTTTTACTCCTTTAATAAATTTATTTTATTTTTTACTCCTTTAATAAATTTGATGATTTTACTTTACTTATGAAACAAACTCTCTGATATCAAATTTTCAACTCCCATCCCCTCAGGCAATATTTATTTTACGTCACCCAGAGGGCGTTTTTTATTTTGCTAGTTTTATTAATGGGCTTAAAATCCTACAATGCGTTTGATATATCACTGTCATAAAGGTTTACATAGTATATAGTGTGGTTAATTTGCATACTGATTTTAATAAAACCGGATTTAATAGATAATTAATTGGTGATATTGATATCTAATATAATTATTTTATTCTTCAACGTATTAAAATCAATACTATGAATGATTTTATATAGAAACCAATTGAAATATCATTAAAATAAGCGTATTCATTTTATATGCAATCTTATCAAACTTCGGTAGTCTTTCTAACTTAGTATATTTCATTACATTAAAACTTAAATACTTACGCCCTGAGGGCATGTTTTCTTTCGAGTACATATAATTATATAATCAGGACAAATTATATTATATATATATATATATATATATATATATATATATATATATATATATATAATATACCAAACTTGTTGGTAAACCCTTGCAGTAAGAAAAAAATCCTTGCAGTAGAAAAAACCAAACATCACCTGGGAAAAAAAAAATTGAAAAAAAGAAAAGACCAAGATAGTCGTACAAACCGAAAATAATCGGTTAATACTATAATACTTGGCCAAAAGAAAAAACAATTTATATTTATATATATATGGAAAAAATATATAAACCGCCAGGATATTCTAAAGCTAAAAAGTAAAGAGTGCTCAATACTTAAGTAGAGCAAATAATAAAGTTAAACCTAATGAGTCAGATATACCTACTAAAAGTTTCGCTTAGTGCTCTTCAGGGCAAAGATCTGACTCTTATATTAGACTAAAAGTAGCTACCCGGCCTTGACTGGGTAGAAGGGGATGAAAAGTTAGTCTCGCAGATCTTTGCCCTGAAGAGCACTAAGCGAAACTTTTAGTAGGTATATCTGACTCATTAGGTTTAACTTTATTTATATATACCATTTTTTTTATCATAATTCGGTACCTCGTCATTTATTTTTCTCTTTCATCAGAAGTATTTTGGTTTTTACCAGTATATCACGAATATACTAATGCCAATATTGGTCACAGGTGCACAAAAGAATGTACACATAGACGTACAATAAACGCGATTCTCTCATCTCTAAGCATAACATAATCCAATTCGGGTTGACATGCCAATAAGAGGAAAATGACAATGCATTGGTGTAATTATATGATTTATTTCAAGAAGAAGAAACATTAAGTTTTAAATTACAGTCATT
The DNA here is from genome assembly GCA_023376005.1 of Doryteuthis pealeii. Classification (NCBI taxonomy): domain Eukaryota; kingdom Metazoa; phylum Mollusca; class Cephalopoda; order Myopsida; family Loliginidae; genus Doryteuthis; species Doryteuthis pealeii. Next base: position 136,587,525 of record CM042138.1, on the reverse strand, counting down.
TGATAATTTTAGATAATGAAAGAGGTCCCAAGTCACGATCTTATTTAAAAGATCTATAACTCTTGTCAAATCATGAAATCGCAGAGGCTAGAAATAAGGAAAAAATGTTACAATGATCACGATTGTATTTTAGCACTGATTACATTAGAACCCGTAATGCGTAGGCAAGGGTATTATTGCCTAATGAATTTCGCTTTTCTACCTGGCAAAAACCAAAATACTTTTGATGCCAGAGAAAAATAAATGACGAGGTACCAAATTATGATAAAAAAAAATGTTAAAATGGATTTAGGAACTTTCGGCTTCTAATTTATAAAATGTGTATTTAAGAAAATATTGTTAGTGTTCTAGGATTATATATATATATATATATATATATATATATATATATATATAATTTGTCCTGATTATATAATTATATGCACTAGAAAGAAAACGTGCTCTCCGGGTGTAAGTATTTAAGTTTTAATGTAATGAAATATATTAAATTAGAAAGACTACCGAAATTAGATAAGATTGCATATAAAATGAATACGCTTATTTTAATGATATTCCAATTGGTTTCTATATAAAATCATTCATAGGATTGATTTTAATATGTTGAAGTATAAAATAATTATATTAGATTTCAATATCACCAATTACTTATCTATTAAACTCGGTTTTATTAAAACCACTATGCAAATTAACCACACCATATACTATGTAAACCTTTATGTCATAGTGATATATAAGACGCATTGTAGGATTTTAAGTCCATTAATAAAATGGGCTGTTTTGAGGCAAAACTAACACAGATTTCAGACATCGTTATTAAATAAGATTTATCCTATGTATTAATGATTTTGACTATAAATTATATACTCATTGATAAGCTTACGCAATTCCTGAGGATATTGTGACTTTAGCAGTGATGTAGTTTTGGTTACAGACAGACAAACACCGAATTTCCATTATAATAAGATGTGAGTCAATATGTATCGTATATGCATATGTATGTAAGTGTATGTATGTGTATGTGAGAGTTCGAGTGTATATCTGTGGTTGTAGCTCTTAGCAGGAGGGTGTAACGTGGTGCTAAAATCTGCTCCGTGGAAGAAAAAACAAAAACAAAAAATACAAAAAAAAAAAAAAAAAACTGCGGTGGAGTTAGTGATATCTGTTGATAGGTTGATGTGAAGATAAACTGAGAAAATAAAAGGAAAAAGAAAAGAAAGTAGGAAGGAACGGTGGAAAGATAGATAGAAAGAGAAGGAAGAGGGGGGGATGCAGGTGGAGAGCATTTCGACGAAAGATCTCACGAGTAAGGAGAGGCGATGAAAAATGCAAGGTGAAAGGAGAAGAACGAATAACTTGCTGAAAAAGATCTGGACAATTTTTTAGAACTACTACTACTACTACTACTACTACTACTAGTATTATTATTATTATTATTATTATTATTATTATTATTATTATTATTATTATTATTATTATTATTATTATTTGTAGTAGTAGTAGTAGTAGTAATAATAGTGTTGAAAAGAAAGAAAGAAAGAAAGTATTGTAACAGAACAGAAAAGAAGCACACAGAGTTAAAAAAAAAATTGAAGAAAAAAGATTTTAAGTGGAATTTAAAGAAGTGAAACTAAAAGAAATAAAAGACCACTCCACCCCTCCAAAAAAAGAAACAACAAAAAATAAAAATAAAATCTATATTACTAATCGGGAATACTTTGTTTGTCTGTCCTCTACAGACAACCAAACGATTTGCAGTGGAGAATCAGCAATCAGATTTGGCATGTATATTTAATGGACTCAGGGGAAGGTTTTAACGTAAACACTTTTTTTTTCCTTTTTTTCACCAGATTCTTACCCTTCTTCTGATTTTGATAAAGGCAGGTCTCTAACAAAGATAATTTATTAACAGAAAGCCATGTTACAGCAAGTAGTCGTACAAATATCGAATTTCCAAACGTCACAATAAAGTTTAACAAATTACTTAATTTATTAAAATAAATATTTCTATCTAGTTAAATATTACTAAGTAGATTTTGTATTGTTCTTTGAGCTCAATATGTAAAATAATTACATAGAATTATTGCTTAGTTTTGACTTACAAACCAGACAAAAAACCCCAAAATGATTAAATTGATATATATATATATATATATATATATATATATATATATATATATATCCAAGCAGCTGTATGGTCACGTACCTCCTATCACATAAACCGTCCAAGTAAGATGAACAAGACATACCATCAGAAATTTACGGACATTGGATGCCGTGCGGAGGACTTCCAAGGGATGGTTATTGAACGAAAGTCATGGGAATACGTGCTGTCAGCACGACTTGAATGTGATGATGATGATGGTAATAATGATGATGATGATGATGATGATGATAAGAATTTGCACAAATATGAAATTTAGATTGGCTGATTAATTAATTATAAAAGCCGTTTACCATTCATTCATGACTAGTGGTCGGAGAATCGCGTTCATTGTACGTTCATTTTTACATTTATTTTGTGTATTTGTTTCACAAGAGTTTTTTTCTTTGTAGACGGTGCGATCGAATATGTATAACTTTTACACAGGTTAATTTTAACACAGAGATGGGACCCTACAGGTACTTCCACTCCGGGTCAGTTTGGACCTGGGAGTAGTGGCAATGAAGGAGTACTCCACACTTCCCTGTTCTCTAGAACTGGAACCTCATCATCAGATTAAATTTAGTGGCATAGCCAGGATAACCACTTTGATGAGTGTCTTACCTCCCAGCAAAGGATACAGCCTGCCGACGAGGCTGCTTTTCATGATCCACGAAAGGGTCCGTTTTATATATATATATATATATATATATATATATATATATATATTTGTGTGTGTGTGTGCGTGTGTGTGTGCGTGCGTGTGTGTGTTTGTATGTATGTTTGTGTGTATGTATATATATATATATATATATATATATATATATGTATATATATGTGTATGTATATATATGAGGTTCTAATATATATATATATATATATATATATATACTAAAACCTCCGTACGAGTAGGATGTGACACATGGTCAATTTCTTAAGCGGGGTTTAATCGGTTTAAATTCCAAGTTTTCCTTCTTCTAGACTGGTTGCCTAAGCAAGGTTAAATTTCCCAGTTTGCCCTACTATTTGCCTATAGCTGGAGGAACAATAGTTGCATTCAGGACTTTCCCAAGCGTATTAACGCTATATGAAATGCAAACAACCTCGTCCAGGATTTGAACTCGTGTCATCGAATTCATTTCTTACGATGATAGCCATTACACCATGCGCCTTGATAAATGAATATAGGTCGGTTATATTCTTCAATTTTCCCCCGTATACGGTGTAAGTGTGTTGTGTGTTGTGTATGTATAAGTGTGTGTGTGTTGTGTGTGTGTGTGTGTGTGTGTGTGTGTGTTGTGAGAGAGAGAGAGAGAGAGAGAGAGAGAGAGAGAGAGAGAGAGAGAGAGAGAATATATGGATGGATAAAGATGTAAACGAGAATGTATAGAGAGATGGGTAGTGCTACTCCAGTCATATTATTGAATATAACAACACTATATATATATATATATAATATATACACATACACATATATATATATATACATACACACACACTCACACACACACACACACACAACATATATATATAATATATATATATATATAGAGAGAGAGATAGATAGACATAAAAGAGAGAGAAAGAGAGAGGGAGAGAGAGAGAGAGAGAGAGAGAGAGAGAGAGAGAGAGAGAGAGAAAGAGTGGGGGTGAGAGAGAACAAGAAATAACAGAGATAGGCAGATATTGAAGAGTATATTTCGTAAAAATTCTAAAACTATATAGTACATTACATCTAAGTTACACATAAAGATAGCGAAAGAGAAAGCAGGGGTAGAAAAAAAAAAAAAAGGAGAAAAAAAAAAAGAAAAAAAGAAAAGAAAAAAAGAAAAAAGAAGAAAAAGAAGAAAAACGAAGAAAAAGAAAGAAAAAAGAAGAAAAAAGAAGAAAAAGAGAGAAAAAAAGAGAGAACTTAAAAAGAGAGAACTTAAAAAGAGATAAGCAGAATGATAAGAAAAAGAATATCCCTAAACTGTGTGTGGTGAGAAAATAAATAAAAACAGTGGAGCAATTGACAGATTTGGTGATGAAGATAATGAAGCGGGCGTAAGGGAGCAGGTGTGGAAGAAAAAGGATGAAAAAAAAAAGATGAAGAAAAAGTCTTTTGTGGAAGAAAGTAGAAAGAGATGTGATTGGACGAGGAGAAAATAACATGATGAGTGAACAACATGGATAGATGTTGAGAAGACACGAGCATTAAACTAAATATGGCAACCTATCTAGGAGAAGGAAAAAACTCTGAAATGAAACCAGTTGTAGGGGAAGTCCCCATGGTGTATTATTGAACGTGATGAACTGCGAAATCGTTGTAAGGGAGTTCGAACACCAGTCGGAATGGTTTGGTTTGGGTTTTTTGTTTAATGGCATATTAATCTTCATGAGTTATTTGATGCCAACTAATTCGTGGATTATTTAGTACCAAATACTTGAACATCCTCGTAGAAGAACTGTAGGGTTGCTATTATACCGGTCCGGTTTAGCTCAATCGGTAGATCATACGCCTAGGAATCGCAAGGTTCCCGGCTTCGATACCGGTCCCCACCAACTCAGCGTATGAGTAGCACAGCTTGGGTAATCTGAAAGTGGTAAATTATGGGGATGATGGTAGGTGTAGTGCTTCATCTCAGCTGGTCTTGCGCTAGCGAAAAGGGATAGACTCCATGCTGACCGGCTGATACTGACAATAGGCCTATTCCGCTAACTTTACTTTTACTTTACTATTTAACTATAGCAGTTTTGCTGAGCGGGTCCATCCCTTTCCTAAGGCATTAGTCTGAAAAGAGATATAATAGCGCGATCGGAGATCGAACTCGCTTACTACGATATCGCAGTCCAGCACGTCTCTAGCCACGGAGACTTTCACCATTGGGAAAGGTATAACCTCCCAAATCGCCCCAGCTATCGGTTAAATAGCACTGCTACTGTTCTTCTACAAGAATGACTTTTGTGTTAAATAACCCACGATAGTTGTTATGCCATTAAACAAAGAAACAAAACCAAACCAAATCAGTAGTACACTTGGAGAGGAATGGACTCCGCCAAGTTATTCGTGCTCGAGACATGCTACAAGAGTTATTGCCACATGACTAAACCAGGTTACAAGACTACTGAGTATACCTTCTCTAGAGTAACTGTTAATATCAATAGTCGGTGGCATCCATCCGTCTATTAACCCACGAAGGTTGATATGCCATTAAAACCAAATCAAACCAAACCAAACCAAATCAAATACCTAATATAATAAATGCGAATGTTAGAGAGGATGGCATAGTTCTAAAAAACATGGAACTCGGGAGCCTGGGAGTGTTGATATGGAGGATGAGCTGTCGCCCAAGCATCGGGTCTCTCCTCTCACACTGCCGTTGTGCTTCAAAGGAAAGGGGAAAAACCCAAGAAAAAACAAAACAAAACAATGCAGTTTGGCAACGATAGTGTCACAGGAGTTGCTGGATAGCACTGAAGTTCAGCATCACACCACCTTGGATTTGATTTCGGTGTTTACTCCTCTAACCGTTCCTTAGAATGAGATATAGCCCCTAGGCAGCGGAGGTTTTATTACAGAATTTTTCTGTCTAGATCGATTGCCATCCAAGGCTAAGGAGCCCCCAACTACCTCGTTCGTGGATTTCTGTGAGTAGTAAGTGCTCCAGTCCTATTAGTATCGGCGTGGATGTCCGTTGGTCCCCCTGGACCTCATTCATCCTTTGACTGCTCTTATTTTTTGTGATGCTTTGTCTCCACACACCACCTCACCAAACAAGCCGATGCGTGCCTGATGGAGGTGCCAGTTTAGTCGCCGACAACCCAACATGAAACAGGTAGTACTAGTTATATGGTACTAGTAGCAGGTAAAAACGAAAACCTGTTTTGTCCTGACTTGACTCTATTCAATTCAACAGTAAAGGTTTAAATAAATCGATTAATTCCATCAAAAATAATTTGTAGTTTGATGTGTTTAGTTTCATAGCAACCATATACCTTAAATGATAGCCAAGGCGTTCCATCTTGGTGTAATAATTAGCAAGCTAGTCTCGCCGATCCAATACTACTGGAAAGCGCGTTTGATCCTCGCTGGATGCCCCATACTTATGATATTTTGTCACATCCTACCAGTGGCGAACAGGTTGAGTAAATACGTACCACAAAAGTTTTCCAATTAGAATTGTGGCTTGAATTCGACACCAAAATGTCTTCAACAAAGTTAAATGGGAATCTTTCTTTTATTTATTCATTATTTTTTTAAACAATTCTAACAGTGCCATTTTGTCTGATGGAAATTGTTTTTTGCACGAGTTCATATTTTCGGACAGTTGCTTGTTGTAATCTGTTCATAATCAGAAGCTAAATGACCAAAAAGGGGGTAGTCCCTGTATGGTAGGGGCTAAGGTGATAGACTCCAGCATCGTAGTAAGCTATTACATTCACTTTCGAGCTAATACCATTGGGAAAGATTTGAACACCTTAACCCTCCCCGTTATAGTTTAAATATTACCTTGGCATTAAATGACCCACAGAGGTTGATATGCCGTTAAAAAAAACTCAAACTTAAATGGTACCACTGCTGTTTTCGTGAAAGAATCGGTTTGGTCAGATCTTGTTGAAAAGTTTTGTTTTTTATAGAAAATTTAAAATGTCTTCTGGTTTGATATTTTTGAAGAGATCGTTTTTGTCTGTTAATATTTGGTGCGAGGTTTGTCTGAGACTGTTCAGGAGGGTGTGTTTAACAGTGAGCTGTACCTTGAATGTTGAGCATACCAGGGTGTCCTCCATTTTTAAAAGTTAAGAATGGGTAATGTGGGTATGCTCAACACGCAGTCTGGAGAGTATCACTTATTCTTTTCTGTTTTTTTATGTGGCAATCGTAGTCGATTTTGAAAATCTTGAAATCTTACCACTCAATTAAAGCGAGTTAACTCTTTTTGTGTACATTTGAAGCAATTGTCCCAATTCGAACATATTCCTTTAGATGTTTATACTAGCGTATAGATTGGTACATCAGCATCATAATCATAATCGCTGACAGCACGCATTTCCCATGACACTCTCTCGTCTCCCGTCTCTATCGGTCATCGTCCCTGGCAGGTCTTATACACGACATCCAGAATCCGCTCAAAGCCGATTAATGTAAGTTTTTACTGGATGAACCACATTGGTGTATCCATGTGCATGTATCCACAGGAGAACGCCACTTATTAGCTACACCATTTTGTGGGATGCTGCTTCCAATTTCTGTTCACACAGCATCCTTATGTTGTTCCCGTCTTGCTTTTACTCTGAGAGTTTCATTAGAGTCCAAGTGGTGCAGACATACAGTAGCACTGACACGGCTAAAGATTGGAAGAATTCTTGCTTTATCATATCAGAGAGATCGTATTTCCATATGATTGATAATCTGTCCATAGTAGTCCATGTTTTATTTGGATACTTTTTTTTACGGCATATGTACTCTTGCCGGGTAATTTAAGGCCGAATCAAGTCAAAGGAATCAGGTTGCTTATAGTAACTGCTGTTGCTTAAGTGGTCACACAATTAAGTATTGAACTGGCTTATCGCTGCTTAACTTGATAATCAAGCGAGAAACGGTGCTTTCAGCGTGACTTGATCGTAATAATCCATGCCTTTTCTTTGCTTATATTGACGTCGCTTCTGTAGATGAGATATTACTACCTAGGTATATGAACTGGTCTACAAAAAACGAGAATGGATATGGCACTGAAAAGCAGGCTCATCACTTAACATCGGTAATCTAGCGGGACTTGACACTGCCCTTCCTCTGCGTATATTGTCATCACTTTTCTGTAGATGAGATATTACTACCAAGGAATATGAAATGGTCTATGAAAAATGGGAACGGATATGACATTGAAAAGCATAAACTTTAAACGGCCTCTTGTATTCTCGGAGTCAGAAATAAGGAATTTGTATGAACGTCTTTAACAGATAAGCCAACAACCGCTCCTCCAGTGTGTATGTAAATAAGAGTTTTAAGTAAAAAAAAAAAAAAGAAAAAAAGAAAAGAAAAAGAAAAAGAAAAAGAAGGCGAGTAATGGAGGAATGGCGTATTTGCTTGGTGACAATATCTGTACGCGAGAACATCTGCGACTGAGGATAAGATCTCGTTTGGCGGTGCGCTAGCGATAACGAATAGTACAAGCTGTGAACAGATGAGCTGCGGGGGTCGAGTAGGTCGGGTGGGTCCTTTTTAATGGGGCCAAAATACATTTATCAGTGTAGAGACAAAACGGCATGGTATAGTTGGGAACAAGTCGCGCGCGCACACACACACACACACACATACGCACACACACACACACGCACACACACACACACACGCACGCACACACACACACATACACACACACGCTCCTAAGCGCGCATGCATTTATATATTGACGAATATGTATTGCATATGTAATTGCATATGTCTCGGTATTTCCTAGTGAGCTTGTATTTGTATTATTTATCTATGCATACAGATACAACTAGAGTCGTACTTACCGTAACGGTTATTGGCCTGGGAAACGGAATCGGCAATCCGCGTTCAAATCCCTACATTAAGATGAATTTTATCTCTCTATAATGTGAAGCGCTTGTTGTGTAACGGTTATCGTAGTAGGAAATTAGCGACTCCCGTTAAAATTCTGGATGAGGCTGTTTGTGTTTCAGTTCCTACTGATTCCCTTCTTCCCTCAACAATTGGGTTTGAGTTTGAGTTTTGTTTAACGGCATATCAACCTCTGTGGGTCATTTAATGCCAAAAAGGTTATTTTGGATTTTAGTCTTTAAAGTAGTGGTTCTATGGAGATAATTGGTTATGTTCTGTTATATTTTGTTGAAAAGCTTGCTTTTTTTTATAAAATTTAAAATGTTTTCAGGGTTCAACAATTGGTAAATGGTAGGCATACTTTTATTTAGACTTGGTAAAGCAAACTATTCTAGGAGAAGGAAAACCTTTAATTAAAACCAGCAGAACTCCACCTAAAATTGACCTTGTGTCACGTCCTGCTCATGGCGGAGGGGCTGGATAAGTACATATAAATACAAATATACGTATGTTCAGTGGTATATATTCAAATATGCAGTTTTGTCAAGATGTATATATACTTCAAAAGATAAGGAAACACAGATATTAGTGTGTAATGTGTATACACACACATATACACATATACACAGACACACTAAAACACACATATTATATGCATGTATGTATAGTCGGCTTTTCGTACCGCGAATTCAATTAACTTTGTATTGGTTGTATTCGGTTAAAGAAACACACACACACACAGAGAGAGAGAGAGAGAGAGAGAGAGAGAGAGAGAGAGAGAGAGAGAGAGAGAGAGAGAGAGAGAGAGAGAGAGATACACACACACACACACACACACAGGAAGACATGTAGACAGAAACACAGACACCCATACACACACTCACATATAAGTTATTTGGAGGCGCGTGGTCTAATGGTTAGAATTGTAGGAAATGGACTCGTCGACCCGAGTTCAATTCCCGGATGAAACTGTTTACATTTCACATGCCGCTAGTACTCTTGAGAAAGGTATGAATCCAATTCTCCGTCCAGCTATGAGTAAATAGCAGGGCAGACTGGGATCTTTAACCATGGCTAGGTAATCAGTCTAGGAGAAGAAAAATTCTGAATTCAAACCTGTTAAAGTCCGCTTAAGAAATTGACCTTGTGTCACATCCTGCTTGTGCGGAGGTGTTAGTGTATATATATATATATATATATATATATATATAGTCGGCTTTTCGTATCCGTGGATTCAATAAACCTTTCATTGGTTATATTCGGAAAAAAAAAACAAAAAAAAAACGTTCCAAGAAATAATCCCCCCATCACCCCCCTAAAGCCCCCCCCCCCCAAAAAAACACCTAGAGAAGTTCCAAAAAGCAAAATGTATTCGGCTCAATACTATCAATCATAGATTGGTATTATCCGTCACTGGTAATGTCCGTCACTGAAGCAGATTTTGGGATATATATATATATATATATATATATATATATATATATATATATATATATATATAAGTAGATTAGACGACAGACAATGATGTGACACATAGATTGCACATAGATGGACTTGACTATCCGAGTTCAGACCCTGAACGGGGAACCTGAATTTCACATGGTGATAATAAACATGGGATGGGTATGAATCCAACTATTCTAACTCGAAATATGGGTAAATAATAGGACAGACTGGGCTCTTTAACCTTGGTATGCCGACCGGTCTAGGAGAAGGACACTCTGAATTCGAACCAGTTGTAGACCTGGAGAGAGGTGGACCCCAGTAAGCTATTCGTGTCCATGAATACTTGATTATGTAAATGATTATGTGACTTCTGAAGATAATTAGTTACACCACATCCGAATTTTATGCCTTTCATAAAAGAGAACGAATACATATGCACCCATCACTTTGTGAGTAAGACCCCCCCAAAAAATAAGAATTAAAGGAGGTATCTGGGTATGTATTTACCAACCCTTCCACACGAGCAGGATGTGACACAATGTCAATTTCTAAGCGAAGTTTAACCGGTTTGAATTCAGAGTTTTCCTTCTCCTTGACCGGCTGCTATACCAAAAAGTAAAGAGCCCAGTCAGCCATACTATTCACCCATAGCTGGAGAGGGAATAGTTAAATATACACCGTTCGCAATAGTATTAATATCATATGAAATGCTTCTAGCCTCGTCCAGAATTTGGACTCGTGTCATCGTGTCCATTTCCTACGACGATACCTAATACACCACGGACGTCTCCTAGGGGGTGTTTTGGGCATGAAACTATACTGCATTTGATGGTTAGGCTCGAATTCTGAAGCTTTCTAGACTAATCTTTCATTGCTATTACTCTCAGGTCAACTGACTCAGTAGTAGTACCTGCAAGGGTCACATAATAGATATGTTTTTAAATTATTTGTATTAGATAAGAATACTTCATATATAATCATATGTAAAAACCTTAAGAAATACACAAAAATGTAAATACGAATGTACAATGTACGCATTTCCCTAACCTTAATACATAAAATAACCCCAGGGGAGTTGATATGTCGTTAGAATCACCCAAATATAATTATAATCGTATTTTAAATGAAATGATTAGCATTAGATATTTTAGAGTTGAAAAACCTTAGTATTATTTGAATTATTCGGACTATTGTCCTCATCTTCATTCGGCCTTCTTCGTGTATTTCTTGTCGATCTGGAACCTTCTTGTCGTAATCGGGAACCAACACGGAACTTTGAAAAGGCTGATGCTAAGTGTCCTCGATGCTTGATTTGTTCTGTCACTTCCGCCATTTGCAGATATGCAACAACGACAAGAAGGTTCCAGTCCGAGAAGGTTTCCGAGTCCGACAAGAAACACCTGAAGAAAGCCGGAGGGCACATCACCGAAACGTTGTACAGATAATAATGAAGATGAGGACAATAGTCCGAATAATACAAATAATACTAATTATCAGGTCTCATCTAAAAAATTCAGAGAAATTGAAAAACTTTGATTGTATAAATTTACCCCAAATCAATTAATTTATTCAAATTGATGTTTAAAAAAATAACGAATAAGAAGACACGTTTCTATTCCAACTTTTCGAGAAACAAAACAATGGCGGTATTTACCGTTCTCTACAGACAGGATTAGACAAAAAATGCCACAAGTATGAGACATCAAGAGAGGATAGAACTCTCTATTCTGTAGTATTGGATTTGCGTCACTAGATTGCTAACCATTTCATCACGATGAGACGCCATGAAACAAAAGCACAAGAATCCAATGAAGTAGACGCAATGCCCAGAAACATTATTAAGCCTGTTTAATACTTAATTGGGTGAGCACTTAAGGAACTCCAGGTACTGTAAGCAATCTGAGTATTAATCAAAATGTTTTGATTTAGCATTAAATGTACCAAAAGGGTTGATATGCCGTAAAACCAACCCACCAACCAACAACCAACAAAAAAACAAAGCAATACTCAGATAACATTGGATAAAATAGATGATGGATGTGAGTAAGAGCAGATTATCGCAACATATCACGCACTGAGACAGAGATTGATTGATTGATTTTAATGGCATGTAAACCCATCTAGTATTATTTTATGCCTAGTGGTTAGGAAATCAGGTTCCTTTTACGTTCATGTTTACATTTTTCTGTAGTTTTTAAGATATTTTTTACACGGTCGTAGGGAATACGAATAATTTTTAAACAGATCTATTTGACCAATAGATTAGGACCATAACAGTGGGTCTGGGAGTAATGACAATGAAGCGCTACTCCACAATCCACAGATCTGCATAACTGGAGCCTCACTATCAGACGCACTTTAGAGGGAGGAGTCTCTGTGGCGTAGTGACTAACGCTCTCGAGTGCACTATCGTAGTAAATGGTTTCAAACGCTAGTTGGGCTATTAAATTCACTTTCGGACGAATACCCTTGAGAAAGGAATGAACCCACTGATACCTGATGATAATCATGATGGTGATTTGGGGTTTTATGCCTCTGTAGGGATTAAACTTATTCTAAAGTCGACAAGTGCTATTTCAGGGGTAAATTTTTAAAAATCCATCTATCTTCATTTTTTAATCCCTCTATCTTCATTAGTTTCTACAATTGATGTAGAGATTGATTTTATTTTTTTCAGTCTTCTCCATCATAGTGACCCCTTGACGCAGTGGCTAAGGTGCTGGACTGCAACTTCGTAGCAAGTGAGCTCGAACTACAGTTGCACTATTACGTTCACTTTCGAAATAATACACTTGGGAAAGGTATGACGCCTTTCTCCCTCAGCTATGGGTTAAATAGTACCACTACTGTTTTATCTAAAATTATGGTTTTGACATTAAATAAACAACGAAGTTTATGAGTCACCCATTCAGCTCTGGATAGATAATTGAGATTAGAGAAAAGTGAGTTTGCAAAGCGAATGAAATTTAAAAAAAAATACGCCCGGACAAAACATTAAAATCATTTTATGGACTTAAATCTGGTATCGGTTTCCTTAATGGGATACCGATATTACTCAAACAATATGGGCACCAGCATACGTCTCAGCCTCTCAAGCAGCTCGGGCATCGCATCAACTAATATTCCCAGAAATTCTTGTGGAATAGCAGAAAAAAAATTCTCGTATTCATCCTTCAAGTTCTTCCAAAATTGTTAGTTTCGTTGCTCTGTCAACCAACTCCAAAGCAAAATCGCTGGTGTTGAATGAGGGATTCTGACCGGCTACTCATGCGAACAACGTCTACTCATCTATCTCCCAGAAAACTGGGGATTAACACTAACAATAATAGCAAAATGTCGAGGTGAACCATCTTACATAAAAATCCACCGCCCTGTTGACTGGGGCTTTAGAATGCACCCACTGCACCTCTGCAGAGGGGTAAGACTCC
>CM042138.1:136551467-136568967 GCA_023376005.1 Doryteuthis pealeii | reverse complement strand
TGTCAACCCGTCTTGGTAATTTTATGAGTAAGTTAATATTAAGTTTTTAAGGGCCATAATTGGCCAGTTGATTCTAGGTAGAGAGTCCTCCGATTTGGTTCCTTTGGTAATCCTCTCAGATAGAGATTCCTAGGTTCCTTCGCCGATGCCTGCTAGTAAACTGAGAAAGAATCAGCGCTTAAGTAATATATCAGCCACGCAGTATGGCAGCGATTGGCTAATGAATAGACCATATTATCTCGCCTAGTCTATAAGTATAAGCGGGGAACTAGCACATAACTATAACACAAAAAATCCAACAAATATTCATTATCCGTTAATATTTACATTTCTTTGCACATGGCACTATCGAATACAACTAACTTTTAAACACAATTATTTATCCAGACAGGACCCTAAAAGGTACTACCACTCAGCGTCAAAGTGAACCTGGCGGTAATAGGAATGAAGAGGTACTCCACACTCCCCAGATCTTCAAAACCCAAGCCTCACCATCATATGAAGTTTAGTGTCAAACTCTAGACACCCCTTTTAGGAGTTACCCCTCTGCGGGGGATAAAAGTCAGCCTATCCTAATCCCCAAAGACAGGACAATATACGAGGCGGCTTCGGCTGGGGTCCAGTGAGCTTCGGCCGCTGGACCTGCCAGAGGTTAAATTAATATCTTTGATCACAGGGGGTCATCCCCCCAAGCAACACCTGCCCCTCGTTTAAAGGGTCAGGGCTGGGTTTATTGCCCAGTGCCTGAGGCGCTCCCCTTGAGGAGGAATGCCGACGGGATCCACGCAATTTTTTCCACCTGCCACCCATGAGTCTCGGCTTGTGGGTGGTCCCACGTTAATAGGGCCTTGTGTCTGACCTTGTACAAGTGGGGTACGAGGACAATATACGAGGAAGATTAAGAAATTAGCCGCACTCTTGTTTTATGGAAGCGGGGCTCATTGTGGAGATTTGATTGGCAGAACCATGACTAATCTGCAGAGTTCAAGCTACCTCTTTGATTATACCTGGCCTGTTTGCCATACGACCTCACGAGCTTGCTGAAGCATCTCATCAGTGGTGGAAGTTGACGGGTGTCCTGCACCCTCTTCGTGCGTCACACTTGTCCGGCCATTTTTAAACTTCTCTATCCACTCATACACACTTCTACGCTGAAGGGCACCGTCCCCGTATTGTGCTAAAGGCTTCCGATAAATTTCAGCACTGACACTCCTTTCGACCAGAGTGTATACTGCTTGTGGAGCGACCATGTTTACTCTGTAAATACTCTGTAAAGAAAGGAAGTAAAATGACGGGATCAGGCTCAAACCTCGACCACGTGAACACAGTAGTGCCAAGCCTAAGCAGCCTTCCTTTCGTTCTTTCTTTCTTTCTTTCTTTCTTTCTTGTCGCCTTTCTTTTTCTCTCTCTTTCTTTGATATTTTTCTCTCTCTTTCTTTGATATTTTTTTTTTTCCGTATTATTTCATTCAAATGAATTTTTCTTTCTTCATAATTTCTCTTTTCATTCTTTCTTTTGTTGGTTGATTTATTCCTTTTTCTTTCTTTCTTTCTTTCTTCTTTCTTTCTTTCTTTCTTTCTTTCTTTGCCGCCTTTCTTTTTCTCTCTCTTTCTTTGATATTTTTTCTCTCTCTTTCTTTGATATTTTTTTTTTTCCGTATTATTTCATTCAAATGAATTTTTCTTTCTTCATAATTCTCTTTTCATTCTTTTTTTGTTGGTTGATTTATTCCTTTTCTTTCTTTCTTTCTTTCTTTCTTCTTTCTTTCTTTCTTTCGTATATTTAGTAATTTGTTTCTTTCTTTTCCCTGGTATTTTAATGCAAATCTTTCTTTCTTTCTTTCTTTCTTTCTTTCTTTCTTTTTCTTTCTTCGTTCGTTTGTTTATTTGTTCCTTCGTTCGTTTAGTTGTTCGTTTGATGGTCCGTTTATTAATGTTCTTTCTTTATTTTTTCTTTCTTTCTTTCTTTCTTTCTTTCTTTCTTTCTATTCTCTACTATTTTTATGCAAATTTCTTTCTTTTTCTATTTCATTCATGTGTTGAATACTATATTAAATTTGTAAATTTAAAGATTTCTGTTATTTTCAATCCGTATTTTTAATGTTAACTTTAGCAGAAATGTTACGCAATTAAATTCTATCTCCACCATGAACTACTTTTAAACCTCATTAATGATAATCACATAAATGTGAATAATTAATTCCTTTTTCTTTTGATGTTTTTGATTTTAATTCTGTAATTTAAAATGTATTTCTCTCCAGCAACATGATTTCATCTCGATTATTGTCCCTTGTTAGATATCAACACTTGATGAGAATCCATCTTTCCTCTAGCGAGACATAAACAAATGTTTCACATTAAAATTTTCACCCTAAGTTTAAATATGCACACCAATCTTAGTAGCTCTATATCAAATGTCTGTACATTATTAATATACTAGCAGGACCTGTGGATATACCACAGTATGATAATTTAATTATTACAACGTTTGGTATGTTTACCTAAAAGCTATTGCAAAATAGTTCAATATGTAAAAAGCGTAGTGATGTTGATTTAACTCCCTATCAATCTTTCTTTCATTCTTCCCTTCTTTTCATTATGTTCGACTGGAACAGTTTAGCGTTATCGTTCCGCGCGCAATCCCTCTCTCTATATTTCCACTACTCTTTTTTCTTTCTTTCTTTTTTTCTTATTGTATTTTTTCTGTGTAGTATGTCTTATTTCTTTCCTGTCTTTCTTTATAATAAAAAGGAATGGTCCATTATTTAACTGAGGTAACGAAACTAATTAGAAATAAGAATTCAGTGATTAATCAACACAAGATAATCAGGATTTACATTTTTTTGCATTTCCTCTTTGACGATTTAGACGGTTCATTTTTAACCAGAGGGTGTTGCAAGATGATAATGGTCTGAGGATTGAGAAACAAGATTATGAATAGGTATGCATTTTCACAAATCGCTGATTCAAAAAAAAAATTGTTGTAGTTGTAGTAGTCAAATCAGTTGCTGTTTTTCGTCCTTTTTTCCCTATTTCTTTCGTTCAACCTTTTGTTGATTCCTTTAATAATTTTTCTTTCTTTCTTTCAAGCCTTCTTTCCTTTTCTCTTTCTTTTCTCTTTTCTTTTAATCATCTATTCCCTCTTTACCTTTTCTTTCTTTCCTTTCTCACTTCATTCATTAATCCATTCATTTATTAAATCTTTTCATCTCCCTTTCTTCTATTTAATCATATTTTCATCATTTTCTTTCTCTTTCTTTCATTCTTCCTTTTGTTGATTCATTATATCATTTCTCTTTCCTTCTTTTTATTTTCTTTCTTTTTCTTTCTTTCTTCTTTTTTCTTTCTTTCTTTCTTTTTAGACTTTTTCCCCTTTCTCTTTCTTCCCTTTTCCCTTTCTTGCATTATTTTTTCTCTTTTTCTTTTTTCTGTCTTTCTTTCTTTCTTTCTTTCTTTCATTCTTCTTTGTTTTTAGCCTTTTACCCTTTCTCTTTTTTCCTTTTCCTTTTCTTTCATTCCTTTTTCTCTTTTTCTTTTTTCTTTCTTTTTCTTTTTTTCACTCTTTTATTTTTTAATTCATTCATTTAGTAAATCTTTCTTTCTTATTTTTTCTATTTCAATCATATTTTCTCACTTCTTTCATTCTTCTTTCGTTGGTTTATTTTATTAATTCTTTTTCTTTTTTCTTTTTATTTATTGTATTTTTCTCTTTCTTTTTTCATTCTTTCTTTCTTCAATCCTTAATTCTCACTTTCCTTTTGTATTTCTTTCTTTTTTTTACATTAATTTTTTTATTCATTCATTCTTTCTTTCTCACTTTCGTTCATTCAAGCATAATTTTATTTCCCAATTTCTTTTTCTTTATTTTTTTTTCTCTTCATTCCTTCATTCATTCATTCATCCATTCATTCATTCATTGATTTTTTCTTAGTACTTTTTTGACATACCATATTTTTTGCTATTATTCTTCATCTTACTGTAATCTCACTTTCTGAAAATTCTTATCTTTTTTCTTTTTTAGTCTTTTCTTTCCTATTTCTCTATTTTCCAACTATCACTTTTTGTCTCCTTCTTACTCCTTCTTTTTCTTTCCCAGTTCCATTGTCCCCACCCCCGCCCTTACCTTTTTTCTTCCACAAACTCTCCCCCTCTCCTTTCCCTCCCTTTATTTCTACTCTTCCTACTTATTCATTCGCATATTCATTCCCTTATTCTCTTTCCCCCTCTTCATTCTCTTGCTCGTCCTCCTCCTCCCTCGTCAATCCAATGCATCCCCACCACCCCCACGCCAACAAACCCGACCCTTCTGCTTGCTGATATTCCAGATTATGATATTAAAGTGCAGATAGGATCAATTGTATCGCTAATGCAGTCACCAATATCAAGGGCCACTTGCATTTGATTTGACAAGCGGAATCCTTGGAGACCAGTGATTCGTAAACACGCAGTTCACAATATCTCTGACCTCATGCATGGCCAACATAAGGGATGCAAAGAGTGCGACTTATGGCGACTTTACAGTAAACAGTGCAGTTAGGCCGACCAAGCACTGGTGAATAGATCATGCAGTTGCTTCAAAGTCCTCACAAATGACATGGACTATTTTCTAATGCAAGCAATGATCGGCCATCCAGTTATTTGCATATGTTTCAATGTGAGTATATTGCTTCCTGAGGTTTGGTTTGGTTGTTTTGTTTTACGGCATATCAACCTCAGTGGGTCATTTAATGCCGATAAAGTTTTGAAATAAATTAATTCTTAATGGATAATACAATTTTGTTTATAAACACATTTTTCTATTTAACCCATAGATGGGACCCTAACAGGTACTACCACTCCAGGTCAGAATGGACCAGGGAGCAATGGTGATGAAGGGTGCTCCACATTCCCCAAACCTCCAAAACTGGAACCTCACCATCAGATAGAGTTTAACGTCATTCCCTGGACATGTAGACCCGCAGCCACCGCCTTCTAGCACCCATATGATAAAAATGGGGTTGGGGCTTGCCCATAAGGGCAGCAGGGTTGGGAAAATCATATAGGTGCTAGGGCTTGACGTGACCAGCTGATTGATCGGAGGGGGCCTCTCCGACCGCCCGTCTAGCCCAAGATAGGGCCAAAGTGGAGTATTGCATGTCATGAACTGCTCATCCACCCGGGCTCCATCCTTAAGTATCACGGGTCGCCACCCACGGCCAACAGGTGGCCCCATTGGGGGCGTCTTACCCCTCTGCAGAGGTGCAGTTGGGGCATTCTAACGCCCCAGCCGACAGGGTGGGAGTATATTGCGTTGGGTGAGTGAATGCATGTCCGATTAACTGTCTATATTTATACGCATGTGACTTTATGCGTGCCTGGGAATATTTAAAATTGTGTGTTATCTTTTTTAAATTTTTTAGAATGTGTGAATGACTCTAGCAAATAGCTGCCCTGTCGGCGGGGCTAAGAATAATCAGACGGCATTCCCTGTTGAGGGGTAAAGACTCCGCTCCATCAAGAAAGTATGGGTATGACACTAAACTGCATCTGATGGTGAGACTCCAAGTCTGGAGCTTTGAAGAATATGGAGTACCTTTTCATTGCCACACCTTATCGGTGTCGGTTAGAAAACGCCGATTGTGTCCCCTGTGGAGGTGTTAGGACTCTGACCCCACAAAAAGTGTCATGGATATGACAATACACTGCATCTGACAGTGAGGCTCGAATTCTGGGGAATGTTGAGTATAGTGCCCTTTTCTTGCCATGCCTTTTCGGTCACGCTTGGAATACGCCGACTGTATCCCCTTTGAACTGTAAGGACTCCGCCTCCACAAAAAGTTGTCCTGAGTATGACACTAAACTGCCTCTGATCGTGAGACTCCAATTCTGGAGCTTTGGGGAATATGGAGTACCTTTTCATTGCCACACCTTATCGGTGCCGGTTAGAATACGCCGACTGTATGGATGTGTAAGGACCCCCCTCCACACACACACACACAAAAAGGTGTCCTGTGTATGGATAAACTGTATCTGATTGTGAGGGCCCAGATCTGGATCTTTAGGGATTGTAGAATCATTGCCACTACTTTTCTGTCGCGTTTGGAATACACCGATTGTATCCCCCGTGGAGGGGAAAAGGACATGGGTATTTTGGGTATGACATTAAACTGCATCCGATGGTGAGGCTCTTGTTGTGGAGTTTTGGGCAATGTAGAGTACCCTTTCATTACCACGCCTTTCCGCTCGCGCTTAAAATTCGCCGCTAAAAATGTTTTCCTTTTTATAAATCAGTGCTAGAGAGAATAGACTAATAACATTTTTATAAAAAGATGCAACTATGTATTAAAAAAGTTGCTTTCTGAGCAATCTTCTATCTGGGTCAAAACACTACTCTGCAACGCCTCTGTATCGTTTTTTTCCTCTCTTAATACAATCCACTCGTATTTGTGTACTAAAGCCTAGCCAGAACACACACAATATCCACTTTCTTCCTTCGGTAATCCGCTCTTTTATGAACTAGCATGAGGAGCCAAAATCTGCATATACCACATTCGTCTTGCGCGATTCACTTCGACCACGAAATTAGTGTTTTTTTGTAGAATGTGACTCCAGGAGTGGCCATATTTTTCTTCTTCCGGATATCTTGCATGTGAGACCTATGTGCACCCACTTCGCCCCAAGAGGTAAGTTGTTTCCCCTCTCGCTATATTCTCCAGCACATATAAAAATATTTCAGGTAATGTGGATATATTTATATATATTTTCTGAATATCCACGATAACCCGGACCTCATCATCATCATCATGCCATGCTGACAGCACGGATTCTCATGGCCGTCTCTTTCACCACCCGTCCTCTCAGTCATCGCTCATGGCAAGTCCTCTTATGACATCCAATATCAACACCGAGTTGATTCAATGTAAGGTTTTGCTGCTCGACCTACTCTGGCATGACCATGTGTAGGTCTTCACAAAAGAAACACAACTTATGAGTTCGTCCTTGTTACGATTTTATGGTCATCCTTTAGGCTCTAAGGAAGAGCGCTTGTCCAGCGGAAATCCTTGGTAAAGAATCCTTTGTATTGAAAGTTTTCGTCAATGATTGCAAATGGACATCTCTCAGTATAAGTAGTCAACCAGCCACGCATTATGGCTGTTGATTGGCTGAGGTTTAAACCACGTGACCTCGCCTAGTCTATAAATTTAAGTGGTGTATTGTAGCACACCTTATATCACCAAATATTCCAAAATGTACTTCTACAGCAGGGTTCAGCGTGTCTTGTTTGTTTTAAATAGATGGTTTATGTAATAGGAAGTAGGTGGCAGTGCAGCTGCTTTTTTGTGGTGTGGGGGGGTGCTTCATGACAGCACACAGCTGGGATTACATAGTAATAATAGAAGCTATATAGCAAGCAAGACTCTCCTTTTTAATAAGTCTCTTGAAATTTTGAGCACAATCCAATTCATTTGGTCCCATCAAAAGATACAGCTTTTATCAAAAAGTAAAATCCAGGTTGGCTGGTTGGTTGGTTGAATTTTACGGTATGTCAACTCTTGAGTTATTTTATGCCGATAAATTTTGTTTTATTCTTTCTTCTTGGGTATTAATTTTTTTTTCAAACCCATGTTTTTTTAAAACATTTTCAAAAAGTAATTAAAAAAAATCCATTGTTACATACTCATACACATATACCCATGTTGGGTATATACACAAGTGTTCTTTTACTGGAGAGAGGGGAGAGATAGATACAGGTAGACAGAGAGATGCATATGGATTTTGCATTACTTACTTCTTTGGCCATTTGGTGATCTCTAGTCGTATCTATTCTCTCTCCCATGTTGAATTCTATTTCTAGATTCTTGTTGGCTGTTCGTCTTTGATACATTCCTTCTTCTTGGTCAGTCTTTTTGCCAAGACATTCATCAAGCAAGAACACCATATTATTCCTTTAAAGTTTTATTGCTTAAACTTCTTCTTCTAACTAACACAATACGCGTGTGCATTTGAGCCCAGCTAAGGCAGACACGCTTCTCTGTCTGACGTCCAAGCTGGAACTGATGGGTTAACTCGGTCCCACGTGACTTTACGTATTTCGCGGCTTTCTGTATATTTCTATGGAAAGTCCCGCCCGTGATATGAAAAGGGGCCATCCCTTCAGAAATACAGGGGGTTGACAATAATCTATGCATAGATTATGTAACACTATTTGACCCATAGATTGGATCCTAAAAGGAACTACTATTTAATGAAACACTATATGTATAAATTAGTAAGAGATAGGAATACTTAAAATCATAGAAGTTTTGACAAATTATTTGTACTAGCAAAGTAAAAAACGACCTCCGGGCGATGTAAAAATAGATTTTTGAAACATATTGCCTGAGGGTGGGAGTTAAAAAATCAATGTCAGCGAGTTTATTCCCTAAGTAAGTAAAATCATCAAATTCATTAAGGGATTAAAAAATAAACAAATTTGAAATGTAAACTTTAAATATGTATCAAAATAAAACAAACTATATATAGATATATAATACCAGTATGTATTTATTAAAACTTGTTTTAAAAAACAATGAGGACTGTCTAATATTGCATGTTAAATTTTGAGTGTATTTATTCTATGTTATGACGATTTTGGGTAATGTGACGTAAGCAGTGACGTAATTTTTTTGTTACAGACAAAAACCGGAAGCGAACCTCCATTATTAATAGATTAGATTAGATAGGAATACTTGAAATCATACACTACGATTAAGTCACGTTGTAAGCACCGGTTGCCGTAAGATCACCAAAGTTAAACAGTAATGACCCTGTTTAATACTTAGATGGATGACCATTTAAGCAACAGCAGGTACAGTAAGAATCCGATTATCTATATTATTAATTCGGCATCGAATAACCCGAAGAAGGTTAATATGCCGTACACAAAACCACTAACTTTAAACCATACTAGTGTTAGGGTCTCTTCTATGGGTCAAGTAGATATGTTTATAAATTATTCGTATTCGATGGGACCGGGTGAAAAAAGAAAAAAAATGTCTTAAGAAAGCATCAAACCAAAAATATTGACACTGGTTGACTTACCGTTGTGATCATTCAATTGATGAACCTGCTCAATATTTAGATGGGTAACCATTTAAGAAACAGCAGGTACTGTAAGAAACTGGGTATCAGAATTTCTGATTTGGCGTTAAATAACCCGGAAAGGGTTGATATGCCGTACAACAAAATAATCAACTTCAACCATACATCTATCACCCTGTCGGTTGGAACTGTAAAATACACCGACTGCATCTCAGTAGAGGGGTAAAATCCTCTCTTTAAAGCCACCTATTGGCCGTGGGTGGCAACCTGTGATGCTTAAAGTCGGGATACTGATAGCTGAGCAGTCCATGACACGCAACACACTAATTTGGCGCTTAGTTGGGCTAGATAGGCGGACGAGGAGGTTCCTCGATTAATCTGCTGGTTAAACCAAGGCATAGTACCTATATGATTGTCCCAATCCTATTATTCTTATGGCAACCCAAACCTTTTATCATATATGTGCTAGAAGGCGGTGACTGAGGTTCTCAGTCTTTTGCATATGGCGTTAAACTGCATTTAATGAAGTTCCAATACTGGAGCGCTGGGGAGTGTGGAGTATCTATTCATTACCATTACTCCCAGGTCCACTATGACCTGGAATGGTAAAACCTGTTAGAATCCCATCTATAGGTTAAATGAATCAAAAATGAGTTTAACAAATGTGTTAAAAATTGAGTTTAAAAAAATGGAATGAAATAAAACGTCTTCGGCATAAAATAACACAAGAGTTGACATGCCGTAAAAACCCAACCAACCAACCAACCAACCAACCAACCAGCCAACCAATCATACAACTGTTAGGATCTCTTCTATGGTCAAATAATTATGTTTGAAAATTATTCGTATTCGATAGGACTGTATGCAAAAAAAAAAAAAAAAGAAAGAAAAGAAAAAAAAAAAAAACGTTTTAAGAAAGAACTATAGAAAAAGTCACTTATCGGGTTGACATGCCGTTCAGATTAATCAGTCACCCAATTTTTGCTCATTATATTTGCCCTTGTACCATGCTAAGTTTAACTTATAAACATGGCCTGCTTAATGGCTCAGATATTTTCTAGAGCTAAAGATCAAACGTTTGTTTTTAAGTGGGGAGGCGGCTCCTTCGCTTTGAAATCTCCATTTTGCCATTTCGAAAAAAATATATGAAGTTAGGATATGACCCGCTCCTCTTTTATGACTTAGTCCGAATTATGTTTATGAATATATAATCCTTTATAATGGTTAGTAGAGTGAACCATTAATTCTACTCAATGGCAAACTAACGCGCTGCTCCTACTAATAATTCAGCTAAAGCACCAATTAAAGTCGCTCCCTTTACCAGCCAGTTATAATAAAAGGAAGAAAGCCCGTTTATTGGGGATAATAGGATTTCCTTTTTTTTCTGAAAGTTCCTTTGTAAGCTCTTGAAATTGGTAGATTAGATATACAGAATTTCCCTCAGTCTACAGAAAACTAAACAAGATTATGTAAGAAAATAGTAAACAAGATGATATATTGCTAAAGAAGATAAGAAAAATAAATCTCTTTAATGCATAATAATATTAACCCAAAATACGAAGATAACAACAAAAAATGAGTTCAGTTATTTGTTACAACTAAGCTTTATAAAAATAAATGAAATAAGACAAAGATTAAAATCAACTACGGGCTGTACTCAAAAAAGAATCCCGACTGAAACTTTATTTACCATAAAGGAAATGAACAATAAATGAAACGTTAATTCTTTTCAGAATGCTCCCCATGATATACAAACTCATATTCGAATAAGTTTTTTATACTGGTCGAAGCACCTTTGAAATAACTATTTTGATATGTTGTAAAGCGGTACCGTCGCATTTCTTTTAATGTCCAGCACGCCCTCAAATGTTACCCTTGAAACAATTATTATATCACTTTTTATGTTTATAACACCAGTGCAAGCTAGTGATATTTCCTTGGAGGCTGATTGAGAGAAAATCTCCACACGTCTCTATAACTCTTTTGGGTATTCTAGCCGTTCTTAGCAATACTGTCGTTTGGATGGTTTCGATTCCTTTTCTGATTTCAAATTCCACAAATAACTACAATTGGTATCACCATCACCCTGATTTTCCACATTTTTTTTAGTTCTCTAGCAAGGTCCATTTATTTTTTTTCCGTTCGCATTCTTTCACTTTCACTCTGTGGTCCACCGGAATGGCAAAATCTACTGGATAACAATTATTTAATTTCATCGCATGGCATTAGAAAAAAATCTTACTAAGCTCATTACTGTTATATACCCGTTCAATATATCGGGTATATAAACGGCGAGAGAGAAATAGATGAAGGGATGATAGATTTATTCTTCCTTCTTTCCTGCTTTATTATCGTCAGCCGCCATCTTCTCAGGGCTGATTCTGTGGGTTGATATCTTCTCTGTTTGGGCTGAGTGTCTGCTAATTTCTTACGGATTGATTAATACACAAGACTTTGTCGTTTTCTTTATAGCTTTTATTAAAACAACCCCAGCCTAAAACCGCGTGGTTAGAAGCGGCATCTTGAGCGCAAACTACAACATCTTCTCTCGGTGAGTGACTGGTCGCAACTAACTAAACTCTAAAAACTCTCACACACTTCTACTGGTGCGTTTCAGAATGGGTCAAGTAAAGGTTATTACTTGCCAATCATAACGGTCGACATTAATTTTCCACTCAACATTTCGATTTGAATTTTTAACGATTCAAACAAATATATCTAACTACTTACATAATTCACAGGCTACCCATGAATTATGTAACATTATTCCAGAAATATTCCAATTTAATGACCAGATTATATTTTAGATAAAAGATTCCATTACAAACGGGCTTTACCATACCATTGAAGAAATTACAATAAATAATGTCTTTGTGCCTTTTTGTCTGCTGGGCGTTTGAAATAGATAGTCTATTTAGAAATTTAAAACTCCCAGGTTGTCAGTGGTGTCTCGCCTGTCCTCTCACCTCCAAAATTAGATAGAAAAAGCTTCACTCAACAATACTGAAAAGTAAGGAAAATTAATGAAGTTATTGTTTTTCACATTCATTCTTTTCATTATAGAGATCTATCGATCCCTGAAGTTAAATAATTATGAGCCTGTTCAATACATAGATGGGTGACCATTGAAGCAGCAGCAGGAACTGTGTGCAAGATGGGGTCTTTTATCAAATAATAACAGAATAACTTAGTGAAAGTGCTGAAAGTATCGTTTCCCACTTGAACACCGAAGTTAAGCAGTTGACCAGAACTTTTGCCCAAAATTTTTTTCTTAGAAAAAGTTTTCTGATAACTTCATAAAGAGTTATCTCACTTTTGCAATAACAAATTCTTTTAAGGAGTTTCAATAACCAGACACTAAACTTAACAATCTCTGTGTTACTCATATGAAGATAAATTATATGAAATTATGTTATAGATATTATTAATATTCAGATAACACGTACACAGCAAAAAACAATTTAACAATTTTCTGTAGTTAAAAGATAAAGAAAAAAAAAAGAAAAGAGAGAGAGAGAGAGAGAGAGAGAGAGAGAGAGAGAGAGAGAGAGAGAGAGAGAGAGAGAGAGAGAGAGAGAGAGAGAGAGAGACGGGTATCAATGCGAAGTAGGTGAGATTTGGTTCTTTGATGCGCCTCTGCTTATCCTTACATCTTTCTTGTTCTTACTTATTCGCAAATCTCCTTTTTCGTCCACGTCTCTCTCGACCTTTCTCTTTCGTCTCTTTTTTAAAACTCTCCTGTTAGCACGTTGCTACATCGTTTGTTAAAACGAATCTATTATATCGCTACTAATATAACACTCTACACAACTGTTCAGCTCCCGAAAGTGTGAGACTAGTCTGGTCTTTCCTTTTGTTGCTTGGACCATTGCCAATAACGATAACCATCTACCCTTCCACGACAAATGCCTTCCGTAATTCATCTTTCCACCACATTCTCAAACTTTACATACTTTTATCTTTCCCTTTTAACCAAATTTTCTCAAGTAATCATGTTTTTGCAATCAATGAAACTTATTTTTTAGGAAAAACTTTGAGAAAAATATATTTCAAAAATTTACAATGTGAAATTTTTTTTCGAAAACGTTCGAAAAAAATTTGTTCGTCCAGTTTAGTAATAACTAAACTGGACGAATTAAACTTTTCGAACGTCGCACGAAACGAGAAGTTTGAAGTTTTTCGGTTACGACTCATGTATTCTGAAACCTTTTTAAATAATATAAGTTCTGATAAATCTTCGTATTTGAAAAAATGTTTTCTTGATGCAGTAAAAAAACAAAAAACTTAATACAATTATTTTGTTACTTAAATATTGTATAAGTTCCATTTTTCTTCAAATAAGATTAGTTTTTGTTCCTATCTTGGAGAGATTCGGTTTTTTACTTTCTTGTTGATTCTATATTATAGTTCAATTGTAAAAGTTCACTGTATCAGTGGAACTTAGACTACACTGATTAAGAAGCATGACCCTCTAAAAGAGTGAGTTCTGTGTATGAGATTAAACTGCATCTAATAGTGAAGCTCCAGTTCCCTTATTGCCATTACTCCCAGGTCCAACCGGACCTAGATTGATAGTACCAGTTGTGATCCCATCTATGGATCAAATAGGTTTGTCTAAAAATTATTCGTATTCGATAGGAATGTGTGCAAAATGTAGCGTTGTGGCTTAGAGCAACATCTGGTTGGCTTGCATATGCAGCTTTTTAGATTATCGCAGTTGGCTGGACACAGAATCAGATGAAATGACCAACTTCGTCTTGTAAACACACTTCTGAAAAAACTATCGGAAGACAAATTATTGTGAATATCGTTTTATTCTCAGCAACAGGGGTAACACAGACTTAGGGTAAAGGGGGGGTGAATTTCTCAGCAGGAACTCTGACTACCCTGAATGCTTTGGTTAATGGTCCGACGACTGTCTATCGGATAGATGCGTGTTGCTTTAATGTGGGTTTCATCCTCTTTTGTCATTGATCAAGTGTAGGTTCCACTTGACCTGGTATCGGCAAAGCTCACTCGACTCAAATGCAGACACTGACACCTCATACATCATTACCAAAAAGAAGAAAACCTCTCTTAAGAAATAACTCCACAAAAATGTAAATATGAATGTACAGTGAACGCGAGTTTCAAAATTCTCGACTTCGATTCTTACTGGGTGCCCCTTATTTGCGTTCTTGTGTCAAATCTAAGGTATGCTTTGTTTTATGAGTACCCCATCGTAGTTTAATGGTTAGAAAGCTACTCTCGCAAATCTATTACTACTGAAAAGCGAGTTCGATCCTCGCTGGATGCCCCATACTTACGACTTTATGGCACATCCTACCCATGGCGAATGGGTTGGTTAATTACATACTCTCAGTTCGATTCAGACAGAGGTTAGTAGTACTTGTTAGGGTTTTGTCTATGGGTCATATAGATCTTTTAGATAGGAATACTTGTTATAACTTAATCATGTGTAAAAGATGTCGATAAAATCAACCAATCAATTATCTCTTTTGTAGAAAAAATGGTTGGTTGGTTGGTTGGTTGGTTTTACGGTATGTCAACCCTTGTTAGGTTATTCTATGCTAAAGACATTTTGTTTTATTCATCCTTGTTGGGTAATTTTTAAAAACTCATTTTTAACTAATTTTCATCTATTTAACCCATAGATGGGACCCTAACAGGTACTACTAATCCAGGCCTGAGTGGACCTGGGAGTAATGGCAATGAAGGGATACGCCACTCTCCTCAGATGTTCAGAATTGGAACCTCACCAATGGATGCAGTTTAGCATCATACACAGGATACTAGGACCCTCAGCCACTGCCTTCTAGCATGTATATGATGAAAAGGGTTGGGGTTTGTAATAAGAGCAATAGGTTTGGGACAAGCATATAGGTGCTAGGGCTTGACTTGACCAGCCGATTGATTAGAGCGGGTCTCTCCGACAGCCCGTCAAGTCCAAGTAAGAGCCAAAGGTGAGTGTTGCATATTATGAACTGCTCCGTCACCAAGATTCCGTTATTAAACACTGCGTTTCGCCACCCACGGCCAACAAGTGGATTCCTTGGGAATTATTCTACAGCGCCAGCCGACAGGGCTTAGAAAAAATGAAACTTAACGGATATTTAAAAAAAAGGAATTGCAATAACTTTTGTCTTTATTCGTATATTGATTTAAAAAATATCAGAATGCATGAGTTACAAGGGAGTAAACTGAAAAATTCTTTAGATTCGTACGACGTTAGGAAAGTAAGGATCCAGTTGAGTGTTAAATTTACATTGTAAATGTATTTTTTAAACATTTTCCTACAAAAATTGTCAATTTTACTAAAGTAACGAAAGTCTGTAGATATTCAGTAGGATTTTAACTTTTTACTTTTAATGTCACTCATAGTGAAAATGAGGGGGGGGGGGTCCAAAAATGTATAGACTTTATAGGGTCTTACCCCTCAGCAGGGGATACAGTCAGCGTATATTAAGGCCTGCCGTCCTGGTTAAAATATCAGTGAAGATTTTCTGCTTCACTTTTAAGATTTAAAATTTATTAAATAAATTCATAAATGAATAAAATGCAACATTTCAGGTAGGTATTTACTCAACCCGTTCTCCACGGATAGGATGACTGAAGGTCGCAAGTATGGAGTATCTAGCAAGGGTCGAACTTGCTTTTAAGTAGCAATGGATCTGCGATACTAGATTGCGAAACATTACATCACGACGGGCCATCGTTTTTAACGCAACCTGTTCACCACGTCTAGGATGCAACACAAGGTCGCAAGTATAAGGCACCCATGAGGATTATTTTACGGCATATCAATCCTTTTCGGGTCATTTAATGCCGAATGAAGTCATTTTGATAAAGGATGGATTCAGGTTGCTTACAGTACCTGCTATTGCTTAATTGGTCACCCAATTAAGTATTAAACAGGTCATCGTTGCTTAGTTTCGTGATCTACCGGGAACCGGATGTTTTCAGCGTGATTTGAATGTAATTGCATAGACGATAGAACTCACTATTCAGAAATAATGCAAAATTTTAGGTTATGCAGAAATTTGAGCAACTCCTTGTAATCTTGCTTGTATTTCAATTTAAATAATGTAATTTAAATTTAAAAAAATGTAATAAACCTCTAGAAATACGAGAAATTGTGTTGGCAAAAATAAATAAAATGTTGGTAATAACAATTTTTTTTATATAATGAATATGCATCCACCTGGGTTCCCCCTCACAGTAATATGATTGGCTGGTGTCAACCATAAATACCGAGCAATGTAGAGATACAAAGCCTACAACTATTACTACTACTACTATGACGGCGACGTCGCACTAGTATTTCTACTTACCTGCTCGATTGTACCACACTGTTACCGTGGCACTACCACTCTGCTACTCCTACTAAATATATCCCTTCCAGGGACATATCATTTTTTCGAGCATCATCTGGGTGTGTGGGCTCTGAATCTTTTGTGATCTTTAGTTTACTTTTCTTCATTTTTATTTTTCGGGAGGTGGCTACAGATTTTCTGTCACGTTTTTCTTGGGGGCTACAAATGTCCTTCCGTTCATTTTAACAATGTCGTTGAAGGTTTATCTTGACCAGACATCTTCGCGCAATTCACACCCGATAAAGTCCACTTATCTGTTTTCTCTTTTCCCGCCATTCTATCTATTGAAATGATGTCGAACACCATCAACCCAAAGTCACAACCACAACTACCGCAGACTCTATGCTATCGTTACAAGTAAAACCTTTAGGTAATTCTGTGTGAGATTTTACCGTTGAACTGTTATAGAAACTAAACATAGGGAGAGTCTTCGTGGTGTAGTGGCTAACGTGTTGGACTGCCACATCGTAGTAAGCGAGTTCGAACTCCAGTCGTTCTATTAAGCACGCTTTAGCATTAATATGCTTAGAAAAGGCATGAATCCACAAAACCCCTGCTCTTGGTTAAGTCATACCGTTACTATTCTTTTGCTTACAGCCAAGTCACTTTGAATGTGCCGGTGCACGTCAGATCACTGAAGTTAAGCAGAGACCAGCCTGTTTAATACTTAGATGGTTGACCATTTAAGCAACGGCTGGTACTGTAAATTACCTAATGTTCAAATCACGTGATTCAGCATTAAATTATACGAAAAGGATTGAAATGTCGTAAAACAAAAAAGCAAACAAACAACAAAAAACCCCACAAAAACAACCGTTCTGCCAGGATGGCTTTGGCATTAAATAACCCACGAAAGTTGATATGTCATACGTTGAAAAATATTAGAATTATACAGGATGTTTCAGAAAAATCGATACCATTTCTTAATCTGATAACTTGACCAATTCTCGTTCAAATAATCTCAAATTTTAACAGCATGTGTAGAAACAACTGAAAATTCTATGTTTAATGTTTTACCTTTTTTTTTTCTTTTCAAGTATTGAAATGTTATTCGCTGGAAGAGAAAAG
>CM042138.1:136541467-136546467 GCA_023376005.1 Doryteuthis pealeii | reverse complement strand
TTAACATCTCTTAAGGGGCCGGGTTAGCTTAGTCGGTAGAGCGTTCGGCTAGAAACCACAAGATTCCTAGTTCGATACCGGTCCCCGCCAACTCAGCGTATGAGTAGCACAGGGATCTGTGTGGTAAAGTAAGGAGCTGATGGTAGGTGTGGCGCTCCACCTCAGATGCTAAAACAATCTTTTTGGTCTAGCGCTATTGAAAAGGGTATAGACTCCCTCGCTGACTGGCTGATACAGACTTTAGGCCGCCCCGTCGACTTTACTTTACTTTATCTGGGTTATAAGGTCGACACGTACATACCAAAACAGACGCGACTCATTTGTACATATAGATTCAGTTTATCGATCTCCAAGACTGGTTGCCTAACCAACGCTAAAGAACCCAGTCTGACCTACTATTCTTCCCATAGCTGTAGAGAGAACGGATCGATTCACGCTTATCCCAATGCATTAGCGTGAAGTGAAAAGCAATCAGCCTCGTCCAGGATTTGAATTCTGGTCACCGATTGCATTTTTTACTTTTCGCTAAGCGCATCTATTATCATATACGTAAGCCTATATTGAAGCGTTAGTTCGTTTCTGTGCGTATTTTGCACATTCTATCTTTTCGATCAACCCTCGAATCTGCTGATAGAAGTTCGTTTTAGTTTCTTTTGCCTCTGTCTCTTTCTATCTCTCTGCCTGCCAGTCTGTCTGTCTCTCAATATATATACATACAAGGTGTGTCAAAAAGTATATTTTTTATACTTGTTGACACACCTTGAATTCTGAAAAAAAAAAAAAAAAAAAAAAACCCTTCCATTCATTCTTCATTTCTATCTTGGTAAATACTGCTTTAAACTTGGTACTTTTTTGACACACCTTGTGTTCTGAAAAAAAATAACGAATGGAGTGTTACTTTTTCAGAATACAATTTGTGTCAAAAAGTACAAAAAATCTCTATACTTTTTTGACACACACCTTGTTATATATATATATATATATATATATATAGAGAGAGAGAGAGAGAGAGAGAGAGAGAGAGAGAGAGAGAGAGAGACAGAGAAAGAGAAACTAAAACGAGCTTCTATCAGCAGATTCTAGGGCTGATTGAAAGTCTCTCTCTCTCTCTCTCTCTCTCTCTCTCTCTCTCTTTCTTTCTCTCTTTCTCTCTCTCTCCTTTATATATATATATATATATATATATATATATATATATATATAGAGAGAGAGAGAGAGAGAGAGAGAGGCAGGAGAAACCAAAACGAGGTTCTATCAGCACATTCGAGGGTTGATATATATATATATATATATATATATATATTGTATTTTATTGATGTCCTTCATATGTTTTTGGTCCATCGCTTATGTGTGTTGGCCTAGGAACGTACATCGTCCTGCTATAACATTATTTCTTCTCTTCGCATCGGAACAACCACAGGAGACCAGCTGATTCCACATTATCAGAACTCACTGACCGTACTACACTGTTCCGTTTGCGAGAAAATCCTTTTGAGCTAGGAGGCAGAATGTAGCCATCGATCCGGACTGGTTATCTGCTTGGCCACGCTAAAATATAGAAATTACAACTAGCACAATAAGCGTTTTCTCTTATTTTTTTCTCTTGTATTTTTCAGCTTCTTTTTATTATTCAACGTCTGTATCAATGTATACGTTCACGCGAGTCTGTGCTCGTATGCGCCTATGTGTGTATGTGCTTGTGTGTGTATACATATTTGTAGCCTTCTATGTGATTTCTAACAGTTACATTTTGTTTTAATAAGAGGCGATCTTAGTGTAATGGCTATCGCCGTAGGAAATGAAATCGTAGGACCGAGTTCGAATCCTCGATGAAGCTGTTTGGATTTCACTTAATATATATGTCTGTATGCCTATGCATGTATATTTTTGTAGTGTCTAATGTTAAACTTTGTTTTTAATAGGAGGCGAGATTGGCGTAACGGTAATCGTCATAAGAAATGGAATCAGCGGTCCGAGTTCAAATCCTGGACGAAGCTGTTTGCATTTCACTTAAGAATGGCATAAATTCTTTCCCTATCCGCCCCCCCCCAAATATAGGTAAGATAGTACGTCAGGGTTATTTTCAGCCTTAGTTAAGCAAACAGTCTAGCAGTTTTTTATAGTTGAAAAAAAAAAAAGAAAAGAAATAGTTGATAATATATATATATATATATATATATATATATATATATATATATATAATATATATATATATATATATATATATATATATAAATGGAAAGGTGACTTACCGGTGGATAGGGTCACGATGGTTAGATGGTGCAGAATTCAGGGAGGTAAGTCAGCGATATAACAAATACAAAGTGTTCAATACGTTAGTAGAGCAAACCTACTCGAATTTCACCATAAGGATCTTCAGGGTTAAATCCACTGAATCAATCGAGATACTGATTAATTGCAGTCGATTACACTTGTGTGTTCATCGCGTTAAACGGTTCGTTACACGTGTAATCGACTGCAATTAATCGGTATCTCGATTAATTCAGTGGATTTAACCCTGAAGATCCTTGTGATGAAACTCGAGTAGGTTATCACTTGTACCTATATTGTAATAATAATAATAATAATATATATATATATATATATATATTATATATATATATATATATATTAACATTCTATACATTAACGTTAGTGAATTCTACATCAGTTTCAAAAACGGATGCTCGTTTTGTAATGGTTAGACATGTAGGAAATAGAACCGTCGAATGTCCTAGACACGGTGACCTGAGTTCAAATCCTGGACGAGGTTGTTTGCATTTCACATTGCACTTTTTAACTCTCTCTCCAGCTATGGGTAAATTGTAGATCAGACTGGACTCTTTAACCAGGAGAAGGAAAATCTAATTTCAAATCTGTTAAATTCCGCCTAAGAAATTGACCTTGTGTCACATCCTACTCGTGCCGGTTGGGCGTTTATTAAGTATGTATAATAGTAAAGAAACGACTGAGATGATAGAAAATTAACTTACAAAATAGAACATGTGAAATTCAATTGTTTCTTTTTATAACGTGACAAGGTGTATATTTGATAACGCATATTGGCGAGATAACAGACCATATACATAAATAGATAATTACTTTAGAAATAACAGTTTGAGATCGGATTGTTAGATAAACGAAAAAATATATCTGCTCTTTCTTTAAATGTGATAAAACTAGTAATTTTGCTTTTAAATAACATGTATTACTATTTACCCATGAAATACAATAAAATGGAAAAAAAGGAATTAATCAAACGTGAAAATGGAATCGCTGAACATTTGAAACGGAACATTTATCCCCGACATCTGTACATATATAAAGGGCAGTTGTGTATATATGTTTGTCTGAAGGAAACTTCGAAAATAAAACAATTAACGACAAAGTATATATATATATATATATATATATATATATATATATATATATGTGTGTGTGTGTGTGTGTGTGTGTGTGTGTGTGTATACATGTAGAATTAAACAGAAGGCACATCTCCTGTTTAACAATTTTTTTTTATCTTTTCTAATTTTCTGGCCTACTTTTTAATGTTTGGGTGGAATTGGTGGACTTATCCACCAAAGTTCAGTTCCCGAGTACTTTTGGCACTTCGAAGTGCCATCATCAGGGGTGATGTATTCCAGTTTTTTAAAAAAATTATATTAATGTGCCTTTTGTTTAATTCTACATGTATAAATGAAAGAATGCTCCCAAACACACACACACACACACACACACACACACATATATATATATATATACATTCACTATCACCAGGGCTTGACTTTTTAACAATAACAATGAAGATTTTATTTACATTTGGGAAGATATTTAAAAATTAAAATTTGTATAGTAACAGAAGCTAATTGAAATATGATGTTGATTGATTGAATTAATCGCCTCATTTATATTGTATTTTTTAAAAAGTTATAAATTATTGAATTAAAATTTCTTAGTATATTGTTATATATTTAAATGGGAATTTTATGGGGCATCCAGTGAGGATCTAACTTGTGATAAGTAATAATAAATCTGCGAGACTACTTTTAAAAAATACCCCTTCTACCCAGTCGACGCCGGGTAGCCACTTCTAGTTTTTTAATAATTCACATATTCCACTTACTATCTAACGTGTATTCATTTATGAAATAAGTAAATAAATAAATTACCCACTAGTACAAAATAAAAAAAACACCCTCCGGGTGATGAAAAAATAGATTTTTCAAACATGTCAAAAATTCAATGTCAGCGAGTTTGTACCCTAAGTAAGTAAAATCATCAAATTCATTAAAGGATTAAAAAATAAAACAATTTGAAATGTAAACTTTAAATATGTATTAAAATAAGACAAACTATATATAGATATATAATACCAGTCATGTATTTATCAAAACTTGTTTTAAAAAACAATGAGGACTGTCTAATGTTGCATGTTCAAATTTTGAGTGTATTTATTCAATGTTATGACGATTTTGGGTAATGTGACGTAAACAGTGACGTAATTTTTGTTACAGACAAAAACCGGAAGCGAATCTCTATTATTAATAGATGTGATTGCGTGACATCAGGGACAGTTAATAACGGTTAATACAAGCGCCTAATGTCATCAACGGGCGAAAGTAAACGCGTTGTTAAGAAAGTCACAAAATACATTCAACTTGAAACTGCTAAGATGAACGCACGTTATACATTTATTCATCTATTTATTTTAATCTATATGTTTTAATACCCTGTCCGGTTTCCAAAAGTCTGCTTGGTGTGGCTAGGTGTGGTAGTCCCGCTTTTAGCCACCAAAACTATGCTATCACACCTAGTTAGCGGCTCATGAGGACAGGGTGTCACACGTGGTATTTGTTATACGTTATGTGATGAAAAAAAAAATCAAGTGAATATATAGCATTATATCAGATGTATTGCAGATCATCATCATCATCATCATCATCATCATCATCATCGCACCCGGGAGGTCCTCTGTGCAGCATCCGAAATCCGCACACAAC
>CM042138.1:136526467-136531467 GCA_023376005.1 Doryteuthis pealeii | reverse complement strand
GTAGCTCTTTCTCTATTACAGAACATTTTATCTTCTCTCGCCCTCTCGCTTATTTATCTGTCTTTCTCTCTCATTAGCCCTATCTATCTATCTATCTATCTATCTATCTATCTACTATCTGGTGTATGATAATGGACTCTAACGAAGCGCCTAGAGAATAAGCTAGATGGGACTTGCACGAAAATGCTGCGTGCAATATTAAACAGGACATGGAAACAACACCCCACGAGAACACAACTGTATGGCCACCTGCCCCATATCCCACAGACCATCCCTGTGAGGCATGCTGTGCAAGACACGCTGTGCAATGCCGGAGAAGCAAAGATGAACTCATAAGTGACGTTCTTCAGCTGAAGCCATCACATTGGCATCCCAGATTAGGTATCCCAGCAAAGAGGTAAATAGATCAACTCTGCGCGGATGCTGAATGCTGCGCAGAGGACCTCCTGGGAGCAATAAATGATAGGGAGGGATGCCGAGAGATTTTCATGGATATCCATGCCGCCAGCACAACAGGATGATAATGATGATGATGATGATGATCTAATCTATCTATCTATCTATCTATATTTTTACTTTCCTCTCATATGTAACATAGTGTTGTTCTATTCACCCCCCCCCCAAAAAAAAACATTATTATTTCTTTTGCGTTTCAGTTCTTATTGTTTTCTGGTTGTCCACTTTTTTCTTTCTATGTTTTCGGAACATTTTTTCTCTTTTCTTTCTCTTTCCCAATAACTCTCTCTTCCCCCTTCCCTATGTTCCTATCTCTGTCTCTCTCTATCTCTTGCTGTCTGTGTATGTCTCTCTTTTCTGTTTCTCTCTCTCTCTCTTTCCCACTTTTACCCCCTCTGATAGTGATTTATCCCCCCCCACTCAATATAATTTGTCTTGTGTTCTATTTCTAATTGTCTTCAGGTTCTTTCTCAATTTCGAAACATTTTTCATTTTCTCTTACACCAGCGTTCACCCCCTCTCTCTCTTCTTTTCTCTCTCTCTCTCCTTTCCCATCTCCCCCTCTCTCTTCTCTCTCTCTCTTTCCATCTCCCCCTCTCTCTCTTTCTCTCTCTCTTCATCTCCTCTCTCTCTTTCTCTCTCTCTTTCCATCTCCCCTCTCTCTCTTCTCTCTCTCTCTTTCCATCTCCCCCTCTCTCCTCTCTTCTCTCTCTTCTCTCTCTGTTCCATCTCCCCTCTCTCTCTTTCTCTCTCTCTCTCTTTCCTCTTCTCTCTCTCTCTCTTTCCATCTCTCTCTCTCTCTTTCCTCTCTCTCTCTCCTCT
Source organism: Doryteuthis pealeii (assembly GCA_023376005.1). Lineage (NCBI taxonomy): Eukaryota > Metazoa > Mollusca > Cephalopoda > Myopsida > Loliginidae > Doryteuthis > Doryteuthis pealeii. The sequence goes on along the minus strand of CM042138.1, from coordinate 136,530,189 downwards.
CTCTCTTTCCATCTCCCCCTCTCCTCTTTCTCTTTCTCTCTTTCCATCTCTCTTCTTTCTCTCTCTCTCTTTCCATCTCCCCCTCTCTCTCTTTCTCTTCTCTCTTTCCATCTCTCTCTTTTCTCTCTCTCTCTTTCCTCTTCCACCTCTCTCTCTTTCTCTCTCTCTCTTTCCTCTCCCCCTCTCTCTCTCTCTTCTCTTTCCATTTCCCTCTCTCTCTTCTCTCTTCTCTTTCCATCTCCCCCTCTCTCTCTTTCTCTCTCTCTCTTTCCATCTCCCCTCTCTCTCTTTCTCTCTCTCTCTTTCATCTCTCTCTCTCTCTCTCCTCTTAATCTCACTCTCGCTCTCTCTCTCATTCTATCTCTCTCTCTTTTTCTTTCTATCTTTCTATCTTCCTCTCCCCCTCTCTCTCTTTCTGTCTCCTCTCTCTCACTCTCTTGCTCTCTCTCTCTCTCTCTTTCATTCTATATATATCTCTCTTTCTTTCTATCTTTCTCTCTCCCTCTCTTTTCTATCTCCTTCTCTCTCTCTCTCTCACACACACACAACACACTCTCTCTCTCTCATTCTATCTCTCTCTATTTCTTTCTATCTTCCTCCCCCTCTCTTTCTTTCTATCTCGTTCACTCCACTCTCGCTCTCTCTTCTCTCTCTCTTTCTCTATCTTCCTCTCACGCTCTCTCTCTTTCTATCTATTTCACTCTCTCTTTCTCTCTCCCCCTCTCTCTCTCTCTTTCTCTCTCTCGTCTTCTCTCTATATATATATAATATATATATATATCCTTCTTTCTCACTCTTTTCTTTTTTTAACTAAACGGTCATTCTCTCTCTCTTTCTTTCTATCTTCCCTCTCACCCTCTCTCTCTCTTTCTATCTCGTTCACTTCTCTCTTTCTCTCTCTCCCCCTCTCTCTCTCTCTCTTTCTCTCTCTCTCTCTATATATATATATATCCTTCTTTCTCACTCTTTTCTTTTTTTAAACCTAAACGGTCATTAAAGTTCTCCATCTTTTCTCTGTATTTATTTAAAATTCTATTTATTTCATTTCATTGCTTTTATACTATTTCTTTCTTTACTGGTTTTCCTAATCTCATTCATCTATTATTTTTTTTAGATCTTGTACCAAGGTTTTTTTTTGTTTTTTGTTTTGTTTCCTATATTATCCGTGGACTTCTCTCTCCACAAGCTTCAGTATATTTCTCACGTCAATCGAATAATGGCCTCTTCTTTCTGACGTCCAAATATTTAGTCATTTGATTCAGTTTTTTCTCAATCTTCTCACTTATTCAGATCTGTATTTACTAAGTCTTGTATATACTGGATCATACATTATTCAGTATACTAGTACATTCAACTACGTGCGTCAGACATATAGTAACTCGCAACAGAGTGCTGAAACCTCGAAGGTAGAACGGATCGTGTAATGGTTCGTAATTCCTTGCAGTATCAGGTATTTGCCTCTCATCCCACTTATGAGGGCGTGACACAAGTACATTTTTATGTGGGCCACCCACAAGCCGAAGCTCATGGGTGGTAGGCACAAAAAATGCGTTGATCCCGTCGGCATTCCCCCACAAGGAGGCGCCTCGAGTGCTGGGCAATAAACCCAGCCCTGTCCCTTTAAGGAGAAGTATTGTCTGGGGGGATAGCCCCTGGGATCGACGCTGTTAATTTTATTACCGAGCTCTCCAGAGCCGAAGCGCTCTGGAGGCAGGCCCCGAGGAGCCTTTGCAGCCTCATTAGTTCACCTCGATGTTCTCAGACAGCCGTGTATAAATAGTCCTGATGCAAGCGCATTCACTCTCTACGCAAGGTACTCTAGGCTAGTCCACAACACTAAGCTCCCCCGAAACGTTCCTTTGGTGGGGTCACCGTGGCGTAGTGCCCAACGTGCTGAACATTGTAGTAAGCTATGGGTTGAATAGTACTACAATTGTTCTTCAATAAGGATTTGCTTTGGCATTAAATAAACCACGAAGATTGATATGCCATTAAATAAAAGAAAGCAGCGACATCGTAGTAAGCGAGTTTGAACCCCAGTCGTGCTATTGAGAATCACTTTCGGCCAAATACCATTGGAAAGGTATGAACGTCTTCATCCCCCTGCTATGGGGTACGCTACCGTTCTTTTTAAAAGGATGGATTTGGCATCAAATAACCCACGAAGGTTGATATGTCATTAAATAAATGAATTCAGAGTTTTCCTTCTCCGAAACTCGTTGTCTAACCAAGGTGGAAGAACCCAGTCTGCGCAAACTATTTATCCAACCTGTCAGCTGGAACAGAGGAAAACACCGACTGAACCTCTACATAGGGCTAAAATCCCCTACTCGTTGTCTGTGAGTGGCAACCCGTGATGCTTAAAGGTGGAACCCAGTTGCCTGAGCAGTCCATGAATGCAACGCTCCACTTTGGCTTTTATCTAGGTTAGATGGGCGGTTGAAGAAGCACCCTCTAATCAATCGACTGGTCACGTAAAGCCCTGGCACCTATATAACAATTCCGATCATATTGCTTTTATGGCAACCCCTAACCCTTTTTATCATATATGTGCTAGAAGGTGGTATCAATCCTGTGCTTTATTTAATTCCAAATCTTTTTCATCTATTTATTAATACGCTTGTTCCTAAATCTTCCGTCCATTATCATCCTGCATCACCCTCTGGTTAAAATGAGACATAATCGGCATAATTAGATTTAGTAAACTTATGAATCTCTCGCCTGTCTGTTAAGTGTCAAACTAGGAGAGGAAAGGAAAGAAAGAAAGAAAGAAAGAAAGAGAGAAAGGCTGCTTTTCTCGGATAGGCTACTGGTCTACATCGTGCTTGCTTTCCTCACCTTCTACCCTTCGACTATTCGCCCTCCTTTTATAATAACCGTTAATCAGCTCTTAATAATCTTACGTCATTATTTTAATACCATTGTATATTGTTATAGTGCATTGTATAATTACATTGGGATTTTAACCAAGCAATCCTTTCCAATGTTTTCAATTCTCCCGAAAATATTTCAACAAACAATTCACAAAATGCATTCCTGCTAGATTCTTTATTTCTAAATATTTTTCCAAAATATTTCTTTCCTTTTCACCCATAATTTACTTTTACTAAAACTGATTCTTTTGCAACCCTTAATTATCCAAGCCCCTAATTATGTAACAACATCAGCACCTTACTTTACCACACAGATCCCTGTGCTGGCCATAGGCTGAGTTGGCGAGGGCCGGTATCGAACCAGGAATCTTGTGGTTCCTAATCGGGCACACTACCGACTGAGCTAAACCGGCAAAGTTTCTTTTTGCTCACAGTCCAATCGAATAATCTTTAAGCTTGTCTATTTGACCCATTGATAGAACACTAACAGGTGAAAGTGGACATGGGAGTAATGGCAAGAAAGGGGTACTTCATTCTCCCCAAATTATAAGAAGTGGAATCTCACCCAAAATATATAGTTTAGTGGCATCTCCAGGGCCGGTGGTTGGGTCACATGTCTATGATATGAACCCCCCATCTATTATAGAGAGTACTTTACTACATGCTAATTTTCATAAAGTAGTATTCGTAGAAAATATATGAAGCCCATCCTTCTGGGGCTCACATGCAGGCTTGTCGTCGCCTCCATTGAGGGGATCGAGGTAAGTACGTACCGGCTCTGGTCATACAGGGACATCCATTGGGGGTGCTCTGAGTGTAATGGTTATCGTCGTCAGAAATGGACACGGC
>CM042138.1:136501467-136521467 GCA_023376005.1 Doryteuthis pealeii | reverse complement strand
ACGGGATGCTATGGAAACTTTGTGTTTATTGTCGACGATGCAACGTTTCGGTCTCTTATTAGACCATCTTCAGAGACCGAAACGTTGCATCGTCGACAATAAACATCAAGTTTCCATAACATCCCGTGTTTGTCTACTTTTCTCCACATACTGTCGGATTAACCTCCTCACATTTCTATCATATATATATATATATATATAATATATATAATATATATATATATATATATATGTGGTATCACAGTTTTTTTTATTATTTCAAAATACATACAGTTATACTGGGACACATATACAGAAATTATATAAACACATTCAGGAAAACAGTACATGGACACAAGACAGACAAAAACACACACACACACACACACACACACACACACACACACACACACACATACGCACACACACACACACACACACACACACACATATATATATTATATATATATATTGAGAGATATAGATAGATAAATATAAACAGACATATTTTCATATTGATACCAGTACGCATTTTCACATTTATAAGCGAAACATGATCTCATATAAAAGATATGCAGTGACAGCTATATAAGTACAGTTGATTAATGAATTTATATACATCCTCATAAACGCTGGTGTAGATTCAATAATACCCTATGCACTTATATGCACTTATATATAGAATAAAAATACTTTAAATGGAATGGAACGCGCATGTGCCAGCGCACGCAGTCACACTCTCAGATATATATATATATATATATATATATATATATATATATATAAAATCGAGGGCCTTCCTTGAAAACGTAATTACTCACTTGAACCTCACAGGAGGCTAAAAGGAAGAATATGGTGTTCTGCTCGTCATCGTAGGCTAAACGAGTTGGATGGGTGTGGATGTGAGGCAAAATTAACCGAAGCCCTAGCAATCAACGGTTCTGTTAAGTGCCGACCGAAACTCTGCCGGCCAAGAGGAGCGTGCGCTTAAAAGGAACAAGGCGTCGAAGATGACGGTGACAACGTCCACAGCAGGAGGTGCGGGAGGGGGGGAGAGGAAGCCCTGCAACCGAGCAAGTTGCGTGCAGAGCTCACGTTTGTAACTGTATGTAGGATGGCTTTTCTCTTCTTTCGACGACGACGACCGAAGTGGCCGCTTTTACTTTTGCGTCGTACTGGAATTGCCCTGGGCCCCGTTTTTGACCATTAGATCCTTCCGACCAGTTATACACTCTCTCCCACACCCGTTCCATCCTTTTCCCCTACACACACACACATATATATACACACACACATACACACACATACACATACAGTCAGCTCCCTTTCCCACTGCCCGTTTCACTTCTATCCCCAATCCCTGTTCGTCTCTTATGCTAAAGTCAAATTAGCCCTCGCTATCAGTATGGTCCATTTCAGCCTAAACAGCAGTGGATGGATTGTGGGTCAGGGTGGGCGTCACATAACCAAGGAAAGTTGAGGAAAGAAAGATAATGTGATAGAAGTAATCGATATATAACAGGAAAGAAAAGGATTGCTGAAGATAAAGGTATAAATGGAGCGAAAGATGCAGAGTAGAAGGGGCTTTCTCTGAAGATTGGGAGAGCAAGTGCGTTAGAGAGAGAGAGAGAGAGAGAGAGAGAGAGAGAGAGAGAGAGAGAGAGAGAGAGGGGGGGGCGAATATTCTCCCTCTTTATATATATATACATATATATATATGAGGTCACAAATTATTTACAGCTCTCAATCTCTCACTCTCTTTCTCTCTCTACACACGCACACACTCGCACACACACATGCACATACACACATATATATATATATGTGTGTGTGTGTGTGTGTGTGCGTGTTTATGTGTGTGTGTGTATGTGTGTGCTTGTGTGGTGTAGTGTGTTTAAATGGTATTGAGAATGTAATTGTATTTACCGAGACAGAAATGAGCAATCAATGAAGCGTTAATATTCTCTCTCTGTCTCTGTCTCTCTCTGTCTCTCTGTCTCTCTGTCTCTCTCTCTCTCTCTCTCTCTATATATTATATATATATAACGTGTGTGTGTGTGTGTGTCTATCTTTGTGTTTGTCTGTCTCTGCTGTCTGACCCTCTCTCTATATATAGGTATATATCGTTAGAGTAACTATTTATTCTCTATCACTGATATTGAGCCCTCATTAACTATAAATATAGCAAAATACATCATCAATATATATATATATATATATATATATATATATATATATATATATATATATGGCGGCCTTTACATACAGACAGATGTGTGTATTTAACAGTTAAAATCCCCTTCCCATTCTGTAGGTGACGATAGATCGATCGGGTTTCTATCCCGACTGTAGGTAGATTACAAATGTCTAGCTACACTAGAAAGACGTGATACGTCGAAACACGGTGTCTGTTGATGACTATATATATATATATACATATATATACATATATATATAATATATATATATATATATATATATATATATATAATATACTAAAAAGAAACTACAATACCACAATCGACAAATACCAGAGAAACAACCAAAAACTTACAGTTTGTGGTGAATATATATATATATATATATATATATAATATATATATATATATATAAAATTGACATGATTGAAAACGCTTAGGTACAAATATTGTTCACCATCTTTACCATCTGATATATATATTAGGGACAAAGAAACTTGAACAAATAGGTATAAAGATAAATATTTCACCAAGTGCCCCCTCATATATACATGTAAAGTCAGTTGAGTGGCCCATTGTTGGTATCAGCGAGGAAGTCTATCCCCTCTCCTCACAAATACTTTTATCGCTACTTTTTGTTCATTTTTTCTCGTCACAGTGAATATTTTCATTTTGTTTTTTCTTTCTTTCCCGACATTGTAAATACATTTATTTTGTCATTGTTACTTTCTTTCTTTCTTCTTGATTTCTTTCTTAATATCTTTCTTCAATACAGCAAATACTTTTATTTTGTCTTTGTTTGTTGTTTGTTTGTTACTTTTCTTTCTTTCTTTCTTTTTCATTACAGCAAAAACTTTATTTTGTTTCTTTCTTTCTTTCTTTCTTTCTTTCTTTCTTTCGTTCTTTCTATTTTTTCTTTCTTTCTTACTCAAAGCAAATATTATTATTTTGTCTTTCTTTCTTTTCTTCTCTTTTTCTTTCTTTCTTTTTTCTTTCTTTCTTTCTTCATCACATCAAATACTTTTATTTTTGTCATTGTTTGTTTGTTTTTTCTTTTTCTTAATTTCTAATTTTCAATACAGCAAATACTTTTCTTTTGTCATTCATTCCTTCATTCCTTCATTCATTCTTTCTTTCTTTCTTCATCATAGCAAATACTTTTATTTTGTCATTTCTTTCTTTCTTTCTTTCTTTCTTTCTTCATCACAACAAATACTTTTCTTTTGTCTTTCTTTCTTTTCTTTCTTTCCTCATCACAGCAAATGCTTTTCTTCTTTCTTTCTTTCTTTATCTATTTCTTCATCATAGCAAATGTTTTTCTTTTGTCATTCTTTCTTCTCTCTTCTTTCTTTCTTTATCTATTCCTTCTTTCTTCTTCACAGCAAATGCTTTTCTTTTGTCTTTCTTTCTTTCTTTCTTTCTTTATCTATTTCTTCATCACCACAAATACTTTTCTTTTGTCATTTTTTCTTTCTTTCTTCATTTTATCATTCTTTCTTTCTTCTTTCTTTCTTCCTTTCTTTCTTTCCCCATTACAGCATATACTATTCTTTTACCATTATTACTTTCTGTTCTTTTTCGTCTCGTCCCTTTCCATCCTTTCTCCAATGTCCTGCACTTAAACGGTATCTTGATCTTTACTTTTGCTTCTTAGCATGGTTCATCCTGCAGGGAGAACTTCTCCAGCAAACAGCACGCATCTGAAAAGATGGCCAAGTAGGGCGTTTGGAAGTACGAAAAAAAAAAAGCGCGAAACTTTTAGTAGGCGCTTGGCGGTGCTCGGTGTGGGGATGGATGGAGGAAGGAGTTGATGTTGAACGATTGGACGTGAGGCCAACGAATGGCTAACTTGCTTTGTTAGCTAGATCGTTGCTGTCTTGTTTGTGACATTGTTGACCTGGAAGTAGATGCAGGTATTTTTAGCGCGTAAATGGCAGGCGCAAGAAAAATAGGGGCCAATGTGAAGAGCACATCTTCGGTGATTGAGTTTAAAATGTCGGGTTAAGCACTCTCCGTGCTGGCGACGTCCACAACTTGACGTTTGTTAGGTTTGTGTGATTCTATTGTCTCGTTGTTAATTTACGGTTTCATTTTCAATTTAAACAATTGGCACGGTAATGTTTTATTTGTTATAGTCATCATGAGGTCCTGCTGGCAGCACGGATACGCGCCTCTCTCTCTCTCTTTCTTTCTCTCTCTCTCTCTCTCTCTCTCTCTCTCTTTTCCAACCGTCCCTATGTGTCATTAGACCTCGGAAGTCTTCCGTGCAGCATCTAGAATCTTCACAGAGCTGATTAGTGTAGTTTTTGCTGGTGGGACTTCATTGGCATCATCAAGTCATGCTAACAGCACGGATTCCTATGACTCTCTCTCTCTCTCTCTCTTTTCCAACCGTCCCTATGTACCATTAGACCTCGGAGGTCTTCTGTGCAGCATCTAGAATCTTCACAGAGCTGATTAGTGTACTTTTTGCTGGTTGGACTTCATTCACATCATCAAGTCATGCTAACAGCACGGATTCCTATGACTCTCTCTCTCTCTCTCTCTCTCTCTCTCTCTTTCCAACAGTCCCTATGGGTCATTAGACCTCGGTGGTCTTCCGTGCAGCATCTAGAATCTTCACTGAGCTGATTAGTGCAGTTTTTGCAGGTTGGACTTCATTGGCATCATCAAGTCATGCTAACAGCACGGATTCCTATGACTCTCTCTCTCTCTCTCTTTTCCAATCGTCCCTATGTGCCATTAGACCTCGGAGGTCTTCTGTGCAGCATCTAGAATCTTTACAGAGCTGATTAGTGTAGTTTTTGCTGGTTGGACTTCATTGGCATCATCAAGTCATGCCAACAGCACGGATTCCTATGACTCTCTCCCTCTCTCTCTCTCTCCCTCTCTCTCTTCTTTCTCTCTCTCTCTCTCTCTCTCTCTCTCTCTCTCTCTCTCTTCAACCGTTTCTGTGTGTCATTAGACCTCGGTGGTCTTCCGTGCAGCATCTAGAATCTTCACAGAGCTGATTAGTGTAGTTTTTGCAGGTTGGACTTCATTGGCATCATCAAGTCATGCTAACAGCACGGATTCATATGACTCTCTCTCTCTCTCTCTCTCTTTCTCTCACCACCCGTCCCTATCGGTCATCCCTACTGACAGATCCGCCGCGCAACACCCAGACTACGCAAACTAGCTGGTCGACGTAAACTAGCATGTCCATGTATCGGTGTCCACAGGGGAACGTACCTTATGTGTTCATCCTTGCTTATCTAGCAGACCAGTTTTTCTTCGTCTTACCCGGATGGTACGCGTGATGGGGAAAAGGCACCTCACAATCTGTTTTCTTATCGGGTGCTGCTTTTGAGATTTGTTCAAGACAGAACGCAGTATCCTTGTGTAACTCTCATCTAGCTGTGTTACGTTGTAATACTCACGGTACTAAAACGATACATGCACCGTAGTCCCTTTTTTCTTTCTTGGTACTAAAACTCCGATAAAAAATCATAACCCGAGAAACATGTCGTCACAACTCCCAGCCTTTATTAACGTGCTCGTCTAGTGGCTTCTACCAGGGAGGAAGGGAGGCAGAGACAACGAGAGAGAGAGAACACTACTAGATTACTGGCTCTCATCAATGTCAGGTCCGTACCCTACGACATCCGCAGGCAAAAAGAGACGAACCCTTTCTTCCTTCCCCACGTCACCACGTGACTTCCGGTCAACACCCGACTTCCGGTCAACACCCGACTTCCGCTTGCCCCTCAATTCTTCGTTCGGGGTCACGCTACGGTCAAAACCATCGCTCTCCTCTTTTGGGTCATCACTATTTTTTAAGCCTTTGTTATTTATTCCTCCTCCTTCCATTAGCAGTTCTAGCTCACACAAGTCATATTGCAACAGCTGTTTCCCTAAGCATTTCGTTATAGTATACACTAGCATGGATAAGGCTACGCCTTGTAAGCATTTACTATAATTCTATAAACGCAAAGATTCTCTGTTATATTTCTAGCAACTGGTTATGGATACTACTTAACTGAGTATCAGAATGGAAATGTAAATTTGATAGTGATAGGTTTCTTTAAGAATATCTTTATTTAAGATATACTAAATCAATATTAACAATAAGGGAAGTGAGTGTTTGTCTGTCCCTGATAGACAGTCAAACAGTTTTTATACTATAAAAAAGGACAGGGACTTTATATGAATATATTAAGTCCATGAAAACATTCTCTCTATACATTTTTTTAATATCCTCTTCAGCCCAATTATGTATTTCTTAAACGACCCTCTCTCTCTCTCTCTCCCCCCCTCTCTCCTTTCTCTCTCTATCTTTCCAACCGTCCCTATAGGTTATCGGACCTGGAGGTCTTCCGCGCAGCATCCCCAATTCGAACAGAGCTGATTCATATAACAGATAATAATATAGAATATATTCCCCAATTTTAGTTATGTTGAACGACGAACGAAACTGGTTAGCTAGCCTTCACTTCTTAGTTTTTAATTTCACAAAAAATAAAAATATACGGTATTTTCATTGCTATATATATATATATATATATATATATATATATATATATATATATATATATATATATATGAAAATATAAATATACAAATAACAAGATATGTTGATGGTGGAAATGATTCTATTCAGGAACCTTTTTTCCATATGACTATATATATAAAAAAATTCTATTCATGAAAATTTTTCTTATATAATACACAAGCATTTTTTAGTCCGCTTTGACGAAAATGTATACAATGATATAAACATTGCAAATTAAAGACAAAAGAAATGGTTGTCTGATGTGACTAGAAATCTCAAAAATGGGAATTATAGCTCAGATAAATTTATAACTCCCAGCATGACCGAGTTCTAAGATTATATATATTATATATATATATATATATATATATATATATATGCTGCTTGGAAACCACTGGTAACAATTGCACCTTAAATGTATTGTACTCATCATGAATAAATAGATACATCTGTAATCGAGCACTTTACTTTCAATTCTCCAAAAATAAAAAAGATTAATTTATACACACACACACACACACACACACACACACACATACATATATATATATATATTATATATATATATATATATATATATATATATATATATATATTCCAGGTGTTCAAAAAAGTATCGTGATTGAAGATCTATTTACCAAGATAGGAATGAACAATAAATGTAACGTTCATTTTTTTCAGAATACAAGGTGTGTCAAAAATTATAGATTTTAAAGAGATAGAAATGGAAAATGAATGGAACGTTAACTTTTCAGAATACAAGGTGTGTCAAAAAGTACCGAAAATCTCGATACTTTTATGACTCACCTTGTATATATATATATATATATATATATATATATATATATATATATATATTCATTGGCCAAAACGGAAAGGTTGACAACATTTTTGCTCGCATCAGTGAATTTTTTTATATATAAAAATGAAATACATTTATATATATTCCATATATATATATATTCCATATATATATATTCCATATATAAATTTTATATATATATATTTTTATATATATATAATTTTTTTCAAAAATTATTACACTAAGATATACATTAGTGTCGCTGACCGACAGCTCGCGATGAGTCCGGAGTAAAAACAAGCTCTGAAGATGATTTGTATAAATCGAAATATTGTTCAATATTAGTATGAATATTATATAAAATATTTTCACTTTAACAGCATTGTGTGTTTTCATATCCTTTTATTCACACACACACACACACACACACACACACACACACACACACACACACACATATATATATATATATATATATATATATATATATGACGCAGTAAAGCAGCTCATATCTTCCTAGTCAATCATATACGCCTGTTATCTATTCATGATTGTGCATATCCCACCTATTACCCTCCCCATTTTCTCCTCACCCTGATCTCATTTTAGTTGACCTTTATCTATTTGCCCTGACCTTACAGAGGAACTCCTAAATGAACAATTCAAGAAGCCAGCAAAATTCTACATTTGCTCTTTGCCATTCCACATTTTCCATTCCCTCTCTCTTTACTTCCCTCTTTTTCATTCATACACTTAAAAAAATTTAGTATATTCTTTTTTTTATTCATTTTTACGAGTGGCTTCTGGGTGGAAGTTTAATTTGTGTTCGTTTGCACGTTTTAAATGTCAGTTGACCCTTCTTGATGGTTGAAGTGTTGTCTTCATCAACTTATACCTCCTTGCACGGGGAGTCTCCGTGGCGTAATGGTTAACGTGCTGGACTGCCACATCGAACTCCATTCGCGCTATTATATTCAACCCACTCCTTCATTTTAAAAGAAGAACCTCCACCTAAATGTTCATGTGGAAACCGATACATAATAAAAACATATTCTGATTGAATGCACACACCTCTTCCACACTCGAAGAAAGTTCTACAATATTGACAGCATGGACAAACTATTTGGAAAAATAGATCCCAAGAGGATATTAAACTTTTTAAACGAACCGGCCTCTTATCAAGGATGTAAGTTCACAGACCTACAAACATCACCCACTCACTCTCTTGATGTTAAAATTCTCAACAGAAAACTTGATTACAGCAAATAAACCCCTATAAATTTTTGAATACCTAATTACCAATAGAAGTTTTCGGCATAAAATAACCCGACATACCGTAAAACTCAACCAACCAAACCAATCTTAGATTAATACCAATGGAAAAGGTATAAACTCCTTCACCCTCAGCTAGTGTTGAATATACCATTACTGCTCTTCGGAAAATATGGCTTTGGCATTAAATAACCCGTAAGGTTTATATGGCATTAAATCTTTGCCGAGCGAATTTCTCACAAGGCTGTGCCAAATCTTCTTGGTACTTTTTTTACCATTACCATGAGATATTTCAAAGTTAATTATCTATTCACCTCAGGATCAAACAAAAGATGGCAGGGGTGTTCACGTAGAGATTTTTTAGTGTAAACAAGTGACACGTATGAGAGCCGCTGCCAGTGATTTACAGTAGGATCGCAGTGATGGGAACCTCTGTGTCATATCCCACCCGTTGTTAACGGGTTGGATAAATACCTACGTATATATTTATTTCTAAGGAAGTACTGTATTATCATACGTCATCCACAGACACGTGTTTCGGCATTTCACGCCTCTTCAGTGTGGCTAGACACAACAACTATCCCTGGCTAGGGTCAAACTCAGACCGGCTGTTTGCCTGTCTGATATCTTATCCCCTCGTCCACTGACAGCTGTAGTCGGACTGGTGTTTTTTAACTATAAATACATAGGTTTGTTTATGTATTTTACGGTCACCGAGAAATTGAGTTTTCGGGGTTACGATCATTGCTTATATGCTAGTGGTGAGAGTTAATTTAAATTACCAATTAGAGAGCTCATTCCAACCCCTCGACGAGAAGAACGTGATACAACGTCGATTTCCTGAGCGGAGCTTAACCGGTTTGAATTCAGTTTTCCTTCTCCTAGACTGGTTGCCTAATCAAGTCTAAACAGCCCATTCCACTCTACTATTTAACAATAGATTGAGGTAGAATAGTTAGATTCATGCCTTTCCCAATATTATGAATACTATGTGAATTACAAACAACCTCGTTCAGGATTTGAGTTCGTCTCTCCGTGTCCATTTCCTACGACCATTACATCACAGCCCTCCATCTTGTATTTTATAGCATATATTATATAGTGGGATTTAGATACTTGTGTGTCTTTTATAGACAGCCAAACGCTTTGATAGACAGACCTTTTGAAAAATCTGCACATCGTATATAAAAATTTTAACAACATTTGGAATATGTTTTTGAAGTTTTAATATTGGTTTTAAATAAAAATTACAAACAAATTTACTCGTAAAAAACGCCAAGATTACTTTGTTTACATAAGATAACGTTTTAAAATATTGTTTACATTAAATGTCAACAGTTTATCTCGAATGGCACCATGATGTCTAAGTCTGCACCGAAAAATGAAATTAGTTTTTAAAATCATTCAAAATTGTAGTAACTCTCTTAGAAATTTAATTCAAGGTAAAATAGTTAATTTATGATTATTTGTGTTCTGACCCGTCCTAAAATACACCCCCCAAAAAAAAACAACAACAAACAACAAAAACCAAAAACAAAACTAACTCAACCCCATCAAAACAAACAAACTTTATTCATTTAAATATGATTAAAAATCCATTTGTTTAACATGTCGGTAACTTCCTACAAGTTGTACGGAAGATCAAAATTGTAACAAAACAGAAACCGGTTTTCTTTTTGCATACTAGTTCTGTAGCCAGAAGGCAACAATTGTTTTTTCGTATATAGTCGATAATTATTAACTGTGAAACGTGCGTACATAAAAATAAAATCTTTATTCTTATTTTACATACACTATCAGGATTTAATCTAATTAATTCGGTGAATTCTCTGTATTAACATTAATATTTTATTGAGACTTAAAAATGCATTGGAAACGATTTTTACAATAAAAATGCATTGGAAATAAGTTTTACTATAAAAATGCATAGGACATTATTTTTACTATAAAAATGCATAAGCCAAATGCATGGGAAACGAATGGAAATCTGATCTCTCTGATAAGATAAAGTAAAATTCTTCCAATCTGTAGCCATGTCAGCGTTACTGTACGGCTGTATCACTTAGAACTTTTACGAAGCTCAGGAGAAAAAACCCTAGATGGGAATTATACAAGAATGGTACGTACTATTTTGAACAAATCCTTGAAGCATCAACTAAAAAACCATAGACTGTACGGCTTACTTCCTATCACACAAACCATTCCGATAAGATACACAAGACATACTGGACATTGGTAGAGAAGCAAAGACGAACTCAAAGGTGGCGTTCTCCTGTGGATACCTACGCATGAACTCACAAGTGTATGCCGACCATCAAAAACATACACCGATTGGTTCTGTGCGGATGCTAGATGCCGTACGGAAGACCCGACCGATATGACCGATTGAGAGAGAGAGAGAGAGAGAGAGGAGAGAGAGAGAGAGAGAGAGAGAGAGAGAGAGAGAGAGAGAGAGAGAGAGAGAGAGGGAATACATGGTAATCCGGGGGAAGTGATTTCCAATAGTTATAAAGCGTTGCGGGGCGTGGGTTAAAGTCGTAGGAAATGAACTCGTCGACCCGAGTTCAAATCATGGACGAAGCTGTTTGCATTTCACATAACGCTAATACATGCATCCAACTAATCTCCCTCCAGCTATGGGTAAATAGTAGGGCAGTCTGGGCTTTTAACCATGACTAGATAACCAGTCTAGGAGCAGGAAAACTCTGAATTCAACCTGTTAAAACAATATAAGAAAAAATAAAATAAGAAATTGACTTTGTGTCGTATCCTGCTCGTACGCAGGGGTTGGTACACACACACACACACACACACACACACACACACATATATATATATATATATATATATATAATATAATGCTAATCATCAACTTTCATCAAAAGGAAAGCACATATGATACTAAGTAAGTAAAGTCATCGGGACGGCTTAAAGTCGATATCAACCAGACAGTGAAGGAGTCTATCCTTTTTCAATAGCGCTAGACCAAAGAGATTGTTTTTGCGTCTGAGCCACACCTACCATCAGCTCCTCACTTTACCGCACAGATCCCTATGCTACTCATACGCTGAGTTGGTGTATTGGCACCGAGTGTAAAACGACAATTTTCCGTTTCAAATTTTTTCTTAATTCCGTTTTTCCATCAGTTAAATTTCCTATTTTTTCTTTTTCAACTTTGATAAATTCGCCTTTTTATATTTTATTGTATTTCATGGGGAAATTGCAGTAAATTGTTCTATAAATATCATTAAAACTGAAAACAAATCCAACATTCAAAGCTTTATCACATTTAACTCTATGCCTACCTTAAACTTCTCACAGCAGCTCTCCCATCACTGCACTTCTACCGTAAGCAAACTATAAAAATGATGATTAGTTTATTATAATTGAACAGAAAGACCCAGATTACAATAATAACACCGGAGACAATTTTAGACATAATTTATGTTTAGTTTTTTTTTAATTTTTAAAATTATTTTCCATTGTAAATTTTAAAAACATTGTATAAAATAAGCTCAAATTCGTTACATGGTTTTTGAGACCAAGCGAGGGTATCCTGCTTAAAAAGTTGATGTAATACAGAAAAAGTGAGGTTAGTCAAAAACAAGTGTGAGATCTAACTCAACAAAATTTGTGATGCCCAGTGAAATGTTTTATTAGTTCTCATTATATATACATTTTTAAAGCATTTCATAAAATAAGCAAAAATTGCTAGATGCTGTATTTTTATTAGTATTATCTGCCTTATTCGGACTATTGTCCCCATCTTCATTGTTATTTGTACAACGTTTCGGCCGATATCTCCTCCGGCCTTCTTCAGGTATTTCTTGTCGGACTCGGCAACCTTCTCGGACTTGGGAACCTTCTTTTCGGACTCGGGAACCTTCTTTTCGAAGTCGGGAAATTTTCTTGTCGTAATCCGGAGCCATTAGAATTGGACACATGGCCTAGTGGATAAGGTAGTTAGGTTAAGACAGTTCTAAGTGACAGTTATTTCTAGATTCCGGGTTCAATCCTGAGTAGAGGCAGTAACATAGAAAAATAAACACAACTCCTACTTCAGCTATGGTTAGCGGAATGAGAACAGAATACCCCCGTGGACTAAATAAAGGGTTAAGTTCGAAGTTCCGTGATGGCTCCCGATCACGACAAGAAGGTTCCCGAGTCTGAGAAGGTTATCGAGTCCGACAAGAAATACCCGAAGAAGGCCGGAGGGCATATCGGCCGAAAAGTTGTACAAATAACAATGAAGATGGGGACAATAGTCCGAATAACGCAGATAATACTAATCATCAAGCCTCATCTCAAACATTCAGAGAAATACTGTATTTTTATGTTTCTTTTAAATCGAGAGTATCCAGTAGCTTAAAAAGTCGATGTGATATAGAAAAACTGGGGTCATTCCTGAATTCAGAGGTTAAAAAATAGTCAAAAACAAGTGTCAGATCCAACTCAAAAAAATTGTGTTCCTCAGTGTAATAGGACTTTATTTGAATAGAATGAGTTCTGAGGTGAACAGATAGTAAAATTTGAAATATCCCATTATACAAGTTAAAAATACCGAGAAAATTTGGTACAGCCGTGGGGAAAATTTGATTGGCAAAGAGTTAAAGAAAGAGTCGATATAATTTTTGTTTATTTAACAATCCGTTCTTAAACAGTTATTTCTATAGTCATTTTCTATTTCTGTGTGTTTTCTGTTATCCTATTTCTACTATCCACGCCAATTCTGTTTATTTTCATTCTATGATATTTCATGAGTAAATATCAATAAATTCTACTATAAATATTATTAAAACATAAAACAAAAGGAAAAAGCCTAAGTTTTATCGCATTTAAAAAATAGCAGATATATCTTCTGTTTATTTAACAATCCATTGCCCCAAAATTTCTATGATTTTCTATTTGTATGCGTGGTGTGTCATCGTAGGTACACCAATACAAGTAGACAGATTTTTGATCAGAAGAATGAAAATTTTCAAACAGAGGTTGAGGCAATTTTGCTATAAATATACATCTTATTATAATGGAGATTGTGTGTTTTTCTGTCTGTAACCGAAACTAAATAACTACTCAATCACAATTCCTTTAGTTATTTAAGTCACATTCACCATGAATTTATCCTTATTTTAACCTCAATTATTAATAAAATTGTTCTACATTAGTTATACTGTTAACCCTATCTACATACTAACAACATGCAATTGTATTTATATATACAACAAAATAGCGGTTTACAGTATGAATGGGAAGGCTAATTTGCATATTAATATTAAAAATGTAATTTTAATAAATATGTGCTTAGTATAATTGATTTCTAACTGTTTGGTTTTATTTTAATGAATATAAGCAAAAATCTCTTCAATCTTAAATGAAATCCATTAACAAGAAAAGATAACTGTCATTTTATTCTTTTTTCCTCTTTTAACTAAATACTTAAATTAGAAAAAATAACAATGAAAGACGAGAGTGGTGGAAGAGTAAATTTCAGTTGTTCTATCTTTCGATTATACCCCCTCTGTTTCAAATCTTTTTATCTGCATTCTTATTTAGTTTCATTAGCGTTTCTAATTTAATACGATATTTCATTACATTAAAACTTAAATACTTGCACCCGGAGGGTGCATATATTTGCTAGTATATATAATATACATAAATATACATAAGACTTTAACGGATTTTAAAAACGGATTTTAAAAACGGATTTCCCAAACGGATTTTTCTTAGTCTTACCTTTTTAATTTCTGACATGAAATTCTAGACAAAACAGAAAAATGGATATAGACTTGTTTCACTACTGAAGGATAGTGTTCATACCCTGCACCTCGGATTATCAGAAAGTTTGTAAAGCTCGAAAGACGCAGCGATAAAAAAAACCCCAACAAAGATGAGAAAATATTTCATCATAATTCATCTGATAAAGACGTTATTTAAAAAAAAAAATCATATTTTGAGGCAATAGAAATATAATGACAAACAAAGAGGTCAGCATTTTTACGAAACGAAACCTTTATCAGCCGACAGAAACCTGTACGAGTAATGACTTCGGTGACACAGAGAAATGGAAAATGTCGGGGATTCCGAAAATTCCGACCCTGACATCCAGAATGTCGACCATCGTCACATAGAAGAAGACGAAATCGACACAACTCGAAAGAGACTTGTCTCACTTTAATGGACGGATTACTATAGGTTGGTTTAAAAGATAGAGAAGTAATCAAATAAAAAAAGACCCCCCTCCAAAAAAAATACTGTATATTCAGAATTAATAACCTTTGTTCTTTTTTAAAGAAGTACTTATATCTGTTGAAATATTCTAATCCTGACAACTATGAAATAAGAGAGTGACCACCACTACTAGAATAGGCTCAGTCCTAATTAATAATCATCCTCCACATACTAATCATCTGTTGTGTTTTTTGTAAAAAGAATGTCATGTGTTAAAAAAATAACTTATTTCTTTTTTTATTTCTTAAAATAAATGGTTCGTGCAAGTATATCCATGAGAATCTCTCGCCAACCTTCCTATCACTCATTGCCCATGGGAGGTCTTCTGCGCAGCAACCAGCATCCTCGCATAGTTGGTCAATGTAGGTTCTTGGTGGGCGGCTCACACTAGCATGTCCATGTGTTGGATACCACAGGAGAACGTCGCTAATGAGATCGTCCTTACTTCTCCAACAGTGTCCTGCATGCCTAGTCCGTCTCACTTGGATGGTTTGTGAGATGGGGGTAGGTGGCCATTCAGCTGCTTCCTCGTGGGGTGCTGATCTACAACTTATTCAAGACTGCATGCAGCATTCTTGTGCAGCTCCCATGTAGCTTATTCCCAAGGCGCTTCGTTAGGATCCAAGTGGTGCAGCCATACAGCAATACTGATATAACCACAGCCTGGAAGAATTGTCGCTTTAACTTGTTATTGAGATCATTTCCATATGACTGATAATTTTATTTGTGGCTGACCATGCCTTTCCTATTCGTGTATTGACATCGCTTTCAGTGGATGAGATATTACTACCTAGGTATGTGAACTGTTCAACTGGCTTAAGAGGCTTACCGTCGAGTATGGAGATGTCTCCTGCAAACTTTTGAACACACCTACTATTTCTGTGTAGTAAATAAGTACATTAATTTATATTGATGCATACATGTATAAGTTTATGTATATTTTAAAGAATTAAAAAGAACAAACGTAAGCACTGATTGAACTGACTCACGATAAAAACCAATAGAAAATAGAAAATGTTGGATATAAAGAGAAAAGGAACGCTTATGCAGTGTGTCATTCCTTTTGGCGGAAAGTAATATTTATAATCTGCCTTCTCGATATGCATGTTTTAATTAATCGTGCCTGTTTGTGCAAAGCTTCAAATTTAGTCCAGACCATGGAGAAAAGACACGCGTCAAGCCGTCGAATTTGATTTTGATTTTTTATTGTTTTCGTTTTTTATTTAATTGTAAATGTATTTCAGTTTTTTAAAATCCTTTTTCGTATATTTTTAAACAATGGAATAAAACTTTTTTTTTATTCAAGAAATATATATTTTTTTATCGAAGATGATGTCGGAAGCAGGATAAAAAAACGAAATTAGATCGAGAAAAACGGTTGGCAAAATTACAACAGAAAAGGTACGTGATAGCTTAATAGAAAATATAAAAATAAATGTAAATAATAAAAACTCAGAAAAATAAAGAGACCCACACAAAAAAGACAAAAGAAAAATAATAAAAAAATACTCCCCCCACAAAAAAAACCCAAAAAAAAACCCAACAAAAAACGATGAAGTATTAGAATTGGTGTAAGTATTGATGATAGCAAAAAATATACTAGATGACTTTATAGAATTAAGAAGTTTGAGAAAAAAAAAAAAGGAAAAAATGGAACAAAGATACGCAATGTGAAAGAGAATGCTTTAAGATAGTGATTTAAAAGAAATAATATTCTCTCAATTAAATTTGAAAGAAAGAAAGAAAGAAAAGAGAGAGAGAGAGAGAAAGAAGAAGAAGAAGAAGAAGAAGAAGAAGAAGAAGAAGAAGAAGAAGAAGAAGAAGAAGAAAGAGGCGGAGGCGAAGATGAGGGATGAAGAGAAGGTGAAGAAGAGGAATAAGAATAAGGCGACTATGAAGTCGAAAAAGAGGAGGCGACGAATAATGATAATGCAAAAGAGGAGACCAAGAAGAAGTCGTATATATATATATATATATATATATATATATATATATATATATATATATATATATGAGGAAGAAGAAGAAGTAAAGAAAAGAGAAGCAAGTATATAATATAAAGAAAAAGAACAGATGTATGAAGGATAATAATAATAATAATAATAATAATAATAATAACAATAATAATAATATATAATAACGGACAGATTACTTATGGCAACCAACAACAGCAGATGTAATATATGGACAAACAGAAAAACAACGAAAACTAGAAAACAAAGATGGGAGGAAAAACAATTACATGGACACTTCAAACGACGAATCGGAGAGGTTGCACATGAAAAAGCTTGGACATGGTTGAGAAGAGGAAACCTCAAGAGAGAAACTGAATCATTAATAATTGCTGCACAAAATAATGCTATAAGAACAAATTATATCAAAGCAAAAATTGATGAGACACAACAAATCAGTAAATGTAGACTGTGCGGGGGGACAGAGATGAGACTGTAAACCACGTATTAAGCGAATGTAGCAAACTAGCACAACGGGAATACAAAACTAGGCACGACTGAGTTGGGAAGGTGATCCACTGGGAAATTATGCGAAAAAATTAAATTTTGACTATACAACAAAATGGTATATGCATAAACCAGAATCTGTTCCTGAGAAGGAAACGCATAAAATTCTCTGTGACTTCAAGATAAAGACGGATCACCCTATTTCAGCCAGGAGACCAGATCTTATATTCATTAACAAAAAAGAGATAACTTGTCCTCTGGTGGACTTTGCAGTTCTAGCAGGGTGAAGATGAAGGAAAACGAAAAGATGGAAAAATACCTGGACCTTCCCAGAGAATTGAAAAAGCTGTGGAATATGAGGGTCAAAGTGATATCAATTGTAGGGGGTGCACTTGGAACGGTCCCAAAAGCTTGGATAAAAAGACTAGAAATCAGAGGAAGAATTGAGACCATCCAGACTACTGCATTGCTGAATTTAGTTAGAATACTCAGAAGAATCATGTAGACCTGAGAAGACATGTCATTCTCACTCCAGTGAAATACCATCAGCTAACGCTGTTGTGAAAAACTCAAATACTACTACTACTACTACTACTACTACTACTACTAACTAATAATAATAATAATAATAATAAGAAGAGCGAAACTATGGAGGAAAATAGAAGCTGCAAAAATGACAGTAGGCCACCCGGTGAGAATCAAACTCACTATCAAATTGGTGTTTCTATGCATGATACATCGGTCTAATAAAGAGAAATTCTGTTGCTAAGTATTGCTAAGATAACACGTTCTTTCAGGGACGATTTTTCAATCCATTCTCCCATTATATACCTACACACACACACACACACACACACACACACACACACACACACACACACATATATATATATATATATATCTTCTCCTCGATTTTCTTCTCTGACCGTCTTTTTGTCACTCTGCCTGTCTTCTCCGTCTGTCTCTTTTTATCTATGCATCTACCTAAACTGAGGTAAAGACATTAGTGAGACTAATGATAGACAACTAAAAAAGAAATTAAAACTCGTGTCAAAATATATATATATATATATATATATATATATATATATATATATATGTATATGTGTGTATGTGTGTATGAGCATGTGTAAGCGTATGTATGTATGTATGTATGTATGTATGTGTGTGTGTGTGTGTTGTGTGTGTGTGTGTGTGTCTGCCAAATCTTTACTGCTAAGTTTTTATCCGTTCCGAATCATTCACGATTCGTGATGCATCGGCTAAACAAAATAAAAAAAATCTTCATCCAATTCGAACATCATGACGCACAGCATGCATTTTCCCCGTATCTTTAACATGAAGTATTACATCATCAGAGAACGTTCGTCTTTTTTGATTCCTGAAGAATTTCAGGGGTTTTATTTTTAATGACCAAATTGGAAACAGTTTTGTTTTCCAGTCCTTTCCAAAGACGAGAGGTTTTATCATTGATATAAGACTCGATCCTTTAATATAGTATTTCTTGGAATTTTTAAAATGAGGCTTGATAATCTGTATTATTTGGATTATTCGTATTATTGTCTTCATCTTTATTGTTATCTGTAGAACGTTTCGGCCGATGTGCCCTCCGGCCTTCTTCAGGTATTTCTTGTCGGACTCGGAGACCTTCTCGAACTTGGGAACATTCTTTTCGAACTCAGGAACCATCTTGTCGTAATTGGGAACCATCACGGTATTTTGAACACAACCTTTTATTCAATTCACGAGGGTATCCTGTTCTCATTGTGCTAACTATAGCTGGGTACAAGTGTTAAGCTGGGTTAATCATTATGCTATGATACAGTCGCCCTTGACTAGGATTGAACCTGCAGCATCGAGATAACTGTCATTAGAACTGTCTTCATCCAACACCTTTCTCAACAACGCCATGTGTTCAATTTAATATAGGTATACATTGATTGGTTTATTAACGGCATGTCAACCTGTTTAGAGTTATTTTGTGCCTAGGGGTTTGGGAATCGCGTTCCTTGTACTCCACCCTCCTCACATCTATAGAACTTGAGCATCGCCATCTGATACAGTATAGTTTCATACACAGAAACATACACACACGAACATATACATACAGACATATACACACATACAATACATACGCACAAACATATACACACAAAGATATACAGACACATATGTACACACAAACATATACACGCAAATACATACGCACAAACCTATTCACACTAACACATACACACAAATACATGCACTCAAACACATACACACATATACATACACACAAACATATACACACAAACACATGAATACATACACATAAATACATACACACAAATACATACACATAAACTCATAAACACTAACACATACATTCAAATATATACACACAACTATATACATACAAACACATATGGAGGCGCGTGGTCTAATGGTTAGAGTCGTAGGAAATGGACTCGTCGCCCCGAGTTCAATTTCTGGACGAATCTGTTTGCATTTCATATGGCACTAATACCCTTGGGAAAAGTATGAATCCA
>CM042138.1:136478967-136493967 GCA_023376005.1 Doryteuthis pealeii | reverse complement strand
AAAAATAATGAGTAGCACATGTTGGATCTAGGCGATAAAGTGGAAAGTTCATGGTAGGTATGACATTCTATCTCATAAGCAAAAAACGATCTCACTGGTCTAGCGCTAGAGAAAAGGGGATAGACTCTTGCTGTCCGGCGGATACCGATAATAAGCCACTCCACCGGCTTCACTTTTTTTTAATACCAAATCAAAAATTGATACGCAGAAGAATAACAAATGTAGGTTATGTGTTGACGGGAATTAAACGGTTAATAACATAGTAAACAAATGCAGCAAACTGGCACACAAAGACTACAAGAGTAGACACGACTGGATGAGAAGGGTGATCCACTGGGAACTGTGCAAAAGGTTAAAATTTGACCATCGTATTATAATGGAGACTGAGTGTTTGTCTGTCTGTAACCAAAACTATTACTACTCAAGTCCCAATTCCCTTAGTTATTTCTCCATGATTTTATTTTTGTTTAAACCTCAGTTATTAATAACATTGTATCATATCATTAATACCGTTGGCCTTATCTACATACCAATAACATAAAATTGTATTATATATACAGCAAAATAGCGGTTTACAGTGTGAATAGGAAGGCTAATTTGCATATTGATAAAAAATTCTCTGGTGTTTTGAGATACAAATAGAACACTTAATCCCGACCAGAAGACCAGACCAAGTATTAATTAAAAAGAAAAAATGAACTTGTCATTTAGTAGAGGTTGTTATTCAAACGAATTATAGAGTAAAATGAAATAACCCGAAAGAATAAACAAATACTTGGCTCTTACCAGAGAGCTGAACAATCTGTGGAACATAAGGGTAGAGTGTGACCAGTAGTAATTTGAGCCCTTGGAACGGTCCCAAAGCGCTTGGAAAGGAGACTGAATGAATGGGAGATCAGAGGAAGAATCGAGACCATCCAGATCACAGCAGGGTTAAAATTGGCTAGAATACTTAGAAGAGTCCTGGAGATCTGCAGATACTTGCTTCACGCAGACTTCAGTGGAAAACTACTAGTTAAATCTAATGTGAAATAATCGCAAGCAACAAAAAAACAACAACTTCATAATAATAATAATAATAATAATAATATAATAATAATAATAATTGCAACGAGAATACAAAACTCACAAGGAATAATAATAATAATAATAATAATAATAATAATAATAATAATAAAGTCTCTGGAATTTTGAGATAAAGACGGATCACCTTATCTCAGCAAGGAGACCAGACCTAGTGTTAATTAACAAAAAAGAACTGGTGGATTTTGCAGTTCCAGCAGATCACAGGGTGAAGAGGAAGGAAAACTAAAAGATGAAAAAATACCTGGACCTTGCCAGAGAACTGAAAAAGCTATGAAATATGAAAGTCAAAGTGATACCAATTGTAGTTGGTGCACTTGGAACGGTCCCAAAAAAACATGGAAAAAAGACTGGAAAATCTGGAAATATGAGGAAGAATTGAGACCATCCAGACTACTGCTCTGCTGCAATAGGCTAGAATACACAGAAGAGTCCTGGGAACCCGAGGAGAATTGCGGTCACTCAGCTCCCAGTGAAATACTATCAGCTAACGCTGATGTGAAAAACTGAAAAGGAATAATAATAATAATAATAATAATAATAATAATAATAATAATAATAAATCTGTTCTTGAGAACGAAACGCATAAAATTCTCTGGGACTTTGAAATAAAAACGAATCACCTTATTCCAGCAAGAAGACCAGACCTAGTGCTGATTAACAAAAAAGAAAGAACTTGTTAACTGGTGGATTTTACACTTCCAGCAGATCACAGGGTGAAGCTGAAGGAAAAAGATAAAATGGACAAATATCTGGACCTTGCCAGAGAACTGAAAAAGTTATGGAATATGAAAGTGAAAGTGATACCAATTGTAGTTGGTGCACTTGGAACGGTCCCAAAGGGATTGGAAAAGGATTGGAAAATCTGGACATCAGAGGAAAGATTGAGACCATCCAGAATACTGCACTGCTGCAATCTGCCAGAATACTCAGAAGAGTCCTGGAGACCTGAGGAGACTTGCTGTCACTCAGACTCCAGTGAAAGACCATCAGCTAACGCTGATGTGAAAACTCAAAAGGAGTGAATAATAATGATTGTTCTCGCATGATTTTAGATATTCACGATTAGCGAAGCAGTGATAAAATTAAGGACTAATTTCACGAAACACTGGAGAGAGGACATAGAAGAAGAATCCTAAACGATGATAAACATCAAAAACTAATTGATGAAAAACAAAACAAAACAAAAAACAATAAAAACAAACAAAAACAACGTCACAAAAAAAAAAAAAACAAAAAAAAACAAATAAGAACGTTTGCACAAATATTAGCCATAATAATCTTTTAAAATTCTTGATCAGGATTCCACTTGACAAATATGACAAAGAGGCCAACCATTATGGATGGACAAAAAATTCACGAAAAAACAAAAAAAAAAAAAAAAACAAACAAAAAATCAACTAGAAATATCGATTGAAACTCTCTAAGAAAAAGTAAAATTAGATAGATCTATATATATAATGGAGATTCAGTCTCAATTTGTTTGTAACCGAAACTACGTCACTGCTGACGTCATAGTCTTTTTAGAAATTATGTAAGTTTATATCAATTTATAGTCAATATCATTACTACATAAAAATAAAGAGGAATGTTGATTTATATATATGACCCGAACGAGTACGCAACATTTCTTAGCATATTGTGCTCTTTAAAACTAATTTTAATAAATGCGTGTCGAGTATCATTGATTTATATATAGTTTGTTTTATTTTTAATATATATTCAAAGCTATCTAATATATTTTACGAAAACATTATCTAGAAACAAAATATCATCGTATAAACTTGTCTTATTATAATGGAGATTATGTGTCTGTCTGTAACTAAAACTACGTCACCGCTGATTTCATAATTCCTTGAGTTATTTACGTTATATTCTCTATAATCATTATCATTATTTAATATCAATTAGCTTCTTATTTATTAACGAGATCTCAATTAAAGTCTCGCTGAGTTAGATATCCCTCAAAACTAGCCATGTTTTTAATGCGTTTAAAATCCTACAATGTGTGTTATATATCACCACGAAATAAAGGTTTATATATTATATGGTATTGATAATTTGCATACTGGTTTTAACAACACCAGGTTAAATGAATAATTAATTAGTGTTATTGATTTTTAATATCATCGTTTTATTCTCAAATGTATTAAAAGCAATTCTATGTATAATTTCATATTGAAATCAATTACAATAAGGAAAATAAACATAATCTTTTTATACGCATTCTTATTTAGTTTGGTTAGTCTTTCTAATTGATAGAAATTTCTATTAGATTAATCCGCCCTGTCGGCTAGGGCTTTAGAATACACAGTCTGCACCTCTGCGTAGGGGTAAGACACCCTCCAATGGGGCCTCTTGTTGATACATAAGGATGGAAACCAGGTGGCTGAGCAGTCCATGACGTGCAACACTCCACTTTGGCCCTTATTTGGGCTAGACAGGCGGTTGGCTCCCTCCAATTAATCGGCTGGCCAGGTCAATCCCTAACACCTATATGATTGCCCCAACCCTATTACCCTTATGGCCTGTCCAGCCCTTATTATTATATGGGTGATAGAAGGTGGTGGCTGAGAGTCTTCATGTCCTGTAAATGACGTTAAAATCTATCTGATGGTGAAGCTCCAGTTCTGGAGCTCTGGGGAATGTGGGGAACCCCTTCATCACCATTACTCCCAGGTCCACTCTGACCCGGAGTGGTAGTACATGTAAGGGTCCCATCGATGGCTTAAATAGAAAAAAGTATTTATAAAAAATGAGCATCCATTAAGAATGAATTTATTTCAAAACTTTTTCAGCTTTAAATGACCCACTGAGGTTGATATGCCGTAAAACAAACCAGGCCAAAATCAGATTAATATCTTGGGCTCGGAGTGCGCATATTTTTGCTAGTATATATGAGACATTTACTTATCTTTTTACAGCTACATATTCTTTTTGGCTACAGAATTTCAACGCTGTATGTTTAATTGATTAATTGATTGATATTTCAACCCATCTCGAGTTATCTTAAACATGGACGTTAGGGAATCGTGTTCGTTGTATATTTATATCTAATTTATTTGTATTGTTTCTTAAGAGTTTTTTTTATTCACACGGTCCTATCGAATACGAATTATGCTTAAACAGATCTATTATACCTATAGATGGGACCTTAACAGATACTACCACTCCTGGTGAGAGTGGTCCTTGACCAGGCTGATGGTATTTTACATCACGCTTGTAAAGATTGTGAAAGAGTGAGTGACTGAGATAGATATCCGAAAAGCTACATGGTATAGTTTTATCGTTGCAACGAAAGAATAAATGTTTCAGAATCAATTATATCAAGTCCATGGTCATCCACTGGATTAGGATGGGCGAACAGATCCATTTTCCTCGGAATCAGCAGATCCTTTGAAACTATCCCCTGGATCAGACTTACTTTTTTGACCGGGGATCAGGGATCATTCAGTGGGTCTTACTAGCTTACATTGGAAAAGGTGACGTGTGCAGCAGCTTTTCATCCGGAGACAAATTATCATTGGATAATACAGCATCATTCATAAATAGTATCTCTTTCTTGTGGTCTATTTTAAAAGTTTATATTTTAGACCACACACCCTAAACTCGGACATCATTTTCTTTTTTTTAAAGATTTTTATTTCATAATTTTAATTTAACTTTTACAGTTTGACGATCTCCTCTCTTTACGCTGTGTTATTTCTATGAGAGAGAGAGAGAGAGAGAGAGAGAGAGAGAGAGAGAGAGAGAGAGAGAGAGAGAGAGAGAGAGAGAGAGAGAGAGAGAGAGGGGGGGGCGTAGAAATAACCCAGTATAAAGAGAGGAGATCGCCAAACTGTAAAAATGAAATTAAAAAATATGAAATGGAAATCTAAAAAAAAAAAAGACATTGCGACGCGGTCTAGGGTCTGTGGTCTAAAGAAAACAACTTTAAAAATGGACCACAAGATATATATTGCTCAGTCGGTAGAGCGTTCGGGTAGAAACACAAGGTTCCTAGTTCGATACCGGCCTTCGCCAACTCAGCGTATGAGTAGCACAGGGATCTGTGCGGTAACGTAAGGAGCTGATGGTAGGTGTAGCGCTCCACCTCAGACGCTAAAATAATCTCCTTGGTCTAGCGCTAGTGAAAAGAGGATAAACTCCCTCGCTGTATGGCTTATACTGACATTAGGCCGCCCCGACGACTTTACTATATATATATATATATATATATATATATATATATAGAGAGAGAGAGAGAGAGAGAGAGAGAGACATCTCTTTCTTGACGTTCATTTTTTCAAGTTTGTATTTATGATCACAGACCCTAGACCCCGAGTAACATTTCCTTTTTTAAATAGATTTTCTTTTTAAAAAATATCTATTTTCCGTTTTTTTTTCTCAATGAACTCATTCTGTTCCATTGGATTTTTCTGTTTTGTTTCCTTGATGTATCAACTTTCCAACCCTCTTTCAGCTTCTTTCTCTTCGTAAAGTATTTTACTTATTCATTCCTTTTATTTTTCTTTCCCTTCATTTTTATCACTCTTAGCTTTCTTCGCTTGATCTTTGTATTCTTTTTCTCTGTATTCCGATACCTTTCTCAATCCGAGTCTTCTCTCTTCCTTCTCTTGTCTCCCATTTTTCTCTTTCTTTTCATCTTCCGCTTTTCTCACCCCCCGACCCACCGCTTCTTTTCCCTTCTCCAATTTCCTTCTCGCCCGAATATTTTCAAACGCCATCTCTCAGTTTGCTCATTTTAGCCTCTTTCATGGCTCCCCTGGTGGTCACTCACAACGGGTCTATCAGTCCGCTGGCCAATCTAGATCACATGAAAGTCTCATTCTCCGTGTTGGTAAGTGGCCATAACTCTAGCGAACGGCACAAGTTTCATTAACGGCGACCAGCAGCGAAACTCCGGCCAAACGGCCTCAGGTGTCCGATGACCCATAGTCAAGCTTCAATATGTTGCCAAGCATCCGCATCGTGCCCGACCCTGGGGCTTGTAGGTATCGCTGGAGCGACCAGTGTTCAGAACGGTGAACTGGCCAAGGGCCAGTTTCACTTTCACACTGATTGATATTGACAACTATATCAACCCAACGCCAAACTATCCACCAAAGATATCATAGCTTTTGTGACGAAGACTTTATTTTGTCTCTTTCTTTAGTTTATTTCTTTTTCTTTCTTTCGTTCCTTTATTTCTTTTTCAAATGTTTGCAGTCGTTGCATATTTTCTATCTTATTTGCTTGTTTATCTTTTATGCTTATGTTTCCACAATATTTTTCTTTTTATCTCTTTTTGTGAATTCAATTTCTTTCGTTTTTTTTCTTTGTTTTTTAAATTAGTTTTCCTTTCTTTCTTTCTTTCTTTCGTTTTGTAAATTAGATTTTATTTTTCTCCCTTTCTTTTGGAAATAAGTTTTCCTATTTTTCTTTCTTTTTGTAAATTCGTTTCCTTTCTTTTTTTCTTTCTTTTTTCTATGTAAATTGATGTTCCTTTTCTTTCTTTCGTTCTTTCGTTCTTTCTTTCACTCTTTTTGTAAATTAGGTTTCATTTTTTTCTTCGTTTCTTTTGTAAATTATTTTTCTATTTTTCTTTCTTTTTATTAATTAGTTTCTTCTGTTTTTCTTTCTTCCTTTCTTTATGTAAATTTGTTTTTTCTTTTCTTTCTTTCTTTCTTTTTCTTTCTTTCTTTCTCTTTCTTTCTTGCTTTCTTTTTGTAAATTCGTTTTTCTTTCCTTTTTTCTTTTTCTCTTTTTGAAAATTCGTCCTCCTTTCTTTGATTGCTCTCTCTCTCTCTCTCTCTCATTCACTCCCCCCTCTCTCTCTCTCTTTGTAATATAATTTTCGTTTCTTTCTTTTTTTTCTTTCTTTATTATTTTCAAGTTTTCTTATTATTTCCTTCATTTTCTAATTTTTCTTCAACTCACTCCTATCAAAATCCTCCTCCTCTTATTCATTCATTTATTTATTTATTCATTTATTTTATTTACTTTTACAGTTTCCCACTTCGATCAACTAAGGAATTACAAACGGTCAGGAAATCAACGGTTCTTTCCTTACCGACAGACAGTTATGTGTCCCCTGGTGACAGCCATCAGTAAATGTTAGCAAGCAAACAATGAAAATATTTTGCCATTTTGTCTGTCGATCTCAATACTCTAATGTTTATCGACCGATTATCTCCCTTTTTCTCTCTCTCTCTCTCTCTCTCTCCATTTTCTGTTTCTTCATAAACGAATCTATCTGCTAGCAATTCTTTTTGTTTGTTTGTTCTATATACAGACGCAAAAAAACGTATTTACCTTTGTGCTAGTCGTTTTGTGTTTTGTTTCTATATTTGGTATAAGCAAATCCAATACAAAGTCCTCGAGGAACGAGAAACTGTCTCTTTTAAAAAGCAACGTTTGATAGCAACTTTTCGCGGGCCGACACCTTTGTGCTTTTGCAGAACACAAGAATCAACTGCTAGAGTTTCTTTTCTTTGAAAGATTTTCAGCTTACTATAAATTTGTGATTTACCTGCTTTGCTATCTCCAGTGAGAGTCGAGTATGTGCGGTCGCCTATTGATATCTGGAGGCCAATGAGAACGAATCAAACAAAAATCATGAATATTAAATGGAAAAATATACAACAAGAATTATAAACAAAACAAAGCAAAAGTAGAATAAGATAAAGAAAACTGAAAGAAAAACAAACAAAAACCAAAACAGACTCGACAGAAAAGGAATATAGATACACTAAAGATTATGAAAACTACAATTCTTAAAAAAAAGCAAAATACTATTAATATCAAAGTTAGGCTATTTAGTGGTTGAGATAATCAGGTTATTATACGAGAGTGAGTCAAAAAGTAATGCCATTTTGTTTAGGACAGGTTTAACTACCAACATAGAAACATGTATCGTACGTCAAAATGAAGCTGATCCTCAGTGGATCACATCCCTACTTCTCCACTTAGTCATCATTTCTCTCACTAGCAATGTTTCACCTTTGAATGAGAGCATGAATCCTTGCCCCTCAAAATTCTGTTGACTGTTCTTTGAGCCGCTTCTTCACTACAGATTTCACTTCCTCGTCACTGGAATAATGTTTGTCTCTCAAACCCTCTTTCATGGGGCTGGAGAGATGATAGTCTGAAGGCACTAAATCTGGTGAGTATGGAGGATGTGGTAAAGTTATCCACCTGAATTAGGCAATTTTCTCCCTTGTCCTGATGCTTGTGTGTGGTTGAGTAGGAGAAGGAGGACATTGTCATTTGGCAAGTTGGGTTTTACTCATCAGGTTCTTGCTCTGAGCCTCATTAGTCTTAATGTAGGCCTTAGTTTTATAAAAAAAATTTCACATAAAATAAAGAAAATGGCATTACTCTTTGACTCACCCTCGTATATTTCTTTGTTGACTGTTCTTTGAGTCACTTCTTCACTACAGATTTCACTTCCTCGTCACTGGAATAATGTTTGCCTCTGAAACCCTCTTTCATGGGGCTGAAGAGATGATAGTCTGAAGGTGCTAAATCTGGTGAGTAATCTGTAGTGAAAAAGTGGCTCAAAGAATAATAAGCGAATGAAGTAGACTGGTACAAAGGGATACAATGCAGATATGACTGAGTGAGAAGGGTGTTACGATTCTGGTCGCCATTTTAGGCGTTTAGGTTTCCTATTAATAAATCCAATGTTGAAAAGTGTGCAGTCTCAGTAGTAAAAAGTCTGTTGTATTTCTTGAAATCTTACGTCGAACAAGAGTGTATCTCCTTGTTGCAGAGAATCCAGTTATAGGGTTCCTTCAATCAGAAAATCCCGTTAGCCACTGATCCGTGGACAGTCGCAAAATATCTCCAATGCTCGAATGCTTTTCTGGAAATGCCTGCAGCTGCTATTTGGGAAATTCCATAGATATGAGTGTGAACGTCTTATACCCTAGATAGTCCAACAAAGGATAATCTATTGGAAATTGTGAAAGAAACTAAAGTTTGAACATAATGACAAATTGAAACGTCTGAAGAGAAAGTTGTATAGAAACTATACAAGGATGCTGCATGATATCCTGAATAAATCCTGGAAGCATCCTCTGGGTTGATTTCATCTTTGTTCAGGCTGTGTCTTTAACATAATTAAACATGAATATTTTATTTAGTTCTTATAATAAAACACATGATATATATATTAATTTATAGCAAAGTACAGCTACTCATGTACTGAGTTGGCAAAGGCTGGTATCGAACCTGGAACCTTATGATTTCTAGGAAGATGTTCCATCGATTGAGCTAAACCGGCCCCTTCTGTTATGATAAATAAACAGGTATTATTTTTATTGATAGAAACTTGACTAATGATAGTTAATAATAAATGTCTCTATTAACCGACATAAAACAGATCAACTGAGTTAAACCAGCCTTATTTAATATATAGAATACTTAAAAATTTTAGTTGGATTAGAAAAGAAAGTGTGAGGAGATAAAGAATGATTATAAAAAAAAAAATTCTCTAAACAAGTCAACTTCTGCTCTTTTCTATAGATATTCATTGAAGATATAAAGATATTTCTATATAATAAAGAAAAATCTGTTTCTTAATTTCTTGTTTTAATTGATTAACAAAGACTTGTTTTTTTCCTATGTAGCTTTTATTAAAACAAGCCCAGCCCAAAACCGCGCGATGAGAAGCAACATCTCAGAGAGAGTGGACCTCTGCACCCGCTCACACTCACTTTCTAGCCGCAACTAACTAAAAACTGTTACGCGCTTCTACTGGCACGTTTTTCGGGGTGGGTGGGTTATTCAAGCGAATGTTACCACGTGTCAATCATCGGCAGTAACTTTCCACTCAACGTTCCGATTTGAATTTTTCTAACGAAATCAATTTATACATTTAGAGTACACTACTTACATAATTCATAGGCTATGCATGAATTATGTAACACTGAAGATCAGAGGAAGAATCGAGATCGTCCAGAACAAAGCACAGGTAAGATTAAGTAGGATACTTTGAAGTATCCTGCTGATCTTAGGAGAGTAGCTTCGGTGAAAATCCACCAGTTACAGCTAATATGAAAAAATCACAAAGAAAGAAACGATCAATTTAAAAAAAGTTACAATCAGATTAATATACTGTTTTTACAAAACAGGGTCTGTCTGAAGTTGTATATAATAAGACAGAAATAAACAATTAAGTAAAAATCAATATTTTCAAAATCGTCCCCTTGGTATCTAACAGCTATTTCAGCGATTTTTTCATTGGTCGAAGTTCCAATGAACTTGATAAGATATAAAGCTGTGCCGTTGTAATTTGTCCAATGAACTGCACATCCTCAAACCTACTACTACTACTACTACTACTACTACTACTACTAATAATAATAATAATAATGATACCATCCTACTAAGTAGTATAAACCCAAAGTGGAGAATGGAACTTTTAGATACAGACGAACCTCCTAATCACGGCTAGGAGACCGGACCTAGTGTTAATTAACAAGAAAAAAAGAAGTTGTCAAGTGCATTTTGCCTTTCTGGTGGTTCATAAAAAATAAAATGAGAAGGTAAACAAATACCAGGATCTAGCCAGAGAACTTAGAATATTGTGGAACATGAAGACAACGATCCAGACAAAAGAGAACCTGAAATAATACCATAAGGACTAATTACATCAAAGCAAAAATTTATAATACGCAGCAGACTAACAAGTGTATTTTATGCGTTGACAGATATTGAAACAATATAATCACTTAATAAGCAAATGTCACAAAAGGGATACAAGAGTAGGCCTGATTGGGTAGGAAAGGTTATTCACTGAGAATTGTGAAGTGATTAAAATTTGGCTATACCGAGAAAACCTATATGCACAAGAAAAATGAGACCCATGACATTCTCTGGGATTTTGAAATATAAGCTGATTATCTAATCCCGGCCAATGGTGAAAATGTAAGAAAGGTGACAAACTAGACGAATACCAGGACCTTGCCAGAAGGATGACAATAAATTGTAATATGAAGGTTCTTGTTTGGCCACCAATTTGTTTAACGATTTGATCATCGAAACGAACGATAGTTAAGTGATTACTGTATATAATTGTGAATAGCTCAGTCGGTAGAGCGTCCGCCTAGGTATTATAGGGTTCCTGGTTCTCGCCAACTCAGCACATAAGTACCACAGTGACCTGTACAGTAAAGAGAGGAGCTGATGGTAGGTGTGGTGCTCCACTTCAGAGCTTGATTTAGCGCTTGTGAAAAGGGGATAGACTTCTTCGCTCTATGGCTGATACCGACATTAGGCGACTTTACTTTTTTATGTATACATGGGCCGGTTTAGCTCAAGCGACAGAACACTTTGGTTTGAAAGCAGCGTATTAGCCGCTTATCTTCAAGACAAATAACTTAGAAATAATTCAATGGGATTTATCTTGAAGATGATCGACCTACACTGGTGTGTCCATGTGTAGGTGTCCATAGAATAACATCACTCATGAGTTCATCCTTGCTTCTCCAGCAGTATCCAGAATTGTTCGCTTCACATGTATGGTTTGCGTACAGCTGTTTTCTTGTACAGATGTTTTCTTGTGGATCCTGGTTCCAGGATTTCTTTAAGGCAGCACACAACATTATATTGTTTCCATCTATTTTATTCTCCAAGTTCTTCGTTAGAATCAATGTGGTGCTGCGTATAGTAGCACTAATACAGTTACGGAATTAATAAAGTGACATGCTACATCTATAAGTAAATAGGGCTCAATATCTTGGATATAGCATATATATCTAAGTTAGATTTGGTTTGAAAATCACATAGGCGAGAAACTGTCAGAAACCAAGCGCCGTTGACTTCGTTTGCTGCACATTACCCCATCTTTATCTGAAGTTTTTTTAGTCGTTTAATTCGGGATCTAGCTGATATATGAATTGCTCCATACTCTTTACCCTAGCACATTCAACCGATGTATAAAAAACAACAAACCTAACATGAACGAAAGCGTATTTAGTATCAATACACTAAACATCTTAAATAACTAACATAATAATCTTAGCAACCCCCTAAAAACAAATGTATATATATATATATAATATATATATAATATATATATATATATATATGTGTGTGTGTGTGTGTGTGTGTGTGTGTAACAAGGTCTTCAAACGGATGATATAATGTAGAAGCCGACAATATAAATTATAACATCTGAACACCTTGTTTTTTTTATTATTTATATACCCACTCCATATATATAAACTTTTTACGTATGACAAATATTTGTATATTTTGTCTATACATTATTTGAAAGGCTCTCGTGGTACTAATTTAAGTAAAGTTTATAATTTCTCCTTTAATAACTCCGGGCCTTCGAGTTGTAAGTGGAAGCTTTGAAATATTAACTTTTAAATAATCGAAGATCAAATCTATGCAGTGTTTTGTAGGACATGGAAACGAAATAATACGACATAACTTCAATTTTAAGACAATATATGCATATACTTAAATTATATGACCACACACACACACACACACACACACACACACACACTCATATATATATATAAATATACATGTATATATTTATAGTTGTATATATATATATATTTTTGAGTGTACATGTATGTGTGAGCGTTCGGGCTTAAAATAGTGGTCCAGGCAGGTTTCATAAACTTTTTTTTGCCTGGAACTGGCGCCGGTACTCAACTATCCAAGGAATTTAAAACTGTCAAAAGCAGTCATGCATTTATGTCGATGGTGTCTTGGAGATTTTCGGAACAGAATTATCAATCCAGAAGGTGTGCAAAAAATTCTCCAGAGTCCAGAAACGTCAAAGATCGGCGCCATTTTGACCAGAGTTACAAAGACAAAACAAAGAAAAAAAAGAATGATTTTCCCGCGAGATGTTTAGTGTCGAGATTCGGATTGGTCAGTGTTTCGTCTGAAAAATCTCATTGAAGATTCTCTTGTTCTTTTATAATTTTTTTTTTTTTTGAAGAATCTGAGTGATTCAATGATAATCAAGGCCAAACGTTTAAATATTTTTAATATTCGCCATCTTAAATATCAATCGGTGTCTTGTTCTTATTTCTTTTGTGAATTTATAATATTACTGATTTCCTTGTTAAAAGCAATATACACATACACAGACACACAGGCATACACACACACATATATATATTAATATCGATAACATAGTATGCTATACTCATAAGTGAATAGTGCTCAATATCGTTGATAGAGCATGTATATCTAAATTAGGGAAGCGTGGAAATGAAGTTATCGGCGCTTAGTTACTGACTATTTCTCACATATGTATTTTGAAAATCGCATAGACGAGAAATTGTCAGTTACCAAGCGTCGTTGACTTTATGTCCACGCTACCCTATATATATATATATATATATATATATATTATACTGTAAATTTAGTTACTAAATAAAGTTACTGGTAAAGAACCCTGTCTGCCCTACTATTTACCCATATGTGGGAGAGGAGAGCATATGTATTCATGCCTTTTCCAAGAAAAAGAGCCGGGTTAGCTCAGTCGGTAGAGCATTCGCTGGAAACCACAAGGTTCCCAGTTTGATACCGGCCCTCGCCAACTCAGCGTATGAGTAGCACAGAGATCTGTGCGGTAAAGTAAGGAGCTGATGGTAGGTGTTGCACTCCACCTTAGACGCAAAAACAATCTCCTTGGTCTAGCGCTAGTGAAAAAAGGATAGACACCCTCGCTGATTGGTTGATACCGACATTAGGCCAGCCCGACGACTTTACTTAAAACGCAAAAAGCCTCATCGTGGATTTGAAATTGATTCACCGATTCCATTTCCTACGACTATCCGCCCTATCGGCTGGGGCGTTAGAATTCACCGACTGTACCTCTGCAGAGGGGTAAGACTCCCCCAATGGGGTCACCTGTTGGCCGCAGGTGCCGAACCGTGATGCTTAAGGGTGGAATCCGGACGGCTGAGCAGTCATGACATGCAACACTCCACTTTGGACCTTACTTAGGCTAGACGGGCGGTCACGTCAAGCCCTAGCACCTATATGATTGTTCCAACTCGCCCTCATGGCAAGCCACAACCCCTGTTTTCATATTGGTGCTAAAAAAGCCGTGGCTGAGGGTCTTCAGGTTCTGGGAATGTCGTTAAACTTTATCTGATGGTGAAGTTCCAGTTTTTGAGGTTTGGGAATGTGGAGCACCCCTTTACCACCATTGCTCTTCAGGTCCACTCTGACCCAGAGTGGTAGTACCTGTTAGGGTCCCATCTATGGGTTAAATAGAAAACATGAGTTTATAAACAAAATTGTATTATCCATTAAGAATTGATTTATTTCAAAAATTAGTCGACATTAAATGACCCACAGAGGTTGATATGCCGTAAAACAAAACAAACCAAACCAACCAAACCTACGACTATAACCATTATTCTAAGCGTGCCTCACACACACACACACACACAAACACACACACACGCGCGCGCAAGCACGCGTGCGCCACACATGATATATATATATATATAATATATATATATATATATATATCTGTGTGTGTGTGTGTGTGTATGTGTGCGTGTGTGTGTGTGTGTGTGTGTGTGGTTATGTAAATGTAGAAAGATCGGTCTAGATACGTAAAACTGAAAAAGAAACGAGTTAAAATGTGTACATTACATCTAACATCTCTTTTTCTCTGTCTGTCCGTGTATATATATATATTATATAATATATATATATATATATATATATTATAGTGCCGAAAGGACTCGGGACCTGAATTTTTGTGGACTTATCCACGAATTCCACCCAAACATTAAAAAGTTGACCAGAAAACTCGAAAAGATCAAAATAAAATTGTTAAACAGGAGATGTACCTTTTGTTTAATTCTACATGTATAAATGAAAGAATGCTGCCAAAATACACACACACACACACACTCATATATATATATATATAT
The DNA here is from genome assembly GCA_023376005.1 of Doryteuthis pealeii. Lineage (NCBI taxonomy): Eukaryota > Metazoa > Mollusca > Cephalopoda > Myopsida > Loliginidae > Doryteuthis > Doryteuthis pealeii. The sequence continues at coordinate 136,478,974 of CM042138.1, read as the reverse complement.
ATATACA
>CM042138.1:136443967-136473967 GCA_023376005.1 Doryteuthis pealeii | reverse complement strand
GCAATTCAAAGAAAAGTTTCATTATCGATATATTTATGCATATAGGTATTTGTTTTAGAATATACAGGGTGGGCCAAAAGTAGGGTTACAGTTAACATTAAAACTTAATTAAGTGACTGTCCCCCTACTTTTGGCCCACTCTGTATACATAAAAGTAAAAAAAGTAAAGTCGACGGGGTAGTCTAATGTCGGTATCACCTAGGCAACGAGGGAGTCTATCCACCTTTCCCTAGCGCTAGATTAATGAGATTGTTTTTGAGTCAGAGGTAGAGCGCCGAACCTACCATCAGCTTTACCGCACAGATCCATGTGCTACACATACGCTGAGTTGTCGAAGGCCGGTATCGAACAAGGAAACTTCCGATTCCTTAGCAAGTGCTCTAGTGTAAGTAGTATTTTTCACAGATATACAGAAAATATTTAGGTATATTTTACCCCAAAATAGGCATTTTTAAAGGGTTTTACCATAAAATTTTTATAGAATGTAAGATTTTACTGAAATAGTTATAAAATTATTTTACTATACACATGCAAATATATGCACCCTCCGGGTACAAGTATTTAAACTTTAATGTAATAAACTATTATATTAAATTAGAAAGGCTAATAAAACTTAATAAGAATGCAAATAAAATCATTTGAAACAGAGGGGTACAATTGAAAAAATAGAACAACTGAAACTTACTCTTTCATCACTCCCGTCTTTCATTGCTGAATTTTCATGATTTAGCTATTTAGTTAAATTAGGAAATAAAGAATAAGATTACAGTTATTTCTTCTTGTCAAACGATTTCTTTTAAGATTTATCCCCGGGAATTTTGCTCATATTCATTAAGATGAAACAAAACAATTAGAAACCAATAATACTAAGCACATATGTATTAAATCAAATTTTTAATATCAATATGCAAATTAGCCTTCTCGTTCGCACTGTCAAGATAAGGCCAACAGTATTGATAATGCAAAAAGTAATGGAGGTTTAAATAAAAAAAAAAGACCAGGGAGAATAGGGTGTAAATAAGTAAGGGAATTGTGACTTGAGTAGTGATATAGTTTCGGTTACAGGTAGACAATCGCACAATCTTCATTATGATAAGATGTTAGTCCAAAACATCAGACCATTTCTGGAACCATTGGGATATTTTGTTTTAAATTAGCTTATACATGAGCCAGAAAATCATTTCAAATATTGCACTACAATTTCGATAATAAGTTTTCACGCACAAGTTTATAAATTGTCAGCTTCAAAACACCGTAAATTTCCACCAAAAATGATTGTAATCTAAAAGAAAACCGCAATTATGTTCACTTTTGGATTAATACCCTTGGGAAAGGTATGAATCCACTCATCACCCCAGCTATGTATTAGATACTACCGCTACCGTTCATCTACAAGGATGGCTTTGGCATTAAATAACCCACGAAGGTTGATATGCCATCAAAAAAAAGAAACCAAACGAAACCAAATCAAAATTACTTAACATTTTTTTTTAGCAATAATACTGCACCAATAAAATCGATGCTTCTGTGGTTGAGCAAACAAACCTTACGGATGATGATCGCTTTTGGTAACCAAGGGGACTTCAAAGAGTTGCTCTCTGTTGTGGTTCCCCTACCAAAAAAAGGGGGTCAGTTTACTTTCATCCCGAAGGACAAATCAATGAAACTGGCGCTTGTGCTCGTTTATTTTCATGTCTATTTTTTGCTGACCCCCAGTTGATGCAGGGAGGGAAAAAGTGTGTTTACAACCGAATATTGGAGTATATTGATTGGCATTTCAAGGCTAAAAGGTGATCGCTTCCACTTAGGATTTCGATGTTCCAGAGTTGGATAATTCAAATAAAGAAAAAAGCTCGATTTCAAAGGAACACGAACAGACAGCCACCCAAAACTATCCACCGTGTTTAGGTACCGACAGAGTAAACATATACACTCACATATAATCATAGAGAACGCAGACTCAGACACGCAGACTCAGACACACACATACACACATTTATATAAATACTAGAAGCGGTTACCCGGCGTCGCCTGGGTAGAATATTTACCTCGCATCCCACGTATGCGGGTATGACTCAAGGTAGTTTAATATGGGACCACCCACAGGCCGAAGCTCATGGGATGGCGGGTGCAAAAAATGCGTCAATACCGTCGGCATTCCTCCCCAAGCGGGCGCCTCAGGCACTGCCCCTTTAAATCAAGGGAGCAGGTGTTGCCTGGGTGGATAGTACCCTGGGATCAAGCTGTTAATATAACACAAATACTCCAGTAGACAAAGCAACCCCGAAGGTTGGGTTATCAGTGCGTTCCTCTGGGTAGAGAGGAAACTTTCTAAAAAGGTAGTCCCGCAGATCCATTATAACTGAATCGTGGGTTTAATCGTAGTAGAATGTCCCATTAAAATCCCTCCGTAAAAAGACCTTGCATTTATCCAGCCATCATGAAAAGAAACGTTAATGTCTACTATTTAAAATATTAAATGCATAAAGAATTCCACACAATCTAATTAGTCTTTGAAATATAAAACACATATGCACTCCTCATTATTCTTGCAGCGTTTATTATCTATTATGAACTATTATGAAATATCTAATATGTTTATCAAAATAAACATATGTATGTTAGTGTGTGTATTTACCTACCCCTCCGCAACCGGCAGAATGTGACAGAGGTCAATTTACTAAGGCTAGAGAATGTAGCCTGTCTTACTATTTACCCATAGCTGCTGGGAGAAGAGAATATTTCAAGACTTTAGCGAAAAGTGAAACACAAACAGTCTCCCATTGTATTTACCCACAGCAGGATGTGTCTGAATTCAGGGTTCTCTTTCCTCTAGACTGGTTGCCTTACCTAGCCCACAGAATCCAATCTGTCCTACTATTTACTTATAGCTTTTGGGGAAGTACAGATGGATTCATTACTTTTCAAGGGCGTAGAGAAATGCAAGTAGCCCCCCCAAGATTTGAACTCGGGTCACCCTTTCCATTTCCAACGACGATAACCGTTGCCAAATGCGCGCCTAATATCATCCTCTCAGTTTGGTTATTTACAACCATCCACTTTGACATTTGTTAATATTTTCTTTCATATCTATAAAGTATCAGCCAGACAGCGAAGGTGTCTATCCCCTTTTCACTAGCGCTAGACCAAGGAGATTGCTTTGGCGTCTGAGGTGGTGCGCCACACCTACCATCAGCTCTATACTTTACCACACAGATCCCTGTGTTACTCATACGCCGAGTTGACGAGGGCCGGCATCGAACCAGTAACTTTGTGGTTCCTAGTTGGATACTCTACCGACTGAGCTTAACCGGCTCTTTCATATCAATAAACTAAGTAAAGTAGTCGAGGCGGCCTAAAGTCGGTATCAGCCAGACAACGAGGGAGTCTATCCCCTTTTCACAAGTGCTAGACCAAGGAGATTATTTTTGCGTTTGAGGTGGAGCGCCCACACCTACCTTCAGCTCCTTACTTTACCACACAGATCCCTGTGCTGCTCATAACGCTGAGTTGGCGAGGGTCGGTATCGAACTAGGAACCTCGTGGTTTCTAGACGAACGCTCTACCGACTGAGCTAAACCCGGCTCTTTCATATCAATAGCAGGACTGAAATAATGCTTTTTCCCCTTAAAGAGACATTTCCAATACATTCTTATCATATTTCCGCTCACCAGACTTTATGCGCTTAAAAATACGTTTTGTTCCGCTATAGAGACCACCGGAAATATCCACTTCCAAAGATGAGATGTTGAATAAGAAAAAGAAAAGAAAATATGACAAATAGACTTAAATACACCGGATGTGGCTCCAAATAAATGCAAGATTTAAAAATAAAGTAGGACCCCCCAAAAAAAAACCAAACATTACCCATAACACCTTTCGTAACCAATTAAATCGGTTCCCTCAAAATGTTAGAACTACTTTTTCGGAGCCTATTTACACAGATAAATAGCGTTCAAATTTCATCAGCTATTATGCTATTAATTTAAGATATAATGGTATATTTTATTGTACGAGGGAGATTCAAAAAAATACCAACACTCTTGTTTTATGGAAGCCGACCTCATCCTGGTGGATTAAATAGACATAATCATGATTAATCTGTAGAGGACAAGCTACCTCATCGATAACTCACCGGTTTCCCTTGTAGGGGATTACCTTCCTTTTGCCGGAAGAGTTATCTTCTCTCTGCGTTGCTGTTTGTTCCCACTAGGGGACCTCTGGTATTTAAGCGCGTTCATTCAAACGCTGCTTCCTCTTTTTAGCTAGATCTTCTCAAGAACTGCTATGGGCTAGAGTCTATCTACCCCCTTCTCGGTGGGGCTCTGTCCCCCCTCTTACATTACTGTAAGTCTTTATACAGCATGGACTATCCTTTAGTTCCATGTCTGTAACATTTATATGTTACGTACATTTGGGTATCTTGTTTATACCTAAATATTGTATATGTATTTACATGTTCTATTCTCATGTACATTATGTATCTTATCGTTTCCATGTGCTGTTATATATATTAAATGTTTTGTCTCACAGCGTGTCGGAATTGTATATTCAATAATTAACCTTGAATCTTACACCCTGTACCATTGATCTTGGCGACTCTTCTCATTTGGAGTAGCGATTGGCTGGTGTCCTACACCTGTTTCCTGCGTCACGCTCATCCAACCACTTTTAAAATTATCTCTTCGCTCATATACTTTAAAAACCTCCAATAAATTTCAGCCTCTAAAACTATTTCCGACAAGAGAAAATGGGACACCTCCATGGTGCATACTGCTAGTGGTGCAGTCATTTTTACACTGTAAAGACAGTAAACAAAATGACGTGATAAGACTCAAACTTCAATCACATGATCACAAATCTGCCAACTATAAGCATGAATGAGCAAAACACAGTGTGACAATTATATCTATATGTTATGGCTAAAGTCCTGATAATTTCTGACTCTCTCTTATACTTAAAACTCCTGAGAAATACTTTGATCCTTCTTTAGTAGAAAGCCTTGATGCTAAAAATGTTATTTCAGCAAAGCAACCCAATGATTCGTGGTCCAATAACATTTGTTAATGTATTGCATACTCTTCTTATTCGATCCTAACGTCTCTGTTTTCGGGTTCCGGTTCTCTTTCGTCATCACCTTTCATCGGGTCGTATCGGATGGGACATCTTCATCGGGGTCTCTCTCTCTCTCTCCCTCTCTCTCTCTCTCCCCCCTCTCTCTCTCTCTCTCTCTGGTTCTGGGTTCCATTTTCGGGGTTGTCTGTGTCTCTCTACGTCCCATCTTTGTTAGTTTTTACTATATCAGGAACACGGAGACGTATTTTCTGTGTACTCGTTTTTATTCAATTCTCGGATATATACTTAAACCTGCGTCTTTTCCTGCAGTTTTTGTTTTCAAATATATCATACTTATTCTTTTTAATACTGTCTATTGTCTTCAACTTATATAAGTTTGCCTTGTTAGCGGGACTGAGCCCATACTGACCAAAAAAAAAAAATAAAGACCGGTAAAACACACCCAAAACGAATGTCCAAGGTATGTAACTAAAATGCATCTGTTAGTGAGCTCCAGTTCTGGAGATCTGGGAGTGTGGAAATCCCTTCATTACGATTACTCTTAGGTCCACTCTGACCCGGAGCGGTATTACTTGTTTGGATCTCATATACGGGTCAAGGTTTGGTATGGTTTCTTTGTTTTATGGCATATCAAATTTTCTGGGCTATTCAATACCAAAACATATAGAAAACAATAATGGTACTACATAACCCATAGTTAGGGGGATAAAGGGTCCATGCCTTTCGCAAGGGTATTAGTTTGAAAGCGAACGTAACAGCGAGACTGGAGATCAAACTTGCTTATTACAATGTCGCAGACCGGCACTTTAGCAACTACGCCACGGAGATTCCCCCTTCTACGGGTCAAATATATCTGTTTAAGAATTATTCGTATTCGATAGGACTGTGTTCAAACAACAACGACAACAACAGCTCTTAAGTTGGTTTGTTGTTTTACGGCATATCAACCCCTTTCGGGTCGTTTAATGTCGAATCAAATAATCTTTTGATAAACAAAGGACTCAGGTTGCTCACTGTGCCTGCTGTTGCTTAAGGGGTCACCCAATTAAGTAGTGAACAGGCTCATCGCGGCTTAACATCGGTGATATATCAGGAACCGATGGTTTCAGCGTGATTTGAGTGTAATGCAAATCTTAAGAAACAACTACGCAAGAAAATATCAAAATGGACGTACAATAAACGCAATTCCTATATGGTATGCATAAATTTACCCTAAGCGGGTTTACATGCCATTAAAATCAATCAATCAGTCAGATATATATTTACACACACACACACACACACACACACACAACACACACACTCTCTCTCTCTCTCTCTCTTACGAATACACACACACTTACGCATACGCACACATGTGGAGGTCGTTCAAAAGTCCTAAGCCTAACACAGAAGGACTCAAAGAACAAGACAATTTTTCACTGTCTTTCAATGTACTTTCCCTTGAAATTAATGCACTTGATCTATCCACCCTTTCTCTCTCCCTCCTCTCCCCTCTCTCTCTTGATATATATATATATATATATATATATATATATATATATATATATATATATATATATATATACCAACTTTTTCTTACGAGCAGAATGTGACAATATCAATTTGTTAAGCAGGCTTTAACAGGTTTGAATTCAAAATTTTCCTTCTCCTAGACTGGTTGCCTAACGCAGGTTAAAGTGCCCAATCTGCCCTACCATTTGCCTGGAGGGAGAATAGTTGGATTCAAGAGTTTTAGCGTTATGTGAAATGCAAACACCTCGTTCAGGATTTGAACTCGTCTCCTCGTGTCCATTTCCTAGGACGATAACCATTATTCCATGGACTTTCACTTATCTATATATTGGAAAGGTCATTTAGAATGAAAAATAGAAAAAAGATGAGGATGGTTTATTGATATATGAGGAAATATATCGACACTAAGTGTTTCGCTTGGAGATTCACAGTATCGAACACACATTTAAAATAAACTATTAACTATACATGTATTTTTGCAACTTAATGAATCTACTATCTCGGAATTATATGTTGACTTTCCTTCAATGCCCCTGATTCTGCAATAAAAATGTAATTTTGTAATTTTGTAATTTCAATATAAAACGACCCTTTCTAAGATGGCGGTCAGACAAGATAGAAGTAAACAACAGACAAGATAGAAGTAAACAACAGAGTACCAAATAAACTCTACCATCACTATCTCGAATATGTCTCCCTCTATTATATACCCGAGTGTGGCAGAAGGGTATATACGACTATACAACACACTTACACAATACAATACACTTACTGCTGCATAGATAGCTCTACCTAAACTCTGATAAAACAGGGTTCATATATTTTGAAAAAAAAATGGAGATATTTGCATATTACATTCAAAGCCCTTAAATTTGTAGACCTGTTCACCTACCTCAGTAGTAATATCACATATATTTCATATGAAAGGAATCAACTGCTATTGTTGTCGATCATATGGAAATCTTATCTTAGTGATTAGATAAAACGGGAATTATTTCAAGCTGTAACCGTATAAGTACTACTGTATGTCTGTACCATTTAGAATTTAACGAAACACTTGCAGAAACATCTATATGGGAACTAAACAAGGATGATTCCGGCTATCTTGAAAATAAAAGAGAAGAAAAGAGAAAATTAAGAAAAAGAAAAGAAAAAAAAAGAAAAGAAAGGGAAAAAGTAAGGAAAAGAAAAGAAAAGAGAGAAAGAAAAAAGAAAGAAAAAAGAAAAGAAAGAAAAGAGAAGAGAAGAAAGAAGAAGAAGAAGAAGAAGAAAGAAGAGAGAGAGAGAGAGAGAGAGAGAGAGAGAGAGAGAGAGAGAGAGAGAGAGAGAGAGAGAGAGAGAGAGAGAAGTGTGAGTATGAGTGTGTGTGCAAGTGAGACAAGCACACACACACATAGTATCTCTCTCTCTCTCTCTCTCTCTCTCTCTCTCTCTATATATATAATATATATATATATATATATATATATATATAGTTTTTTTTTTCCTTTTTTTTCCGTAGTTAGGGTCTTTCCATGTGTGGTTTAACCATTTTTTTATTTTTTATTTATTTTTTATTTTTTACTTTTTATTTTATTTTATTTCATTCTGTTTTAGTAGATTCTAATTCTTTATTCTAATTTTAATTATTTTCTTATTTTAATTTAATTTATCTTATTTTATTTTATGAGATTTTATTAATCTTAATCATTATGCTTTATTCCTTTACCTTATTGTCATTATCATTATTATTTGTTACTTTTATTTTTATTTTTATTTTTATTTTATTTTTATTTTTTTAATTTTTAATTTTTAATTTTTAATTTATGTTTTATTGTTTATTTCTATATTATTTTGTTATCTTTATTTTTCTCTTTCTTGTTCTCATCTTCTCTTCTTTTTTCTCTTTTTATTATTTTTAGCCTTTAAATTCTGCTCATTTTGTATATACACTCTTACAACTATTTCTCCAAGGAATATGCCCCAAGCTAAGCCACACCTCATCCAAAACATAGACCTCCCCGCTCATCCAAAGAAACTAACCCCACCCATTCCAAAATAAGACACCAACCCTCCCTCCCCTAAATTGATAGATATAAAAGAGATGTTACTTTGGGAAATTCTCAGTAAGAGTCATGTTCTTGTGATTACCTGAAGATGCCGTATTAATACGGTTGAAATAAATTATTGTAATGAAGCAAGTTTAGAGTTTTTCTTCATTTACTATATATATATATATATATATATATATATATATATTATATATATATATATATATATAAGGGGTGACAGATACATAGATAAAAAGAGAGAGGGGGTGAAGAGAGAAAGAGAGAGTGATATATAATAAGAAGAATATTCGGTGTAACCCAAAACATGTCAAATACGTGTTTTAGTGTATGTAAAACAGCAAATATACTTTTGCAATTTAATAATGAAGATGACTGCGTCTTACATTCCATACAGGACACATTATACTTTCGCTCAAACGTACAAGGAAGATTCTAAAATATTTTGTGAACAAAAAAACTCAGCTTTATAATCAAATGTTATGATCAAATTAACTTTCTTTTATGTAAAATGCCAACATGATTTAATGAACACTCACATACACGCACGCACGCACATGTATATGTATATTTTATCTTCTCTAATAACTTATAGAATAATTATATTAACTTGATGCTTCAAAGGAGTCTAATAATAGATGAGGAAAACTTTCTATCAGGGACCCCACTCTCAAAAAGTGTTTTAATACTTTTTAGAGGGGTCCTTGGAAAGGATTTTTCATTTATCCCCTCATTTCCTTCATTTACCATCAATCATTTTACATATATATATATATAATTATATATATATTATATATATATATGTGTGTGTGGGGGGGGGCTGGTTATGGGCGAGATATTATCATAAATGTACAAAATTACAACTTTATTTAAATACTTCATGTTTCGCCCAGAGATAACACACGATCAAATAGCGCGTTTTTCAAAGGATACCCGTTATTTGCTTAGAAAAGATAAACTATTTTTTTTCCTTCTGTTGTCTGAATGTATCCAGTGAGTGGATCTGAAACTAACATTTTGGCTCAAATTTTAATAGTCAAAGTAAATAAATCAACCACAATCTTACCACGAAATAATATATATATATATATATATATATATATATATATATATAATATATATATATATATATATGAAAGTAAGCAATCTGTTTGAGATGGCGATAGCCGACAATTTTTGGGAGAATATATGCTTAATTGAAGTCATACCTAATTTTGAAAATTAATTAGTTGATAATAAATGAATTAGGTGAGCATATCTGTTCAAATGTAAAGAGTAAACAAATCGAGAAAAAGTCAATCTCTGTATGTACATTTCTGCATATTATGCCTCATCAGCGGTTCCCTGTCTATAACTGCTGATGAGGCATAATATGCCGAAATGTATATACAGAGATTGACTTTTTCTCAATTTGTTTACACTTTACATTGAACAGATATGCTCGTCTAATTCATTAATTACCAACTAATTAATTTTTAAAATTAGGTATGACTTCAATTAAGCACATATTCTCCCCCCAAAAAAATATATATACGAGGGTGAGTCAAAAAGTAATGTCATTTTGTTTAGGACAGGTATAATTACCAACACAGGAACATATATCATACATCAAAAATGAAGCTGGTTCTCTGTGGATCACATCCCTACTTCTCCACATAGTCACCGTTTCTCTCAATAGCAATGTTCCACCTTCGAATCAGAGCATGTATCCCTGTCCCATACAATTCTGTTGACTGTTCTCTGAGCCACTATTTCACTTACTGGTTACTGAAATAATGTTTGCCTCTCTTCGGCCCCATGAAAAGGGTTTGCTAAGGCAATCAGTCTAGAAAGAAAACCCTGAATTTAAATCTGTTAAACTCGGCCCCAAAACTGACTTGTGTCGCATCCTATCCGTGTGGAGGGGTTGGGTACATACATACATACAAACATGCATGTGGACTGCCACTTTTGCAACAAAAAGCTCCCTTGGGAGTGCATGTGACTCCTCATGCCAAATTTAGACTCCCTCGCAGCATGGCCGATACCGACGACTTTACTTACTTATTTACTTACAATCTTATGGTCCATCCTGTAGGCTTTAAGCAAGAGCGCTTGTCCAGCGGAAATCCTCTATAAAGTATCCTTTGGTTCTCCTTAGTATTGTAAGTTCCTCCTCAATGATTGCAAGTGAAATGTAGCAAGTACCAGTGTTTACGTAGTGAATCAGCCACGCATTATGGCTGTTGATTGGCCGGAGGAAAAAACCACGTGACTTCGGCTAGTCTATAAATTCAGGTTGGGAATTGGAGCACACCTTATCTCCAAAAAATTCCAACAGCGAGCGCTGTGGCATATGTTACAAGCAAGACTTACTTTAGCGTTCACATTGCCTCTCTGCACTCCCATATTGTTTCTCAGAGATTCTGTACACCTGCATACTTTGTCACAGAAATGGTTTCAATTATCAGTAGGCACACACACTCACATATATATATATAATATATATATATATATATATATATATATATATATATATATATATATATATATATATATATATATATATATATTCATATATACATACATATATACATACTTACATTGAGGTGCATGGTGTAATGGTTAGAGTCGTAGTAAATGGACTCGTCGACCCGATTTCAAATCCTGGACGTGGCTGTTTGCATTTCCCATAGCGCTAATATTCTTGGGAAAGGTATGCATCCATATATTCTCCCTCGATCCATGAGTAAATAGTACGACAGACCGAGATCTTAAACCTTGGATAGGTAACCAGTCTAGGAGAAGGAAAACTCTGAATTCAAACTTTTTAAATACCGCTTAAGAAATTGATCCTATATATATATATATATATATATATATATATATATATATATATATATACTGCTTTGCCCAATTTTTCGTTTGATTTATGACACATGTTACTGGGAGCGTTTAGTTTTTAGATACGCGTTCAAATAGATCATTTTTGATCGCATTGTGACACACAAGTGTACCATTAAAAAACTATATCAGTATTGGTGTAATGGTGTTTCTGATTCTAACAATACATTAGGAAGAAAACTATTATTGTTTTAAGTATTAAGTATATATATATATATATATATATATATATATATATATATATATATATATATAGTTAAAAAATTAATGGTAAAATGAATGAATGGATGAAATAAAAATGAATGAAATGAGGGGGATAAATGAAAAATCCTTTCCAAGGGACCCCTCTCAAAAGTATTAAAACACTTTTTGAGAGTGGGGTCCCTGATTGAAAGTTTTTCTCATCTATTATTAGACTCCTTTGAAGCATCAAGTTAATGATATATATATAATATATATATATATATATATATATATATATATATATATATATTATATATATATATAAGGATAATCTACTGAGTCAGACGAGCCTACTATTAGTTTCGCATAAAGCTCTTCAGGGCTAAAATCTGACAGATTTTAGCCCTGAAGAGCTTTATGTGAAACTAATAGTAGGCTCGTCTGACTCAGTAGATTATCCTTATTACTTGGCTCTACTTAGGTATCGAGCACTTTTTACAAATTAGCTTCTCCTAGCGGTTATATGAATATCTTGGTCTTTTCTTTTTTTCAAAAATTTTTTTCTTCCTGGTTGATGTTTGGTAGTATATTTTTACAATCAAACTCTCTGCCGGGTTTTTTCTCTCCGCAAGGATCTACCAACACGCTTGGTATATATATATATAATATATATATATATATATATATATATATATAAGTTAAATATGCACTAAAATGTACTATAAATAGTTTGCAATTCTTTGAGAGGACCGGTTATAATTGAGGTGGTCAAATCAATAGAACAATTCAGAATAATTAACGGTATAGAAATTGGAGTATGTGATATCAATGTTAGCTAGCTTGATTAACAGATCCTTGTTAGTAAGTTCGATTCTCACTGGATGTCCTAAAATTTCGGCCTTGTGTCACAACTAAGTTAGACAGTAAATAACTACAATGCCGAAACTAAAATATTTACATCAAGTGTTGAAGTCTTTTACACCAACTTTCTTAGGCTAGTTATATTTTTTATATTTGCACTATAGATTAACTGATTGATTGTAATGGTGTGTCAACTATGCCAAGAGGTTAGGGAATCTCGTTCATTGTATGATCACATTTACATTTTTGTATAGTCGTTGTTTCTTTATTTTTTTTTTACATACGTTACTATTATAATTATTTCCCTCCTTGCAAAATTTTCACACCAGAAAAAAAATCTAATTTGTTTAGTTAAATTGAATATTGTAATTCTAATAATATTTCAGTGACCGACCCAACCTATGTCTACAATTGTAGATTGATTCAATTATAATGGGTCAAAAAACTTTTCTTTATCCGGGAAATTAATTATAGTTAACTTTTCGTGTAGACATAGGTAGCATGGATCATTTAGAGATCTGCACACATTTGATTTTCGAAGGATATTCCATTTAATAATTGGTGTTTATGTTCTGATCCTTTGTCCCAAATATATCTAGATAGAGTTGTAGCATTTCTAAGCTTAATATTAGTAAATTAGTGTTAATGGTTTGTAAATCTAGTTTTAAACTCCGACTTTGTGCATATAATTTATCTAGATTTGACTTTTTGAGTAGTTGTTACTGAGGCCTGGGTAAATAGTTATTAATCTTAATAGGATAAATACTGAAAAGAACAAAAGAAAACTATAAATCAGTAATATTCAACCCCTAAAATTTAATTAGAATTAAATTTTAACTGTTTTTACTAGGTATTATTTATAATTAGTATTAAATAAATAACAATACAAAAAAGAGAACTAAAAAATAAATACACGAATAAATAAACCACACGTGGAGAATTGAGAGAAAAATATCAACTAACGAAGCGTTCAACCATTATTATCCGAAAAGAAATGTATCTCAGTTTAACTAAGGAATACATCGACTTAGTTAAGCGTAGGGTAGCGCCCTGATGGATTGAAACTACCGTAGACCCTTAAATTTTCTCTTCTCTCTCTCTCTCTCTCTCTCTCTCTCTCTCTCTCTCTCTCTATCTATTACTATATATATATATATATATTATATATATATATATATATATATAGTAAATGAAGAAAAAAAAACTCAAAACTTGCTTCATTACAATTTTATTTCAGCGTATTACTACGGCATTTTCAGGTAATCACAAGAACATGACTCTTACTATGAATTTCCCAAAGTAACATCGCTTTTTAATTCTATCAATTTGGGGAGGGTAGGGTTGGTGTCTTAGTTTGAAATGGGCAGGATTAGTTTTCTTTGAATTAGGCGGGTTAACTATAATTAAATTCCTGGATAACAAAAATCTTTTGATTATTCACACACACACACACACACACACACACACACACACACATATATATATATATATATATATATATAACACCTTTCTCACCATTCTTCTCCTTCCACCTCCACATTAATATAATTAAAAAAAAAACTGGAAATACATCACCCCTGATGATGGCACTTCGAAGTGCCGAAAGTACTCGGAACTGAACTTTGGTGGACTTATCCACCAATTCCCACCCAAACTAAATATTTTCGGAAGTAAAATTCCATCTTCAGAGTTATTGAAAGTACTAGGTGTTTTTTTATAGTACTTATTCCCACGGTGATCAGATGAATACAATATCGCCGTGGGATAAGTACTATAAAAAACACCTAGTACTTTCAATAACTCTGAAGATGAATTTTACTTCCGAAAATATTTAGTTTAAAAAAAAAAAAATTAAATAAATTCAACACATATTGCAACACAACAAAAATTGCTTCAAAATCTTTATATTACACATACACACAATGCTTCAAAGATACTATAAGAAACAAACTATATATATATATATATATATATATATATATATATATATATATATATATATATATATATATATATGGGGTGTCCATATTAACATACGCATAGGTAACGCACTCTGTATCCTCTGTCTGAATGAAAATATGCATGTTTTTTTATTTTATATTTCTACTTTTCTTAGACTTTATTCTTTTAAAATTGTTGTTTAAAGTTAAAATCGGCGCCATATTTAAATATATACATATATATATATATTTCGCTTGGAGTTGATTCTCCATTCATTACTTAACATTCTGATGCAATAAAGTAAACTGCCTGACTAGATTCACCATTCCTCTACGTTACGTTTCTACAATTTTTCCTTTCATCCCTTTTTTTGCTTCGAAAAATATGCAACGTTTCTTTGCTTAACTTTCTTTTTTCTTTCAAGCGGGTTCTAATCACGTCAGAAGCCGAAAGTTTTCTAATCGTGGCATTAATGTGCACATGGAACTGTCAGTGATAATTACTCTCGATATTTCCTTGCGTATGTCGGCCATGTGTCGGTTCGGCGAAAAAGAGGAGGAGGAGGAGAAGGGGGATGAGGTGAAGTAGGAGGAAGAAGTGGAGGGAGCAGTAAGAAGCAAGAATTCATTTTGACCTTTTAATGAAGACGAATTGAACCAAGCAGTTCCTAAGGCATCGAGATGTATATATATATATATATATATATATATATATATATAATATAATATATATATATATATAAAACTACACACAACAATAAAACAAAACAAAAAAAGCCAAATAACAACAAAAAACTAAAAATAAAAACAACCTACAAAATGTGATGAAATGAGAAATGACTGAGGTGAAAAAAATCTATTAAAGTTTTCTTTCCCGAAAAAGTAATTACCTGATTTGTAACTTAAGAAATGTTACGATTAAAAATTCAGTCTTCATATAAAACCATTTTTTTTTTTGCATCTTCTTTAGATTTTCTCATTTTATTAAGAAAATTTTACTAGACAACAAAAAGAAAACATTGATATATATATATATATATATAATATATAATATATATATATATATATATAAAGGTGTGTCAAAAAAGTATGGAGATTTTTTTGTACTTTTTGACACACCTTGTATTCTGAAAAGAGAACGTTTCATTCATTGAATTTTTTTCAGGATATAAGGTCTATCAAAAAAAAGTACCAAGTCAATAAATGGAACGTTATTTTTTTTCAGAATAGAAGTTGTGCCATAAAGTTCAAAAGATCTCGAGTCTTTTTTGACACCTTGTATATATATATTTTTTCACGACTGGTTTTTAAGATCTCAACCATTGAACTCATCTGATGATTGCATAACCATGAAACTTCAAGTTATGAGTGTAAATCCATAATATTACCATTGATTATAAATCTGCTCTGCTTTATTAGCATTGAGCACCTTTCATGCCAATACTTTTTCTCATTTTTTCATTCTCTATTCATTATATTATATATATATATATATATATATATATATATATATATATATATATATTGATATTAATATTAATCCTAATTCCTGTCCTGATGAGCTAGTAAGCGAAACCCTTCGTTAGTAGATCTGACTTATTAGGATTAATATTACTATTTGCACTATTTAGGTATAGAGCACTCTTTACATTTTAGCTTTAGACAATCCAAGCGGTATATTTATTTTTCCTTTGGCCAAATGTTACAGTGTTAATCGATTATTTTCGGTTTTTTCTTTGTAGTATATCTTTGCTAACAAATTATTTGCCGGGTTTTTACTTACCGCTAGTATTTACCAATAGGATTAGTGTATATATATATATATATATATAATAAAACAGTTTACATACCTCGGTAGCAATATCTCATCTACTGAAATGTTAACATACGCATAGGTAAAGCATGGACCGTTATTTCGTTGGAGGCGCGTGGAGTAATAACCATCGTAGAAAGTTGAAAATTGGAAATGAATGCGACAATATGTTGAAAGGATAAATAAATAAAGGAAATAAATTATTGAATGAATAAAATTAATTTAATGAATTACCTACACGTGTTTCGGCCAGGAGTTTGTTCATGTACACAGTGTATTCTATTATTATTTTAAATATGAAATAAAACAATAATAATAGAAAACTATAACATATTTAAGTATACAAAGAAAGCGGTCTTCTTGAGAGTGAAATGTTTGATGTTTGAGGTTAAAACGGTCAAAATACAGAGAATTTTGAAGGGTTTTTTGGGACGCTTACGGTTGGAGAAAGAGAGGAATGTTTGGTCACGGTTACGGTTATAGAATAAAGAATATTCGGTGGAGAGTGACATTTGAATATATATATATATATATATATATATATATATATATATATATATATGAAATTGGTACATTTGGGCAGCATCTTTTTATTCAAACAAATTTGGTTAAAAATAATAAAATCCTTAATGTTTTCAAGTTTGTTTTTTTTTTTTCGTTCAGGTTTTCTAAATGTTTTTCGTTATAATCTTGAAAGGTATTATTTAATTGTCCAAAAGAGTTATTATTAATAAACCAAGTACTTTCGGTTATTTTCTGAACCATTATCAAATCTGTTTATATTTATATTTAATAGTTTATTCATATAATAAACAATCTTCGTAATGATAGTTTGGATGAATATAAAGTGCTAAAAATGGTTCGGAAATGAACCAATAGAATATATATATATATAAAAAATAATAAAATTCGAAGGCAATACAATGCGTAAAAAATAAAGACAAAAAGATGTTTTATATGTCTAATCGATTTCAAAGCAAAGCTTTATCATCAGAGTTTTATTCAGAATAAAACTCTGATGATAAAGCTTTGCTTTGAAATCGATTAGACATATAAAACATCTTTTGTCTTTATTTTTTACGCATTGTATTGCCTTCGAATTTTATTATTTTATAACATACTTAACAATGCTTCAAGCAAATTACCAATTACTTATATATATATATATATATAAAGTGGCTTACGGTGAATATGGGCACGATCGTTGAGGTGCACAAAATCCAGGGGTTAAGTCCGCGATAAAACAAATACAAAGTGCTCAATACAAAGTAGAGCAAATTTATTAAAGAAATGGATACAATAGAAACCTACTCGAGTTTCACCATAAGGATCTTCAGGGTTAAATCCACTGAATTAATCGAGTACCGATTAATTGCAGCCGATTACACGTGTGTTCATTGAATGAGATATTTCGTTACAAGGAACGCTTATAATGAGATATTTCGTTATAAGGGAACGCTTATAAGCGTTCCCTTATAACGAAATATCTCATTCAATGAACACGTGTAATCGGCTGCAATTAATCGGTACCTCGATTAATTCAGTGGATTTAACCCTGAAGATCCTTATGGTGAAACTCGAGTAGGTTTCTATTGTATCCATTTCTTTAATATATATATATATATATATATATATATATATATCCGCAATAATAAACTAGTTTGAATGCCTCAGTAGCAATATCTCTTCTACTAAAAGCAATGTTAACATAGACATAGGGGAAAATGGACTGATATTGACAGGTTGACGACCAGAAGATTGATATGCTACTAAACAAAGAAACCAATTCTACTTGTTTAAATGTACATTTTGTTTAATATCTAAACAAAAAAAAGAATATTTTTAATAGCAAATAACTTTTAATATTTAAATTCTAATATTTAATTTTAAATATTGTTAGTGCTTTATCCGTAATTTTATACCACTTGCTTTATAGATGTATACAAGGTGCGTCAAAAACATGGAGATTTTAAATACTTTTTGACACCCCTTGTATTCTGGAAAAATAACGTTTCATTCATTGTTCATTTCTATCTTGGTAAAACACAGCTCAATCTCGATACTTTTATGACACACCTTGTATGTTGTTTAATATAGGGCATCGTTACTATTCCGTTATGTAGAAAAAATAACATCATTGGTTAGAATGTTTTTTAGTATGTTGTAGCTTCTGAATATTACTAAAATAAATGTTTAATATCATATTTTTAATATCTATATAGTAATACTCTAGTTCCATAATCTTCCGACTGTTATCATTTTGTAACACCCTCTGGTTAAAGATGAGACCACCCAAACCATCCAAGATGAAATGCAGAAATGTAAATCCTGATTATAATGTGTTGTTTATCCACCGAATTCTTATTTCTTTTGAGTGTCGTCACCTCAACTAAATAATGGACTATTCCGTTTTTTATTATAAAGAAAGAAAGAGAAGAAAAAGACATGCAACACAGAAAAAATTCTAAGAAAGAAAGAAAGAAAGAAAGAAAGAAAGGAGACATGGGGAAAGATAGATAGATAGATAGATAGAGGAGAGAGAGAGAGAGAGAGAGAGAGAGAGAGAGAGAGAGAGAGAGAGAGAGAGTGAGCGCCCAGAAGCGATAACTCTGATCTGTTTCAATCGAACATAATGAAAAGATGAAAGAAAGAAAGAAAAGAAAGAAAGAAAAAAGAGTGACAGAATTAAGTCAAGAATAATATACTTTTACATATTAAACTATTCTGTAATAGCTTTTATGAAAACATATCAAACATTATAATAATTAAATTATCATACTGTGGTATATCCACAGGTCTTGCTTGTTTAATATTAATATCTTTAATAATATTGTTTAACCCATATACCCATTTTCGTCTTATTAATTTCATATTTGTTAATATTTAATTTTATCCACTTTTCTTTTTGTCTACGTTTATCATCATCATCATCATCATGTTGTGCAATTAGCACGGATATCCATGACAATCTCTTGCCAACCTTCTCTCCCCGGGACTTCCTCTGAGCAGCACTCAGTATCCGTACAAAACGAGTCGATATAGGTTCCTGCTGGGTGGACCACATTAGTATGTCCATGTGTTGGCTTCCACCGAAGAACGCGCTTATGAGTTTGTCCTTGCTTCTCCAAAAATGCTCAGCATGCCTTGACCGGCTCACTCGGGTGGTTTAAGAGATAGGAGGCAAGTGGCCGTACAACTGCTTCCTTGTTGGGTGTTGTTTCACGACTTGTTCACGATCGCACACATCACTCTCTGTGCAGTTCCCATCTAGCTTATTCTCCAGGCCCCTCGTTAGGGTCCAATTGGTGCAGCCATACAGCAGCACTGGCACAACCACAAGTTGGAAGAATTGTCGTTTTAACTTGTCAGTGAGATCGATTTCTATATAAAACAGTAGAACAATATTAGTAAAGTTTAATGTTTAAACCATCCTTGTAGAAGAACAGTAGTGATTAATTTAACCATTAGCTAAATCACTTGACTAAATAACTTGATTTTTTTTTCAGTTTTTAATGCAGGGAATAAAAAAAGAAAATACCAATAATAGTCGAAAGTTGTGCAGGTAAAAATAATGATGAGGACAATAGTCTGAATAATTCAATTAATACAAATTAAAAAATATATTAGCAAAGTTTAGATTTTTCTCCCAAACTAATCGACTTTTGTCTTGGCAAAAACTTTCGCATATCCTCCCCACCCCTAAATCGAATCAGATTGATGTTTCAAAGGGCTACAAAGCAATCTCAAGGTCGGTCTATTTATCTTAACAGTATATCTGAAGTAAGAAGACTAAATACAAATACAATTCAGAGTTTATTGCCTTTGACCACATGACAAACGCGTGGGATATACTTTAACGTAAGTGCTTCTTTTTCTTCCCGCCCTTTCCACTTCCCGCCCTTTCCACTACCCCCGTTCGTTGTCGATGATCAGCGCTGATACAATTCGAGAAGAATGCAATCTTTTTATTCATCGATTACCTATCCAGGAAATCTGCTGCGCAAATCAGTGAATTAATCTATATCCGCGACTCTAAACTCATTCCTCTCGTCTGTTGGGGCGAGGTCAAAGGTTGGTGAAGAGAGGTCAAAGGTCATACAATTGATTATTTAGACGCGTTTGAATAATTTCCGTCGTATGACTTACTAAGATTGTCTCTTTACTTTCAACTATTTATGGCATTTTCTTTTTCATTCCCTACGTAAATAAATGAAAAAAACAAAACCCCCCCCCACAAAAAACAAAATAAAACAAACAAACAAAAAAAAACCTCAAGTTATTTAGCCAAGTGAATCTGTCTCTTTAAGAACTATTCGTATTTTATTGTCCGTACTAGACTTGGGGAGTCTCCGTGGTGTAGTGACTATTGGACTAGGCATAGTAGTAAGCGAGTTTGAATTCCAGTCGCGTTATTACGTTCAAATTCGGACTAATGGTCTTAGAAAAGATATGGACCACACATACCCCAACTATGGGTTAATAGTACCACCATTAGTTTGGTTTGTTTTGTTTTACGGCATATCAACCTCGCTGGGTTATTTAATGCCGACAATGTTTTGAAATAAATTCAATCTTAATGGATACTCAATTTTTTTATAAACACATTTTTCTATTTAACCCAAGGATAGACCTAGGTACTACCACTCCGAGTACAACTATTTTTCTTCTACAAGGATGGTTTGGACATTAAATAACCCCAAAATTTGATATTAAAACAAAGAAACCAAACCAAGCCTTGAGCAGAGATATTTTATTTTTCAAAGTGGAACAGTAGAAACTCAAAACGGATATTATTAGATATTTACTATTTTACCCGAGGAAGTCACCGTTGTATAATGGCTAACGTACACATCTGTGACATCGTAGTAAGTTTAAAATCGAGTCGTGCTATTACATACACTTTCATACTAATACTCTTGGGAAGGTAAGAACCTTCTCTTTACGCAAGGTATAGATTTAATAGTATCACTACCGTTCTACAAAGATGGCTTTGGCATTAAATAAATGAGAAAGTAAACTAATAAATAAATGCAATCAGATTTTCTTTATTCTCATAACACCTTCATCATATAATGACACTCCGACCGACCAGATGTGATTTTAGACCAAAGCCTGATTACCGCTTGATCTGGAAGTAAACCAGCAATATCTTATAATGCCACAAGACTTTGTTAGTTTTCTATTACATTTTGGGAATATAAACCTCTGTAATATTCACACGTTTCTAGTAAAAAAAAGAATTAATTCAATAATGTAAAATTTAATTAACATTTCGTAACGAAAAAAGACAATTTTTACTTCATAAGTTATTTTCGATATCTTTTTTCATATAGATTAATCGAATGGAATCTCATTTCTAGCTATATATTCTTAATACAATTTTTTTTTAAATTAAAAAAATGCCAACGTTCTACAGTGAAATAGGAGTATTTATTTTACATTTATAAATTTTGAAGCTTCTCTAAAATGACAAATAACAAGTAAATGCGTTAATCTTTTGATATCAAGTCATGTTAATCCAATCATGTTACTTAGAATTGTATGATGAGATGACAATGCCATTGGAAAGTTGAGATAATATTCTACCAAGTTAAAATTCAAATGGGTAATTTTTTAATAACTGGTGATAGCTATCAGTAACCAAAGGAATTTGAGCTTATGTGTATCTATGTGTAAAGGGAGTATGGGTGTGTTTAGAAAAAACATCTGAATGGCTAAAAAGTTTCATTTCATCTTGAGAGAATTTCCTATTAGTACGTCATGAGACCTGATTGTCTAATTGATAAATATATATGAATTAATGTCCCATATATATATAATATATAATATATATATATATATATAATTATGGGATAGGTATGAATCCATTATATTCTCCTCCAGATATGGGGTTAAATAGTGGTAGGTAACCAGTCTAGGAGAGGGATAACTCTGAATTCAAATTCCCTCCAGCTATAGGTTAAATAGTAGGGCAGACTGGCCCTTCAGCCTTGAGTAGGTAACCAGTCTAGGAGAGGGGATACTCTGAATCCAAAATTCCTGAGGTCGGTCGTTGATTGGGCTTGTGGGCAAACCCTTGATGCACCAATTCTTTCCTATCGACTGTGCCAAAAAGTGTGGATGGTGCAACACAAGCCTTTCGCCACTTTGAAACAAATCACTGTGTGGATGTTCATTGTATGAACACTCATACGTGTCGATCGACGGGAGAGTCCATCATATATATGTTATAGATTACAATACATGTAAGGAGTAATTGTTAACCAGTGATTTCAAAGCAGTTTATTGACCACTTGCGAGGACATCTGCGAACTGTTTTATCCTCAACTCATTCACAAATAACTTCCTGAAACACCAATTTGGAATTTACGTGACGATGGCTTGTGTCTATCCACAACTGCAGCGGCTAACTGATAAATTGAGGAAAGAAAAATTTGACAGCACACCTACACAACATAGGCCTAAAAATCACAATCGATACAAAATTGACCATACCACAAACAAAAGAAATATTAGAATTTGTATACATAAGCCCTGCCACCCGCCCAGAGTTTTCAAAAACCTTGTCCCCAACATTTGCCGTAGAATTGTAGCCTGTCATTGAACAAAGGGATATTTAACAAAAGCAGCCCTTTCTACAACAACGCGCTACAAGAGCCGGGATTTAAAGACAAACTAGAATATCTATGTTAACGGAGCTTTCAGACGCGTGTGATCGTGATAATTGTGCTTTGAAACCAAGATCGTCTCATAATAATATGAACATATTTAAAATTAAACAAGAAATCAAGCAAGTTAATAATAAAAATCAGTATTTTTGTTTTTGTAAGAATTTGGTAAAGATAGCACACCATGTAATAGGTATTTACGCAACCCGTTCGCCACAGGAAGAATGTGACACAAGATCGCAAGTATGGAGTATCCAGTGAGAATCAAACTCGTAATTATTTTTAGTAGTAATGGGTCTGCGAGACTAGCTTGCTATTCCTTACACCGCGATTGGACGCCTCCGCGTGGTATAATGTTCAGAAAGCAAAGTTTACGGACCATTATAAGTGAGTTCAATTCTCACTGCACACTATCGGAAAACCGACAGTAGAATAAATTCCCCTGCTTCTGGGGGCGAAACGTCAACATACGATGTTGGCGGCAAAACCAAACCCTAACACTTATCGGACGAGCACCAACCAGGACGGACCACGTCTCAACAGCACTCTACCACAACGGCAAGTAGAAATCCCTTTCTAGCGTCATCTTACCAACGAACTGTTAATTTCACCTCTCAAGATAAGTCTTGTAGCAAATGCCATCAATTTTCAGCATTTCGTAACTTTTGTCTAATACATGTGTATAATTTCCAATTGTGTTGTTTGTCTTCTTTTCATCCGAATAATTGCCGACTACCGGGAGAATTAAGAACCCCCTACAAACCCCGTAAATCCTCATAGCACCGCATATATGTGTCACAAGTAATCTAAACTTATAATAATTATCAGATCTAATAATTCCTACAGCTTATTACTTAGCTATAAGTAATGGCCACACACATCCGGGCTCCTTTTAAAAATTTGTACGAGGGAGAATAAAAATGATCTGCAGTTTAGCCATAACATGTCTTTTATTATTGTCACCCCTTGTTCTGCGCATGTGTTTTTCATAATTAGCACTGTTGTTGTTACGTCATCAAAATTTGAGCACGGTCATTGCATTTTGCTTACAGTCTTTACAGTATAAACACAGCTGCTCCACTAGCAGTAGTCACCAAAGAAGTAACCCGATTTCTTTGGCCAGAAGTAGTGTCAGGGGCTGAAATTCATCAGAAGCTTTTGGCACAATACGAGGAGAGTGCACTATTGCGTAGAAGTATTTATGAGTGGATAGAAAAGTTTACAAGTGGCCAAGCAAGCGTGATGCACGAAGAGGGTGCAAAACGTCTGTCAACCTCACCACTGATGAGAAGATTCAGTAAGTTCGAGAAATGATACTGGCGAGCCAGCGAGTTATCATCTATGTTCTCTGCTGATTAGTTTTGGTTCTGCCTATCAAATCATCTTTGATGAGCTCGGTTTTCATGAAACAATAGTGCAGATCATTTTTTGAATCTCTATCGTATAATAAAATACAATTATACCTTAAATTGATTGCATAATAGCTTGTAATTTGAATGCTATTTATCTATGTAAAATCGGCTCCGAGGAAGCAATTCTCCGGGGCATTATTTTAAAGAATATGTGAATTTATTTTTGGTTTATATTAATTCATGTTTAACAGTAAAATTCATCAAAATGTTATTTTGTATATATTGGTTAAATGATTTATTTATAATTATTTAAGATTTCTTTTTAGAAAAGGGCCATGAATTTTCAGTTGCTTGGGAACTCGCAGGTGAATGCTTCGGGTTCTGTTTATGATTGTAGCAATATATTTTCCCGCCTTCTTGGCTGGGGTTTTAGAATACACCGACGGCACCTCCAATAGGGCCCACTTGTTGGCCGTGTGTGGCGATGCTTAAAGACGGAATCCTGGTGACCAAATAGTCCATTACACACGCGCGCACACACATACACGATACATATATATATATATATGATTGAATAATAGGTTCATTAATGGAACTAATATATGCACCTCCGGGTGCAAGTATTTACGTTTTAATGTAACAAATATTATATTAAATTAGAAAACTAATAAGAAACAGATAAAATGATTTGAAACAGAGGGGTGTAATTGAAAAATAGAACAATTGAAACTTACTCTTCCTCACTCCCGTCCTTTTCATTGCTGAATTTTCTTAATTTTAAACTATTTAGTTAAAATAAGGGAGTAAAGAATAAAATTACAGTTATTTCTTCTTGTTAATGGATTTCTTTTAAGATTTACCTCTGAGAATTTTTCTAATATTCAGTAAGATAAAACCAAACAATTAGAAATCAATAATATTATGCACATATTTATTGAAATTAAATTTTTTAGTATCAATATGTAATTGGTGTTCCCGTTTACACTGTAAACCGGCTATTTTGTTGTATATATATAAATACAATTGCATGTTGTTTTGTATGTAGATATGGTCAGCAGTATCAATAATGTAAAAAACGATTTTATCATTAATTGAGGTTTAATATAAAATAAAATATTGGAGAACGTGACATAGAATAACTAAAGGAATTGTGGCTTTAGTAGTAATATAGTTTCGGTTACAGAATGTCAAACCCACAATATCCATTAGAAATACTAGCAATATATGCACCCTCCGTAGGGTGCAAGTATTTACAGTTTTAATGTAAATAAATATTGTATTAAATTAGAAAGGCTAATGAAACTAAATAGAATACGATAAAAAAGTTTGAAACAGAGGGAGTATGAATAAAAGATTTTGAAACAGAGGGATATAAAATAAAAAAATAGAACAACTGAAACTTACACTTGCCATCACTCGCTTTCATTGTTATTTTTTCCTAATTTAATATTTTAGTTAAAAGAGGAAAGTAAAGAATAAAATTACAGTTATTTTTTTCTTGTTAAACGGATTTTCATTTAAGATTCATTGAAGAGATTTTTGCTTATATTCATTAAAATAAAACCAAACAGTTTTAGAAATCATAATACTAAGCACATATTTATTAAATTCGATTTTTTTAATATTAATATGCAAATTAGCCCTTCCCATTTCACACTGTTAACCGCTACTTTTGTTTGTATATATAAATATAAATTGCATGTTGACAGTATGTAAGACTAGTTAACAGTATTAAAATGTAACAATTTTATTATAATTGAGGTTTAGATAAAAATAAATCATGGAGAATGTGATGTCAATAACAAAGAGAATTGTGAACTTGAAGTAGGAATATAGTTTCGGTTACAGACAGAAAACACACAATCTCCATTATAATAAGATATATATATACATAGACGACACACAGAAAATACAATAGACAGATACACAGAAAATTCAAATTCAGTTAAAATATATAAACAGGCACACAGAATAATATATAGACAGATACACAGAAGACATGTTAAATTCAAATTCAAATTAAATATATGACAGATACACAGAAAGATAGATACTACTGAAATAAAAATGAAATAAGATGGACAGAAAGTTTTAAAAAGCAAAAAAACTCACACCAAACTAATGACAAATCCAGTTTCCAAACACACAATAATATAAAAGACAATTAAAACAGACATACACACCTACACATACTCATTCATCTTGACCCATCCCCCATCATCAAACATTCTTGACCCACACCTGCATCACCAGTTATAAACACTCCCCATCTAGAGAGAAGAAAATCCACTACCCACCCCCAACCACCCCTGTCCCTACTGACAACCTTACTGTTTCACCATTTGAAAAATTATCCTTCATTGAAGCAAGATCTATATTTGAGTCTGAAGAAGGTTCTAAATGAACCGAAACGTTGCAACGTCCGACAATAAACATCCAATTACATAAACATCCCGTGTTTCTCTACTTTTCTCCATATATAATATATATATATAGTATACTTATATATATATATATGTACAATATATATATATATATATATATATATATATATATAACACTATATTGGACCTAGTTGTAATGATGCTTTGGCATAATCTAAAGAATTCTTGCTTAGTTTTGGGTTTCTTTGTTTAATGGCATATCAACCTTCGTGAGTGCAAGAACAGTAGTGGTAGTATTTAAGTTCATAGCTTTGGAGATGAGAGGGCTTCTACTTTCCCAATGGTATTAGTTAGTAAATGAAATGTTATAGTGCAAGTGAAGTTTCGAACTCGCCTTACTAAGATGTCGCAGTCCCGCACGTTAGCTACTCGCCACGGGAACTCCTCTGATGATTGCCTTGTTGAGTGATAATAAAATAACCGATCTCAATTCGTTGTCATCTTGT
Organism: Doryteuthis pealeii; assembly: GCA_023376005.1. Lineage (NCBI taxonomy): Eukaryota > Metazoa > Mollusca > Cephalopoda > Myopsida > Loliginidae > Doryteuthis > Doryteuthis pealeii. The sequence goes on along the minus strand of CM042138.1, from coordinate 136,446,738 downwards.
TCTATTGCTGTCTGTCTGTGGCTTATTGAATTCCTGTTTGTACTTCTCACGGAATAACTACGGAAAACCGGCAATTATTTATAAAAAACCCAAAAAAACGTTATGAATAAAGACGGCAAATAATAGAAATGAGGCCTAAATACATAAAGAGGGGAAATAACTCTAATGAATCTTTTATGAGAGAGAGAGAGAGAGAGAGAGAGAGAGAGAGAGAGAGAGAGAGAGAGAGAGAGAGAGAGAGAGAGAGAGGAAATCACGCGGTATTAAAGAAGAAGAATAAAGAAAGAGAGAAAGAGAAGCAAGAAAGTAAGAATGAAACCAAGAACAAGAACAGGAAAAGAAAGAAACAAAGAAGAAGAAAGGACAATAAGGAAGAAGAAGAAGAAGAATGAAAGAGAGAAAAGAAAAGCAAGAAAGCAAGAAAGAAGAAAGAATGAAAGATGATGATGATGATGATGATGAAAGAAGAAGAAGAAGAAGAAGAAGAAGAAGAAGAAGAAGAAGAAGAAGGAAATTAAGAGGAAAAAGAAAACTAAGAAAGAGAGAAAGATAAGCAAGCAAGTAAGAAGAACGAATGAAAGATGAAGAACAATAAGAGAAAAGGAAAGAAAAAACGAGAAGAAGAAGAAGAAGAAAAAGAGAAGAGATGAAAGAAGAAGGAAAAGAGAAAGAGAAACAAGAGAGAGGAAGAAAAGAAAGAAAGAAAGAAAGAAAGAAAGGAAGAAGAAAGAAGAAGAAGAAGAAGAAGAAGAAGAAGAAGAAAAAGAAGATGGAAAATAAGAGGAAAGAAGAAAAAGAAGAAGGAAAAAGAGAGAAAGAGAAGCAAGCAAGAAGAAGAAAGAATGAAAGATGAAGAACAAAAAGAGAAAAAGTAAGAACAAAGAAAGAAGAAGAAGAAGAAGAAGAAGAAGAAGAAGAAGAAGAAGAAGAAGAAGAAGAAGAAGAAGAGAACGAAAGAAAGAAAGAAGAAAGAAGATAGAGAAGAGAAGAGAAGAAGAAGAAAGAAGAAGAAGAAGAACGAAAGAAAGAAAGAAAGAAAAAAAGAGAGACAGAAAGAGAAAGAGAGAGAAAAAGAAAGAAAGAAGAAAGAAAGAAGAAGAAGAAGAAAGAGAAGAAGAAGAAGAAGAAGAAGAAGAAGAAGAGAAGAAGAATTTGAATATCGAAATGAAACAAATTCAAACGAAATCTCGAAAAGCCTTCAAGCGCTGTGGCATTTAAGAGAAAGAGCCAAGCAGAAATCCGGTCATCGGTTGAGTGTATCCTCCTGGGTATCTTTTGATGTTGTGATATTATTTCTATTTATTTGTTACTGTTTTTTTCTCTTCTTTTCTTTCTTCTTCAGTGGAATTCGAATGCTATGTGCATTTAATCTTTATGTAATAGTAGCAGTAATAAAAAATATTTCGTATAGGAGGAGATCAGCGATGAAACACAAGTGTTCAGGAATGTTGAACTTGCCAGCGGCACAAAAATTGATGATTGCATTTTGTATCTTTAATTGAATAGTGCTTTAAAATTTATTAGAAATATTAAATGAATTTAAATGAAAAGTTAAAATCGATGATTTTTATTTATTTATTTTTTTTTTTTTTGTGAGAATACAAATGAAATCTGTCGCAAAGTTGTACGACGAGGCACATGAAAATATATTAAGTTCGGTCTTTAGTACCAACGGCAATAAACTATGTTTGGTATTTAAAAAAAATAAAAAAAATAAAAAAATAAATATAATAACACAACGTAATAATCCCAGGCGTCCCATCTCAGTGTAATGGTTAACAAACTAGTCTCGCGGATCGCATTACTATTGAAATAGTGCGTTCGATCCTAGCTGGATGCCCATTCTGCAACCTTGTGTCACATCCCACCCGGAAGAAACGGGTCGAAGTAAAATCATCATCATCATCATGTCGCGTCAAGCCGCATGGATAATCCATGACAACCTCTCTCCAACAGTCCCAATCCCTCATTGTCTTCCGGCAGGTCCTCGCGCGCAGCATCCAGTATCTTCAATTGAATTGCTCTATGTAGGTCTTTGCTGGACGACCGCGCACTAGCATATCCATGTGCTGGTTTTCCAAGAGAACGTCACTTATGAAGTTCGTCTTACTTGTTGGACATGCTGGAGAAAGTTTGACTAAATAGCACATAGTATAAACCCCAATTCCTCGTTTCCTGCTATTGATGATATATTCAATTGTCAATGCTATATTGGGATTTGTTGACTTTTTGGTAATATAAGGTTTGTGTTAGATCGTCGCTCCACTCTATAGACTCGCGCAGAATCATGTATCTATCTCTTGGCCAATCACTGGGCATAGCTCTGAGGTTGATACGCTACTTAAACCGACCCTACTCAACATAATCAACGGACCTTCGTGGACGATGACAATAGGATTAAATCACTGGACTTTTACACATACGCAGGATAGGACTTATACGCTTACGCAAAGGATCCATAACACAGGACTTTCTTAAGCCCTTTCCAAACTGACCAAGGATGGCAATTTTAAAAACTTTACGAGGGATAATCAAGCCAAAAACATGAAGAAGTTACAATTCACAATAAGGACTGATGAATCGTTATAGCGTTAAAATTTTGGTTTGAAGTTGTCGTCCTTTAGTGTAGGTATACGATTTTAATAGTAACTCTCTGGCAGATATTGAGCATTGGTTACTATGAAGACTAAGCTGAGCAACAATATTAACAGTAGCATAAACACACATACATCACAACCAGAAACACACATATATCAAGAACACATACAGAG
>CM042138.1:136440330-136443867 GCA_023376005.1 Doryteuthis pealeii | reverse complement strand
CCGCAATCTCAGTTAGATACATGCCAAATTACACACACACACCACACACACACACACATATATATATATATATTATATATATATATATATATATATTATATGATATATAATATATATTCCAGTAGTTCATCACACTTGGCACATCGTTTCTAAAATGTCTTTAGCCCTTCTAAAAAAGGTCGTTGGTGTGCATAAAGTTAGTATCAGCTAGACAGCGAGGGAGTCTATTCCCTTTTCAATAGCACAAGGCCAAAGGGGATTGTTAGCATCTGAGATAGAGCACCACATCTACATCAGCTCCTCACTTTTACTGTACATATTTTCTGTGCTGTTCATACGTGGGCAGTTTGGAGTACCCCTTCATTGTCATTACTTCCAGGTCCACTCTGCCCCGAAGTGGGTTAAATAGATAAAAAAAGAATGAGTGTAAAAATACGTGTTTTTAAAAAAGAGAATTTTTTAAAAATTTGAATACCCCTTCAAGAATGAATAAAACAAAAACATTGGCATAGAATAGCACAAGGATTGACGTCTTAAAACCAAACCAACCAAACCAACCAACCAACCAACCAATTTTTTACGTACAGATAAAGTACGAAGACTGAAATGATAATGCAAGACCAGGTTGTTGTAAATTAACACAGGTTTTATTTAACACAGGGTAGAGAATGCTTCTACCCTGAAAGTGACTTAGCTAGCCCACCGTACTGAGCACGTGGTCAGCTGCATCCACACAGTCCAAACTCCAGTCCAAAAGTAACATGGCGGAAAACCCATATCCGGGTTCCCGTCAGTCTCCTTCTGATCAAAGGGGAGGAACTCTATTTTTGTTTGGTCTTCCTAACACCTTGTAAGACGGATTGAAAAACATTAACATTTTTCATCCGATAGTTAAGTTGAACTAATTATGGGCAATTAGAAACTAGAATCTTTCAAACCTCAAGAACACAAAAGAGATATTAGATCCCAGGGGAATGACATAGCGGACGAAGTGAGATGAACGCGGAATGCTAATCGGCAATTCAGCTCATAAGGATTTTTTTGTTTTAGTTTTCTTCGTCAAAATTAATATGCGCATGTGAATTAATGTATGAAGTGAAACTTGTGCGTAGATATTTTAAGTGGAAAGAGGCTGCACAGACCCCAGTCCACTATCTTGGTAGTCCCACAGTTAGTCCAGGTGCAGGGAAAGTCGAGACGACTAGGCTGCCGAGCTGTTGCAGGGTGGTGTCTCAGGTAGTTATTGAGTCACTTGACAAGAAGCAAGCCTCCCTGGAAGCCCAGTGCTTGCATCCAAGCGCCAGGTTGTGTTGGAAATTTATGTGAGTAGTAATTACCCCAATCCTACTACTACTTCTGCAAGCCAGAATTGAACTAATGAGCTACAGAGGGTCCACAACTGTTGAAAAACATGGAGTGACGTCATCGTCGTCTGCGATGGACTTCCAAATAGAAGATGTGAATTAATACAAAATAAGATCCTTATTTTCTTATATAGCAAAGATAAGTATATAAATTCGGTGGGCGGCCTAATGTTAGTATTCAACCAGACAGCGAGAGAGTTCTATGCCTTTTCACTGGCGCTAGACCAAGGAGAATTATTTTAACGCCTGAGTTGGAGCACGACACCAACCATCAGCTCCTCACTTTACCGCATAAATTCCATACGCTGAGTTAGCGAGGGCCGGTATCGAACCCGGAACCTTGAGATTCCTAGGTGGATGATCTACAGACTGAGCCAAAGATAGCATGATTTTATCTTACCGTTTCTGCTGGAGCATTATAAATCGAAACGGATATCATTAGGTATTATTTGTTATCAAACTCTACTGGAGTGAATCTCAGAGTAAATGATTTGAAAAGGGCTATTTACGTTCTGAAGAGAGGCACAGCGAGCAAAAAGTGAGATGGAGAGGGGCGGTCTCACAGATAAGTAAAGCGACAATTATACCAAGCCGTTGTTGGTATAAGTGCTACTGTACGGTTGCACCACTAGGACTCTAACAATGAGAATAAACTAGATGGGAATAGTACAAAATGCTGTGTGCTGTATTTTTTGAAAAATGTGCAACCCAAAACATGCTGGACACTGCTGGAGAAGCAAGGATGAACTCATAAGTGACGATCTCCTGTGGCAAACCTGCCACATGAGCATGCCAGGCTGGCCGCTCAGTAGAGATCTACATCATCAGTTGTGTGCGGATTTCGGATGCTTGCACAGAGGACCTCCCGGTGCGTGATGATGAGATGATGATGATGATGATGATGATGATGATACATCTGAATATAATGCTATATATTCACTTGATTTTTTTTTCATCACATAACGTATAACAAATACCACGTTTGTGACAGCCTGTCCTCATGAGCCGCTAAACTAGGTGTGATAGCATAGTTTTGGTGGCTAAAAGCGGACTACCACACCTAGCCACACCAAGCAGACTTTTGGAAACCGGACAGGGTATTAAAACATATAGATTAAATAAATAGATGAATAAATGTATTAACGTGCGTTCATCTTAAGCAGTTTCAAGTTGAATGTATTTTGTGACTTTCTTAACAACGCGTTTACTTTCGCCCGTTGATGACATTAGGCTTGTATTAACCGTTATTAAACTGTCCCTGATGTCACGCAATCACATCTATTAATAATAGAGGATTCGCTTCCGGTTTTTGTCTGTAACAAAAATTACTCACTGTTTACGTCACATTACCCAAAATCGTCATAACATAATAAATACACTCAAAATTTGAACATGCAACATTAGACAGTCCTCATTGTTTTTTAAAACAAGTTTTGATTAAATACATGACTGGTATTATATATCTAATATAGTTTGTCTTATTTAATACATATTTAAAGTTTAACATTTCAAATTGTTTTATTTTTTAATCCTTTAATGAATTTGATGATTTTACTTACTTAGGGTACAAAAACTCGCTGACATTGAATTTTTGACATGTTTGAAAAATCTATTTTTTCATCACCCGGAGGGTGTTTTTTATTTTGTACTAGTGGGTAATTATTTATTTACTTTATTTTCATAAATGAATACACGTTAGATATAAGGGAATATGTGAATTATTAAAAAACTAGAAGTGGCTACCGGCGTCGACTGGGTAGAATGGGTATTTTTTAAAAGTAGTCTCGCAGATTATTATTACTTATCACAAGTTAGATCCTCACTGGATGCCCATTAAAATTCCATTTAAATATATAACAATATACTAAGAATTTTAATTCAATAATTTATAACTTTTTAAAAAAAATACAATATAAATGAGGCGATTTAATTGAATCAATCAACATCATATTTCAATTAGCTTCTGTTACTATACAAATTTTAATTTTTAAATATTTCCCAAATGTAAATAAAATCTTCATTTTATTGTTAAAAAGTCAAGCCCTGGTGATAGTGAATGTATATATATTATATATTGTGTGTGTGTGTGTGTGTGTGTGTGTGTGTTTGGCAGCATTCTTTCATTTATACATGTAGAATTAAACAAAAGGCACATTAATATAATTTTTTAAAA
>CM042138.1:136432830-136435330 GCA_023376005.1 Doryteuthis pealeii | reverse complement strand
ATATATATATATATATATATATATATATATATATATATAGAGAGAGGAGAGAGAAGAGGAGAGAGAGAGAGAGAAACAATGCTGAGTTGTCTTCAGAAATGTAGCCTGATGAAAAGCAATTTGACGGATTTGTCATACTTTCTCTGTTTGCTCTATTTCAGATATTAGCACTTTTTCAAAATTAATACTGCAACATTTTAAAAATCACACACTCATACACAACAACACACACACACACACACACACACACACACACATATATATAATATATATATATATATATATATATATATATATATTGCTTAATTGAGTCATAGCTAATTTTGAAATTTAATCAGTTGATAATTAATAAATTAGGCGTGCATATATATTCAAATGTAAGGGCTAAACAAATCGAGAAAATGTCAATCTCTGTATGCGCATTTCAGCCTATTAGCATCATCAGCAGAGTTATAGACAGGAAAAGCTGCTTCGAGTTAAAATTGTCGGCTAAAAGCCATATTAAAAAAACATTGTTGTTTGTTTACTTCTAATATATATCTATACATCGCTTCTATTTTCCTTGCTCTCCCAAGCCCACAGCTCACAAAACCACTCTAGACACACACACCTTATATATATATATATATATATATATATATAATATTATATATATATATATATATATATATATATATATATATATAATATATATATATTTCGAAGCGAAGGAAGTGCGTGGTGTAATGGTTAAAGTAATAGGAAATGGGACTCGTCGCCCCGAGTTTAAATCCTGGACGTGGGTAATTGCATTTTATTTAGCGCTAATATCCCTGGGAAAAGTATGAATCCTACTCTTCCTCCAGCTATGGGTAAATAGTAGGGCAGACTGGGCCTCTTTAACTTGGTTAGTCACGGGTCTAGGGAGAAGGAAAACTGAATTCAAACCTGTTGAACTCGCTTAGGAAATTGACATTGTGTCGCATCTGCTCGTGCGGAGGGGTTGATAAATATATATATATGTATTTCTATATATATATATATGTGTGTGTGTGTGTGTGTGTGTGTGTGTACGTACTGTGGCTGCGTAAGCTTTTGTGCTTGGGGAGAACAAGCGAAAATAGAAAAACGATATATATATATATAATATAATATATATATTTATATTTATATATATATATATATAATAATATATTTATATTTAATATATATAACATATATATATATATATATAACAATATATATATATATTATAATATTATATAGAGAGAGAGAGAGAGAGGGTGAGAGAGAGAGAGAGAGAGAAGAAAGAGAGAGAGAGAGAAGAGAGGTGGGGGGGAATACATTTTCGCCAGCATTATATTCAGTGCATTCTATACCTAGTTAGCTTGAAAGGCAATAAATTTCTGCAACATTTGTCCGGCTAACTTCATCGATGGCTGTGTGGATTTTTGTATATTCATTTCGCCCGCTGACATCTTTCGTCGATCTTATCTCTCTCCGCAGTCAGTCACGCTCTTGCTACGATTAATCCGCTCCGACTGATAGATCAGCGTCCAGGGTGACTATCGCGCCAAACCTTCAAAAGGAACAGGTTAAGTAGGGGGTTACAAATGCATAGTCGATGTAGAAACAGCTAGTCCTCGATTACCTCCCTTATCATTCTGCCTTTTTGTATTTTCCATTCTCCAGATACAATTATTTTAAAACTTTTTTCTTTTTCTTTGCTTTCTTTGTGTACATATTTTTTTTTATTTTTCATGAACGTACATATATTTTTATGTGTGAAGTCATCCAATATTTTTCTTTTATGTGGGTTGTCATATTCATGCTAAGTATGTTTTCGATTTCATTGTATGCACATATATATATATATATATATTATATATATATATATATATAAAGTAAAGTTGTTAGGGCGGCCTAAAGTCGGTATCACCAGTCAGCGAGGGATTCTATTCATTTTTTCAATAGCGCTAGACCAAGGAGATTATTTTAGCGTCTCAGGTGGAGGCCACACGTTACCATCAGCTCCTTACTTTACCGCACAGATCCCTATGCTACTCATTCGCTGAGTGGCGAGGACCGGTATCGAACTAGGAACCTTGTGGTTTCTAGCCGACTGAGCTACCAGCCCTTATAATATATTATATATATATATATATATATTGTGTGTGTGTGTGTGTGTGTGTTGTGTGTGTGTGTGTGTGTGAAATTGACCTTGTGTGACATCCCGCTCTGAGGACGGGTTTTATATATATATATATTATATATATATATATATATATATATATATTATATATATATATATATCGTCTGTTTACAGATTTGAGTTCTCTGGGATTGTGTAAAAACATACCCCCGTAACGTATTGTACAATTAATTGTCCACCCTAGACTTACTGCCGCTGATAGCGCAAGTAAGGAACTGGCTGAGATAATTTTGTCGGGGTTTCGATCCCGGATGAGGTAGATGGTTAAAAGTCGAGCCGCAACTGATGAAAAGTAACCTTTCGAAACAT
>CM042138.1:136422830-136425330 GCA_023376005.1 Doryteuthis pealeii | reverse complement strand
CTCCTGTTTAACAATTTTTTATCTTTTCTAATTTTCTGTCCAACTTTTTAATGTTTGGGTGGAATTGGTGGATAAGTCCACCAAAGTTCAATTCCCGAGTACTTTTGGCACTTTGAAGTGCCATCATCAGGGGTGATGTATTCCAGTTTTTAAAAAAATTATATTAATGTGCCTTTTGTTTAATTCTACATGTATAAATGAAAGAATGCTGCCCAAACACACACACACACACACACACACACACACACACACAAATATATATATATATATATACATTCACTATCACCAGGGCTTGGTTTTTGAACAATAATAATGAAGATTTTATTTATATTTGGGAAAATATTTAAAGATTAAAATTTGTATAGTAACAGAAGGTAATTGAAATATAATGTTGATTGATTCAATAAATCGCCTCATTTATATTGTTGTTTTTTTTTAATTATAAATTATTCAATTAAAATTTCTTAGTATATTGTTATATATTTAAATGGGGATTTTATGGGGCATTCAGTGAGGATCTAACTTGTGATAAGTAATAATAAATCTGCGAGACTAACTTTTAAAAAATACCCATTCTACCCAGTCGACGCCGGGTAGCCACTTCTAGTTTTTTTTTAATAATTCACATATTCCACTTATTATCTAACGTGTATTCATTGATGAAATAAATAAATAAATAAATTACCCACTAGTACAAAATAAAAAACACCCTCCGGGTGATGTAAAAATAGATTTTTCAAACATATTGCCTGAGGGGTGGGAGTCAAAAAATCAATGTCAGCGAGTTTGTACCCTAAGTAAGTAAAATCATAAAATTCATTAAAGGATTAGAAAATAAAACAATTTGAAATGTTAACTTTAAATATGTATTAAAATAAAACAAACTATATAGAGATATATAATACCAGTCATGTATTTATTAAAACTTGTTTTAAAAAACAATGAGGACTGTCTAATGTTGCATGTTCAAATTTTGAGTGTATTTATTCTATGTTATGACGATTTTGGGTAATGTGACGTAATTTTTGTTACAGACAAAAACCGGAAGCGAATTTCCATTATTAATAGATGTGATTGCGTGACATCAGGGACAGTTAATAACAGTTAATAGAAGCACCTAATGTCATCAACGAGCCAAAATAAACGCGTTGTTAAGAAAATCACAAAATACATTCAACTTGAAACTGTTAAGATGAACGGACGTTATTTATTTATTCATCTATTTATTTTAATTTATATCTTTTAATACCCTGTCCGGTTTCCAAAAGGCTACTTGGTGTGGCTAGGTGTGGTAGTCCCGCTTTTAGCCACCAAAACTGTGCTATCACACCTAGTTAGTGGCTCATGAGGACAGGCTGTCACAAGTGGTATTTGTTACATGTTATGTGATGAAAAAAAATCAAGTGAATAAATGTATTGCAGATCATCATCATCATCATCATCATCATCATCATCATCATCATCATCATCGCACCCGGGAGGTCCTCTGTGCAGCATCCGAAATCCGCACACAACTGATCGATGTAGATCTCTACTGAGCGGCCAGCACTGGCATGCTCATGTGCAGGTTGCCACAGGAGATCGTAACTTATGAGTTCATCCTTGCTTCTCCAGCAGTGTCCAGCATGTTTTGGGTTGCACAATTTTTCAAAATACAGCACACAGCATTTTTGTACTATTCCCATCTAGTTTATTCTCATTGTTAGAGTCCTAGTGGTGCAGCCGTACAGTAGTACTTATACAACAACGGCTTGGTATAATTGTCGCTTTGACTTATCAGTGAGACCCCGCCCCTCTCCATCTCACTTTTTGCTCGCTGTGCCTCTCTTTCAGAACATAATAGCCCTTTTCAATCATTTACACTGAGATCACTCCAGTAGAGTTTGATAACAAATAATACCTAATGATATCCGTTTCGATTTATAATGCTCCAGCAGAAACGGTATGATAAAATCATGCTATCTTTGGTTCAGTCTGTAGATCGTCCGCCTAGGAATCTCAAGGTTCCGAGTTCGATACCGGCCTTCGCCAACTCAGCGTATAAGATTTATGCAGTAAAGTGAGGAGCTGATGGTTGGTGTCGTGCTCCAACTCAGGCGTTAAAATAATCTCCTTGGTCTAGCCCAAGTGAAAAGGGCATAGACTCCCTCGCTGTCTGGTTGATACTAACATTAGGCCGCCCCACCGAATTTATATACTTATCTTTGCTATATAAGAAAATAAGGATCTTATTTTGTATTAATTCACATCTTCTATTTGGAAGTCCATCGCAGACGATGATGACGTCACTCCATGTCTTCAACAGTTGTGGACCCTCTGGTAGTTCATTAGTTCAATTATGGACTTGCAGAATAGTAGTAGTATTGGGGTACTTACTACTCACATAAATTCCCAACACAACCTGGCGCTTGGATGCAAGCGCTGGGGCTTCCGGGGAGGCTTGCCCCTTGTGAAGTGACTCAATACTACTTGAGACAGCACCCTGTAACAGCTCGGCAGC
>CM042138.1:136405330-136417830 GCA_023376005.1 Doryteuthis pealeii | reverse complement strand
ATAGCTATTACACATATATATATTATAATATATATATAATAATAATATATATGTGTGTGTGTGTGTTGTGTGTTTGTGTGTGTTTATGTGTGGGTTTAAGAATAGGAAAAGAGTGTTCTACGTGTGTGCGAATGCTGGATACACACGCACAAACCACTTACACACAGATACACACACACACACACACATATATATATACATATATATGTATATATAATACATTCCGGTTATATTTTGGTGCATATGATTATAAGGCTATAAAATAGTATGTGTGTGTGTGTTGTGCTTGTATATCTGTGTGCGCTGCGTGTTGTGTGCTCTGTGTGATGATAGCTTGCTGGCGCATACACCACTAAACACACACACACACACACACACACACACACACAACACATATATATATTATATATATAAATCTGTCTGTATATATATGTGTGTGTATCTTCACAGATTTAATGGTTTGAGTCAACTGTTATATTAGTATATCATTATAATGGCTATAAATGTATGCAGCTGTATTCGCGTGCAAGCGTATATGTTTGTATATGCGTATAAATGTATGCACAGACGCGTCCAACTACACACATATATATATATATGTGTGCATATGAATATGTATGTATGTATGCCTGTGTATGGTTTGTCTGATAGAAATGTGTGAGTGGGTAGTTGTGTATTTCTTTTTTTTCTTTCTTTTGTTTGTGTGTGAGTGTTTTGATTTTTGCTGCTCTTGTTTTTATCGTTGGCTCAGCACGTCCGCGGGATTCGAAAGGGATTGTTTTGTCCGCCTGCCGCTTGCGGCGGCAACTCTGACGTCTTTCCAACTTTCCGATATTTAGTCTGCCCGTTACTTTACGATCATCGAACCGCTTGTCGCTCTGAAATCACGTTTTTTTTTTCTTCTCGTCACAATCCATTCTCCTTCTCTATTGCCTTCATCTCTCTTTTTCTCTTTCTCCGTTCTCTCTTAGTTTTCTCTATTCTCTCTCCACACCACTTCTCTCACTTGTACCCCCTTCATTATGTAGCATAGTGTGTTCTATTCTCCGTCCCCCTCCCTCCCCTCATCCCCTCAACGTTTGTTCTCTTGTCGTTTTGTTTACTCCTATTGTCTTTTTTCTTGATTCAATATTTCTTTCTTCGCTATTCGAACCAGTTTTCTATCTTCTCTATACACAATCACAATTTCACCCCATCCCCTCCATCTCCTTTCTAAAATATTTATCTCTCCTCTTTTTTATTCTTCTTTATCCTATCTACTATCTATTATATCATCTTTCTTTCTTTCTTTCTTCTTTTCCTTCTCTTTCATTTTGCTTTCTTTCTTCTCTTTCTCATCACACAGCACTCGTCCTCACTTTTTACACGCCCCTCTCATATGAAGCATTAATGCCCCGCCCCCCCTCAAACCTTCAAACGTTTGTCTCTTTCCACCATTTCTTTCTTCGTTTTGCGAGAACCAGTTTTATTCTCTAACACACTCACCCCACTTCTCATCTCCTCTTCTCTCTCTCTCTCTCTCTCTTTCTCTCTTAATAATATAATAATATATATAAATAATAATATCAGTAATAAAGTAAACAGTAAGAGAAATAACGATTAAGAGATGTGGAGGACTAGAACAATACGATTGCACATATGACGAGGCCGGGTAATGAGAGATAGAGAGAGATAGGGGAGAAATAATGTTGAGAGATTGTGGGGAGAGGGGTGGAGAACGGACATTCATGGCTAGGATATGAGAGGAGGATAGAGTTATAAAAGTGAGAGAGGGGTGGGGCTAACGAAGAAAAGAACAGATAAGAGTGAATAAGAGAGTAGAGAGGCAGAGAATGAAGCGTGTGAGTTGGTGAGAGAGGTGAAGATAAGGAAATGGATAACTGAAAAGAAAATATGAATAAGCCGAAAAGAATTAGAGGAAAAAAGAAGAACAAAGAATGTCCAGTCTTCCATACTCTACCTTTCTAATTAAATTCTATCTCGTTTTTGTGGGTGAAGTTAAGTAAATAAGTCTGATCCATTCCATACATATCAATATTCTTACTCGTATGCTTATGCGTTTTCGTAGTCTCTCTCTCATTCTCTCACAGCTCACTCGCGAACTACAAACAGTTATTACATTCGAGAGTGAGAGAAAAGGAGACCGACGATAGATTAGCTATCATTATGAAGTATAGAATGGGTATCTCCCCCCAAACCTTCAACTCTATGTTCTCTTGCGTTGATCTTGTTGTTATCTAGACTTATCTTGTATCGTCGGCCATTGATCTTTGACTTGCGTTCTCTGTGTCGAGAAGACAGTGATCTGATGACCTGTCTACTGAGAAGTGACAATCACTCAACTCTCTCTCTTTGCTAACATAGAATACTCTCGTGCGTCATCAGCTCATGTCTAGCTCACTCTCTCTTCTCTCGTACACGTGACTCTTCTGCAATCTACTGCTCTCTCTCTCTCTGCTCGTCTGATATCATCTATCATATCGATCTCGGTTGAATGGCTAGCACGATTTCTCTCACTCATCAATGCTTATGGGTTAACGCCTGTCTCTCATGACATTATTAGCTTCTATTATCTTAAGAAAGACTCACGAACGAGATGGATTCATGGGTTATGCGATGTAATACATTGTTTATTGTGGGAGAGCATGAGCATTAATTCATTTCTTGTATCTCTCTGATTCATCAACAGTTTAAAATCACTTCACTACTGCACACACGCTACACTTCGCTGCTGTGCGGCCATATCATCTCTTAGGTATGAACTACTATTTTCGCCCCCACCCTACTCATCAACTTAATATACCTCCTCTCTTCTAGCATAATGTTGTTCATTATCCCCACATCCTCACATTTATTCTCTTACGGGTCTATTCATTATGATTCTTGATCTCTTTCTCATATTCGGAACATTTTTTATCTTCTTCTCACACATACGCCACTTCTTTGCCTTTTTCTCTCAGTAACTCTTCTCCTCTTAATCTCTCTTTCTTTGACCCCTTTCCATATATCAGCAGCGTATTTCTTCTGATCCCCACACTCTCAACATTTTTTCTCTTGCTTATATTCTTATTGTGTTCTAGTCATTTCTCTACACATGCGCCTCACTTCTACTGTCTCCTCTCTCCAGTAACTCTCTTTCTCTTCTTTTCTCTCTCTCTCTCTTCTTTGACCCCTCTCATACTATAGCAGAGTTTGTTTTCTAATCACCACACGTATTTTTTATTGCTGTTTTCTAGTCATTTTCTCCATTTCGGAACATTTTATCTTCTCTCCACCTCGCTCATTCTCTTTCTTTTTCTCAGTAACTCTCTCTCTGCGTTCTCGTCGCTCTCTCTCTCTCTCTATCTCTCTCTTTTTACCCCTCTCTTTGGGGCATTAGTATTGATTCTATCCGTCCCACATCTCTTGGGGGACGCTTATTTCTCTTCCCGTTCTATTTATTATTATTAATTATTATTATTATGAGAGAGAGAAGAGAGATGAGAGAGATGAGAGAGAGAGAGAGAGAGAGAGAGAGAGCAGAGAGAGATCTATTTAGAAAGAGAGAGGAGGAGCGATGCGGTTAGAGGAAGATAAAAACTCTTTTTTTCGAGCGAAAACGAAGAAAGAAATGGTGGACTTAGAAGACCAATAAGAAACAAATCACAAGACGACATAACGTTGAGAGGTTGGGGGAGCGGAAGAAATATCATGCTTCATATAGAGAGGCGTAAAATAGAGAGTGGAGTCGTGAGAGAAAGAAAGACAAGAAAAATATAGCATAGATAAGATAGAAAGAGAGAGAGAGAGAGAGAGCAAGAGAGAGAGAGAGAGACGAGAGAGAGAGAGACGAGACGAGAGACGAGATTTAAAAGCACGAGCAGGAGTAGTTTATGTATCTCTTTCATCTATTTGGAACATTTCTATTCTCGTCACACATACGCTTCACTTTTCTCTATTTCTTTTTTCTCGAAGTAAACTCTTCCTCCTCTCTCTCTATCTCTCCTTACCCCCCTCTCATATGGCTGCATAGTATTATTTTATCCACACCATCTTCTTAACGTTTCATCTTCTCTTACCGTTTTATTAGATTATTAGTCTTGTAGGCTCTTTCTCTATTTTCAAACATTTTATTTCTTCTCTCACCCTCTCGCTTATTATCTGTCTTTCTCATCTCATTAGCCCTATCTATCTATCTGATCTTATCTATCTATCTCACGGTGTATCGATAATGGACTCAACAGAAGCGCCTAGAGGCAATAACAGACGGGACTGCCTACGAGAATTGCTGCGTGCAATATTAAAGCAGGACATTGGAAAACCACCCCACCGAGGAACAACTGTATGGCCACCTGCCCCATATCCCCACAAGACGATCCCTGTGAGGCACGCTTGTACAAGACACGCTGTGCAATGCCGGAGAAGCAAAGATTGACTCATAAGGACGTTCTTCAGCTTGAGCCATCACATTGCATCAGATCTAAGGATATCCCAGCAAAGAGGTAAATAGATCAACTCTGCGCGATGCTGAATGCTTGCACAGGAGGACCTCCTGGCAGCAACTGAATGATAGGGAGGGATGCCGAGAGATTTTCATGGATATCCATAAGCGCCAGCACAACAGACTGATAATGATGATGATGAATGATGATCTATCTATCTATGCTATCTATCGTACTCTATCTATCTATCTTTTAACTTTCCTCTCATATGTACAGTAGTGTTGTTCTATTCAACCCCCCCCCCAAAAAAAAAAACATTATTATTTCTTTTGCGTTTCAGTTCTTATGTTTTCTGGTTGTTCACTTTGTATTCTTGTCCTATGTTATATTCGGCAACATTTTCTCTGTTCTTTTCTTCTTTCCCATAACGTCTCTCTTCCCTTTCTCTAATGTTCCTAACTCTGTCTCTCTCTATCTCTTTGGCTGTCTGTGTATGTCTCTCTTTCTCTGTTTCTCTGTCTCTCTCTTTCCCACGTTTTCCCCCTCTATGATAGTGATTTATTCCCCCCCCCCACACACTCAATATAATTTCTCTTGTGTTCTATTTCTAATTGTCCTTCAGGTTCTTTCTCAATTTTCGAAATCATTTTTTCATTTTCTCTTACACCAGCGTTCACCCCCTCTCTCTCTCTTTTCTCGCCTCTCTCTTTCCATCATCCCCTACTTCTCTCTTCTCTCTCTTCTTTCTCGCATCTCCCTCTCTCTCTTTCTCTCGTCTCTCTTTCCATTCTCCCCCTCTCTCTCTTTCTCTCTCTCTGCTTTCCATCTCCCCCTCATCTCTCTTTCTCTCTTCTCTCTTTCCATCCCCTCTGCTCTCTTTCTCTCTCCTCTTCTCCATCTCCCCCTCTCTGCTCTTTCTCTCTCTCTCTTCCATCTCCCCCTCTCTCTCTTTCCTCTCTCTCTCCATCTCCCCTTCTCTCTTTCTGGCTCCTTTAACTCTCACATTCTCGCTCTCTCTCTCATTCATATCTCTTCTCTCTTTTTCTTCATCTGTGTCTATCTTCCATCTCCCCCTTCTTCTTTTTCTGTCTCCTTCTCTTCTCACCTCTCTCTTTCTCTTATCATTCATATAATACTCTCTCTTTTCTTTCTATCTTTCTCTCTCCCTCTCGTTCTTTCTATCTCATTTCTCTCGTCTCTCACACCACACACACTCTCTCTCTCATTCATATCTCTCTCTAGTTCTTCTAGCTTCCTCCCCCTCTCTTTCTTTCTATCTCGTTCACTCTCACTCTCGCTCTCTCGCTCTCTCATTCTCTTGCTCTCTTTCTTTGCTATCTTCCTCTCACCTTCTCCTCTTCGATCTCTTCATCTCTCGTTTCTCTCTCCCCTCTCTCTCTCTCTTTTCTCTTCTCTCTCTCTCGTCTAGGATAATATATATCTTCTTGTCTCACTCTTTTCTTTTTTTTAAAACCTAAACGGGTCATTAAGTTCTCCATCTTTTCTCTAGTTATTTATTTCTAATTCTATTTATTCCATTATTGCTTTATTACTATTCCTTTCGTTACTAGTTATTCTAATCTATTTCGTCTCTTATTGTTTTTTGATCTTGTTTACCAAGATTCTTTTGTACTTTTTGTTTTGTTTCCTATAATCATCCGTGACTTATCCTCTCACAAGCTTCCAGTATCATTTCTTCACGTCAATCGAATAATGCCTATGCTTTCTGACTCCAAATATTTAGTCCATTTGATTCAGTTTTTTTCTTCCAATCTTCTCACTTATTCAGATCTGATATTTACTAAGTCTGTATACTGGATATACATTTTCAGTATACTAGTTCATTTCAACTACGTTGCGTCAGACATATATAGTTAAACTCGCAACAGAGTGCTGAACCTCGAGGTAGACGTGATCGTGTAATGTTCCCTAACCCTTGCAGTCTCAGGTATATTCTGCTCTAATCCCATGTCATGAGGGCGTGACACAAGGGTAAACATTTTATTGTGGACCCACCCACAAGCCGAAGCTATGGTGGTAGCCACAAAAATGCGTTGATCCCGTCGGGCATTCCCCACAAGGAGGCGCCCAAGCGCTGGGCACATAAACCAGCCCATGTCCTTTAAAGGCAGAACGTATCTGTCTGCGGGGGATAGCCCCCTTGGGATCGACGCTGGTTAATTTTATTACCGAAGCTACTCCAGGGCCGAAGGCGCTTCTGAGCAGGCCGCGAGGCCTTTGCAGCCTCATGAGTCCCCTCGATGTTCTCAGACAGCCGTTGTATAAAATAGTCCTGATGCAAGGCATTTCAACTCCTCTACGCAAGGTACTCGTAGGCTTAGTCCACAACACTGAAGCTCCCCCGAACAGAACCGTTACTTCTGGTGGGTATCGTGGCGTTAGTGACCCAACCGTGCTGCTGAACCGATTGTAAAGTAAGCTATGGGTTGATAGTACTACAATTGTTCTTCAATAAGGATAGCTTTGGCATTAAATAAACCCACGAAGATTGACTATGCCATAAATAAAAGAAAGCAGCGACATCGTAGTAAGCGAGTTTGAACCCCAGTCGTGCTATTGAGTTCACTTTCGGCCAAATTACCATTGGGAAAGTGATGAACGTTCTCATCCCCTGCTATGGGGTACATAGCACTGCTACCGTTCTTTTAAAAGGATGGATTTGGCATCAAATAAACCCACGAAGGTTGATATGTCATTAAATAAATGAATTCAGAGTTTTCCTTCTCCGAAACTCGTTGTCTAACCAAGGTGGAAGAACCAGTCTGCGCCAAACTATTTATCCAACCTGTCAGCTGGAACAGAGGAAACACCGACTGAACCTCTACATAGGGGCTAAAAATCCCCTACTCGTTGTCTGTGCGTGGCAACCGTGATGCTTAAGGTGGAACCCAGTTGCCTGAGCAGTAATGAATGCAACGCTCCACTTTGCTTTTATCTAGGTTAGATGGGCGCGGTTGAAGAAGCACCCTCTAATCAATCGACTGGTCACGTAAAGCCCTGGCACCTATATAAACCATTCCGATCATATTGCTTTTCTGGCAACCCCTAACCCTTTTTCATATATTGCTAGAAGGTGGTATCAATCCTGTGCTTTATTTAATTCCAAATCTTTTTCATCCTAATTTATTATAAATACGCCTTGTTCCTAAATTCTTCCGTCCATTTATCATCCTGCAACACCCTCTGGTTAAAATGAGACATAATCGACATAATTAGATTTAGTAAAACTTATGAATCTCTCGCCTGTCTGTTAAGTGTCAAACTAGGAAGCGAAAGAAAGAAAGGAAAGAAAAGAAAGAAAGAGAGAGAGAAAGGCTGTTTTTTTTTTCTCGGATAGGCTACTGGTTCTACATCTGCTTGCTTTTTCCTCACCTTCTACCCTTTCGACTATTCGCCCCTCCTTTTATAAATTATCGTTAACCAACTCTTAATAATCTTACGTCATTATTTTAATACCATTGTATATTGTTATATGCATTGATAATTACAATTGGATTTTAACCAAGCAATCCTTTCCAATGTTTTCAATTCTCCCGAAATATTTTCAACAAACAATTCACAGAATGCATTCCTGCTAGATTCTTTATTATCTAAATATTTTTCCAAAATAATTTCTTTCTTTTTCACCCATAATTTACTTTTACTTAAAACTGAAATTCCTTTTGCAACCCTTAAATTATCCAAGCCCCAATAATTATGTAACAACACCAGCTCTTACTTTACCACACAGATCCCTGTGCTGGTCATAGGCTGATTGGCGAGGCCGGTAATAATCACGAATATACAGTAATAAAATTTCTTGTGGTTCCTAACTTCGGGGCACACTACGACTGAACAGATAAAAACGGCCAAAGTTTTCTTTTTGCTCGCAAAGTCCAATCGAATAATTTTTAAGCTTGGTGCTATTGACCCATAAGATGAACACTAGCATGGTCAAAGTGGACTATGGAGTAATGACAAGAAAGGAGTTACTTATCTATACATCCTCAAATCATAAGAAGATGGAATCTCACCCCTAAATATATAGTTTTCAGTGTGCATCTCACAGGGAAGGTGGGTTGAGGTCACATGTCTATATGATATCGACCCCCCATCTATTATATACAGAGTATTAATTACTACTACATGCTATAAATAATTTTTCAGGTCTATAATGATTGTATTTGTTAGAAAATATATGAATCCCATCCTTCTGGGGCTCACATGCAGGCTTGTGATCGCCTCATTTTGAGGGGATCGAGCGTAAGTACGGGTACCGGCTCTGGTCATACAGGTACAATCCATTGGGGTGCTCTGAGTGTAATGGTTATCGTCGTCAGAAATGGACACGGCGATCCGAGTTCAAATCCTGGACGAGCCTCTTTGCATTTCACATAGCACTAATGAAGTTACGAAATTTAACTATTCTCCTCCATCTCTGGGTAAATAGGACAGATGACAACCAGTCGAGGAGAAAGAAAACGCTGAATTCAAACGTATGTACAGTCGCATATGTTCCAATATGTAGCTCTATATGAATTTCAAACGATAGGGAAACATATACACATTCATGTGCCATGTGCATACACAAATACGCACATATACCAACACACAGAGACACAAAACATTACACAGCGCTATATGTATGTATTGTCGGCTTTTCGTATCAGCGGATTCCATATTCTCACCCCTTGTGCAGGAGGGATATAGCACGGCGAAGTGCTTACTTCACCTAGAAGTTTGTATGAGTAATAATATTCACAGTAAGAACATCAGTAATGTTTAACGAATTTTAAGTAAATCTAGCTCCTGTCTCGTTTGTTACTTCTTATTCCTATAATTCACTTTCTCCGCCTCCTCATTCTCCTACTATTTAAAAAAAAAAATTATTATAGTTTTTTCACTGACTGTTCGTAGCTGGGTGGTTCATCATAAGGCTGAGTGACCGCAAGCCCCTCAGGTTCTACCGGACTCTTTCTGGTATTCTATGACCGATCCGCAACAATGCTGTATTTTTGGATGGTCTCAGATTCTTCCTCAGATTTCCAGTTCACACAAAATCTTTTCCAGTGGCTTTTGGGGATTTGTTCCAAGGCACTCAAATTACAATTGGTACCAACCCTTCACCGTTCCATTTAAGTTCCACCCATTAGCTTCTTCAGTTCCTATTTTCACTATTGTGATTTTTTTTACACCAGCGTGTAGTGATTGTCTTTCAGCGCTGGAGTCTGAAGGACAACAAAGTCTCCTCAGGTCTCCAGACTGTTATAAATATTACTAGCTGATTTCAACAATGCTGTTTCTGGATGGTCTTCAATTCCTTCCATGATCAGTCCAGTTCCCTCCAGGTCCTTTTACTTACAATTACATTCTCCTTCTCGTAATATCCATCATTCCCGCCTTGTCTTCTATTCTCCGGCTAACTTTATTATTCCCCATCTATTCATTCATATCTTATTTACCCTTTTTTCTTTTCTCCTTCCCTTCCTTCCTTCTTCCCTTCCTTTTCTTCCTTCCTTCCTTCCTTCCTTTCTTTCTTCCTTCCCTTCCTTCCTTCCTTTCCTTCTTTCTTCCTTCCTTTCCTTCTTCCTTCCTTTTTTTCTTTCTCCTTTCTTTCTTTCTTTTCTTTCTTTCTTTCTTTCGTCTCCAGGATTAGCGACGATAAGCCTTCTTCTTTCTTTCTTTCTTCTTTCTTTCTTTCTTTCTTCCTTCCTTCCTTCTGAACGTTCCTTCCTTTCTTCCCGTCTCCTTTCTTCTTCTCTTTTCTTCTTCACTTCAGCTTTCTTCTTCTACTTTCATCCTAGTTTGAAGAAGGAGCACTTTTCGGTATCTTCCTTCTCATCTTTCTTCTTCTTCTTATCTTTCTTTCTTTATCTTCTCTTTCACTTCTTCCTTCCTTCCTTCCTTCCTTCCTTCCTTTCTTCAGTCTTCCTTCCTTTCTTCCTTCCTTCCGTCCTTTCTTCCTCCTTCACTTCCTCCCTTTCTTCCTCCTTCCTTTCTTCTTCCTTCCTTAACTCCTTTCTTCCTTCCTTCCTTTCCTTCCTTTGCCTTCCTTTCTTTCTATCCTTCCTTTCTTAACTTTACCTCTCCTCCAACGTCCTTTTCTCCTTCCTTACCTCCTACCATCCTCCCTTCCCTCCTTTCCTTTCTTCCTTCCTATCCCTTCCTTTCTTCCTTCCTTCCTTCCTTCTTCTTCCTTCCTTCCTTTCTTCCTTCCTTCTTCCTTCCTTCCTTCCTTCCTTCTCTTCCTTCCTTCTTTCTTTCTTCTTTCTTCTCCTTCCTTCTTCCTTCTTCTTTTCCTTCCTTCCTTCCATTCCTTCTCTTCCTTCCCCCTTCTTCCTTCCCTTTCTTCCTTCACAACTTCTTTCTCTCTTTCTTCCTTTGTTCTTCTTTCTTTAACTCTTTTCTTCTTCCTTCCTGGATACTTCACCTATTCTTTCTACTTACCTTCCTTGTCCTTCCTTTCCTATTCTCCTTCCATTTTATCCTTCCTATTCTTTCTTCCTTCTTCTCCCTTCCTTTTTTCTTTCTTCCCTTTCTTTCTTTCCTTTCCTTTCTTTCTTATCTCCCACATTTTCTCTAATTCCTCGCCACTTCATTCGCTTGGCCTCGGATTAATTTGACTAATTATTCCTTTCATCATGAAAAATAATTCAGTCCCTTCCCTTTTTCAATTGATTGCTATAGTATAAGTTCAGATGCTGACCCGGTGGGAAGCTGAGCCCTTCAATACGCTAAATGCACAATGTTCAGTCGACAGGCAACCACCGAAAGGGGAACAAATAAAAGGGGGGATATAGTATGTCCTGTATATATAATATCTACCAACCTCTTCCGCACGAGAGGATGCGACAAACAAGGTCAGTTTCTCTTAAGCGGAGATGTTTTAACAGGTTTGAATTCAGCAGTTGAATTCAAGGATCTTGAGTGCTGAAATAATAGCAATATGGAAGTTGCATTAAATGGAAAAAAATTAATAAAACTTTTGATTATATAAAAAACAACTAACCAATGCAGGGAATTTAATTAATTTTTCAACTGTGTCCTGCAGGACGGGACCTCATTTGTTTGGAAACAATACTGAAAACTTGGATTTTAAGTACTCTATGATTTCGGGGGTTGGGGTTTGATACCAACCAGTTGTGAGTCCTAAAGTTTTTATTCTCTGTATTCCAGTCAAATATGTCCAAATTCTTCTATGTTAACCTCGAATGGTTTATTTTATGCTAGAAGCTTTTAGGAAAAAGACAATTTAAGAATAACAATTGTCTGTCTCTCTTAAGAAAAGAAATGTACAGTGTAATTCTTGAGACAAACTACTTTGAATTTTTCAGTCTATAAATTCCAAAGGCTTTAATTATCAATTGAGTCAACACACAGCAACACAGAAACGTACATACAACACGCCAAAAAGACAATGACAAACACACAAAGAACACAAGGCAAGCAACACACACACACACACACACAAATATATATAAATATATATATTATATAATATATATAAATTATAATCAATGAATGTTTATTACCTAACCCCTCTGAGTAGCAGTATTATATATAATTATTAATATATATATATATATGGGAGAAAGTGAGGAGGTTTAATCCCGACAGTTTGTGAGAAGGTAACAAACACGGGATGTTATGGACAACTGGATGTTTATTGTCGACGAAGCAACGTTTCGATGTCCTGAAGATGTTCTATAAGA
Organism: Doryteuthis pealeii; assembly: GCA_023376005.1. Taxonomy (NCBI): domain Eukaryota; kingdom Metazoa; phylum Mollusca; class Cephalopoda; order Myopsida; family Loliginidae; genus Doryteuthis; species Doryteuthis pealeii. Next base: position 136,405,697 of record CM042138.1, on the reverse strand, counting down.
GACCGAAACGTTGTTCGTCGAACCTAAACATCCAGTTCCCCATAACATCGCCGTGTCTGTATATAAACCTTCTCCACCACAACACACACACCCACACACACACTATATATATAATATATATAATTATATAGGTATTTTCATTTTTTCTCCAGATAGTGTCTATTCCCCCAATAACCTTGAAAAAAGGTGATGTTCCCCAGGTCCGAATATCAGAATTGATCGAACCAGGGACAGAACAACAGTGGAACTTAAAAAATCTTGTTTTCTTACTGTTCTTTTTTTTTGCCTTTGTCTTTTCTTTTTCTAATGCTCGTCAAATTACACCCCAAGAGAAACAACATTCACAAAACAAAGTTGATACATCACA
>CM042138.1:136397179-136405230 GCA_023376005.1 Doryteuthis pealeii | reverse complement strand
GGTCGGAAACGGAGGGTGTTTTGGGGTCTTTCACAATGATTTTAATTACCAATTGTGCTCATAAATTCTCTACTCGCACTAAATAAGGAACAATGCTCACACCACAGCATGAGGAATCTTCCGTAGTACATTGAACTATAGATTTGTCCCAGGAGTTAGATCTAAAGGGGAAATTGGTACAAGAAAGAAGTCTATCGGTCTAAACGGAATTGGTGTTTTTGCGGTCTTTTACAATGATTTTAATTACCAATTGTGCTCATAAATCTCTACTCGCAACTAAATAAGGAACAATGCTCACACACAGCCATGAGGATCTTCGTAGTACATTGAACTATAGATTTGTCCCCAGGAGTTAGATCTAAGGGGAAATTGGTACAAGAAAGAATCTATCGGTCTAAACGGAATTGGTGTTTTTGCGGTCTTTTACAATGATTTTAATTACCAATTGTGCTCATAATCTCTACTCGCAACTAAATAAGGAACAATGCTCACACCAGCCATGAGGACATTCCGTAGTACATTGAACTATAGATTTGTCCCAGGAGTTAGATCTAAAGGGGAAATTGGTACAAGAAAGAACTCTATCGGTCTAAACGGAATTGGTGTTTTTGCGGTCTTTTACAATGATTTTAATTACCAATTGTGCTCATAAATCTCTACTCGCAACTAAATAAGGAACAATGCTCACACCACAGCCATGAGGACATCTTCCGTAGTACATTGAGCTATAGATTTGTCCCCAGGAGTTAGATCTAAAGGGGAAATTGGTACAAGAAAGAAGTCTATCGGTCTAAACGGAATTGGTGTTTTTTGCGGTCTTTTACAATGATTTTAATTACCAATTGTGCTCATAAATCTCTACTCGCAACTAAATAAGGAACAATGCTCACACCACAGCCATGAGGACATCTTCCGTAGTACATTGAACTATAGATTTGTCCCGGAGTTAGATCTAAAGGGGAAATTGGTACAAGAAAGAACTATCGGTCTAAACGGAATTGGTGTTTTTGCGGTCTTTTACAATGATTTTAATTACCAATTGTGCTCATAAATCTCTACTCGCAACTAAATAAGGAACAATGCTCACACAGCCATGAGGACATCTTCCGTAGTACATTGAACTATAGATTTGTCCCAGGAGTTAGATCTAAGGGAAATTGGTACAAGAAAGAAGTCTATCGGTCTAAACGGAATTGGTGTTTTTGCGGTCTTTTACAATGATTTTAATTACCAATTGTGCTCATAAATCTCTACTCGCAACTAAATAAGGAACAATGCTCACACCACAGCCATGAGGACATCTTCCGTAGTACATTGAACTATAGATTTGTCCCAGGAGTTAGATCTAAAGGGGAAATTGGTACAAGAAAGAACTCTATCGGTCTAAACGGAATTGGTGTTTTTGCGGTCTTTTACAATGATTTTAATTACCAATTGTGCTCATAAATCTCTACTCGCAACTAAATAAGGAACAATGCTCACACCACAGCCATGAGGACATCTTCCGTAGTACATTGAGCTATAGATTTGTCCCAGGAGTTAGATCTAAAGGGAAATTGGTACAAGAAAGAATCTATCGGTCTAAACGGAATTGGTGTTTTTGCGGTCTTTTACAATGATTTTAATTACCAATTGTGCTCATAAATCTCTACTCGCAACTAAATAAGGAACAATGCTCACACCACAGCCATGAGGACATCTTCCGTAGTACATTGAACTATAGATTTAGGAGTTAGATCTAAAGGGGAAATTGGTACAAGAAAGAAGTCTATCGGTCTAAACGGAATTGGTGTTTTTGCGGTCTTTTACAATGATTTTAATTACCAATTGTGCTCATAAATCTCTACTCGCAACTAAATAAGGAACAATGCTCACACCACAGCCATGAGGACTTTCCGTAGTACATTGAACTATAGATTTGTCCCAGGAGTTAGATCTAAAGGGGAAATTGGTACAAGAAAGAAGTCTATCGGTCTAAACGGAATTGGTGTTTTTGCGGTCTTTTACAATGATTTTAATTACCAATTGTGCTCATAAATCTCTACTCGCAACTAAATAAGGAACAATGCTCACACACAGCCATGAGGACTTCTTCCGTAGTACATTGAACTATAGATTTGTCCCCAGGAGTTAGATCTAAAGGGGAAATTGGTACAAGAAAGAACTCTATCGGTCTAAACGGAATTGGTGTTTTTGCGGTCTTTTACAATGATTTTAATTACCAATTGTGCTCATAAATCTCTACTCGCAACTAAATAAGGAACAATGCTCACACCACAGCCATGAGGACATCTTCCGTAGTACATTGAACTATAGATTTGTCCCAGGAGTTAGATCTAAAGGGGAAATTGGTACAAGAAAGAACTCTATCGGTCTAAACGGAATTGGTGTTTTTGCGGTCTTTTACAATGATTTTAATTACCAATTGTGCTCATAAATCTCTACTCGCAACTAAATAAGGAACAATGCTCACACCACAGCCATGAGGACTCTTCCGTAGTACATTGAACTATAGATTTGTCCCAGGAGTTAGATCTAAAGGGGAAATTGGTACAAGAAAGAACTCTATCGGTCTAAACGGAATTGGTGTTTTTTGCGGTCTTTTACAATGATTTTAATTACCAATTGTGCTCATAAATCTCTACTCGCAACTAAATAAGGAACAATGCTCACACCACAGCCATGAGGACATCTTCCGTAGTACATTGAACTATAGATTTGTCCCCAGGAGTTAGATCTAAAGGGGAAATTGGTACAAGAAAGAACTCTATCGGTCTAAACGGAATTGGTGTTTTTGCGGTCTTTTACAATGATTTTAATTACCAATTGTGCTCATAAATCTCTACTCGCAACTAAATAAGGAACAATGCTCACACCACAGCCATGAGGATTCTTCCGTAGTACATTGAACTATAGATTTGTCCCGGAGTTAGATCTAAAGGGGAAATTGGTACAAGAAAGAATCTATCGGTCTAAACGGAATTGGTGTTTTTGCGGTCTTTTACAATGATTTTAATTACCAATTGTGCTCATAAATCTCTACGCAACTAAATAAGGAACAATGCTCACACCACAGCCATGAGGACATCTTCCGTAGTACATTGAGCTATAGATTTGTCCCAGGAGTTAGATCTAAAGGGAAATTGGTACAAGAAAGAACTCTATCGGTCTAAACGGAATTGGTGTTTTGCGGTCTTTTACAATGATTTTAATTACCAATTGTGCTCATAAATCTCTACTCGCAACTAAATAAGGAAGCTCACACCACAGCCATGAGGACATCTTCCGTAGTACATTGAACTATAGATTTGTCCCCAGGAGTTAGATCTAAAGGGGAAATTGGTACAAGAAAGAACTCTATCGGTCTAAACGGAATTGGTGTTTTTGCGGTCTTTTACAATGATTTTAATTACCAATTGTGCTCATAAATCTCTACTCGCAACTAAATAAGGAACAATGCTCACACCACAGCCATGAGGACTTCTTCCGTAGTACATTGAACTATAGATTTGTCCCCAGGAGTTAGATCTAAAGGGGAAATTGGTACAAGAAAGAATCTATCGGTCTAAACGGAATTGGTGTTTTTGCGGTCTTTTACAATGATTTTAATTACCAATTGTGCTCATAAATCTCTACTCGCAACTAAATAAGGAATGCTCACACACAGCCATGAGGACTTCTTCGTAGTACATTGACTATAGATTTGTCCCAGGAGTTAGATCTAACGGGGAAATTGGTACAAGAAAGAATCTATCGGTCTAAACGGAATTGGTGTTTTTGCGGTCTTTTACAATGATTTTAATTACCAATTGTGCTCATAAATCTCTACTCGCAACTAAATAAGGAACAATGCTCACCACAGCCATGAGGACATCTTCCGTAGTACATTGAACTATAGATTTGTCCCAGGAGTTAGATCTAAAGGGGAAATTGGTACAAGAAAGAACTCTATCGGTCTAAACGGAATTGGTGTTTTTGCGGTCTTTTACAATGATTTTAATTACCAATTGTGCTCATAAATCTCTACTCGCAACTAAATAAGGAACAATGCTCACACCACAGCCATGAGGACTCTTCCGTAGTACATTGACTATAGATTTGTCCCAGGAGTTAGATCTAAAGGGGAAATTGGTACAAGAAAGAACTCTATCGGTCTAAACGGAATTGGTGTTTTTGCGGTCTTTTACAATGATTTTAATTACCAATTGTGCTCATAAATCTCTACTCGCAACTAAATAAGGAACAATGCTCACACCACAGCCATGAGGACATCTTCCGTAGTACATTGATATAGATTTGTCCCCAGGAGTTAGATCTAAAGGGGAAATTGGTACAAGAAAGAAGTCTATCGGTCTAAACGGAATTGGTGTTTTTGCGGTCTTTTACAATGATTTTAATTACCAATTGTGCTCATAAATCTCTACTCGCAACTAAATAAGGAACAATGCTCACACCACAGCCATGAGGACATCTTCCGTAGTACATTGAACTATAGATTTGTCCCCAGGAGTTAGATCTAAGGGGAAATTGGTACAAGAAAGAACTCTATCGGTCTAAACGGAATTGGTGTTTTTGCGGTCTTTTACAATGATTTTAATTACCAATTGTGCTCATAAATCTCTACTCGCAACTAAATAAGGAACAATGCTCACACCACAGCCATGAGGACATCTTCCGTAGTACATTGAGCTATAGATTTGTCCCAGGAGTTAGATCTAAAGGGGAAATTGGTACAAGAAAGAATCTATCGGTCTAAACGGAATTGGTGTTTTTGCGGTCTTTTACAATGATTTTAATTACCAATTGTGCTCATAAATCTACTCGCAACTAAATAAGGAACAATGCTCACACCACAGCCATGAGGACATCTTCCGTAGTACATTGAACTATAGATTTGTCCCAGGAGTTAGATCTAAAGGGGAAATTGGTACAAGAAAGAATCTATCGAAACGGAATTGGTGTTTTTGCGGTCTTTTACAATGATTTTAATTACCAATTGTGCTCATAAATCTCTACTCGCAACTAAATAAGGAACAATGCTCACACAGCCATGAGGACTCTTCCGTAGTACATTGAACTATAGATTTGTCCCAGGAGTTAGATCTAAAGGGAAATTGGTACAAGAAAGAAGTCTATCGGTCTAAACGGAATTGGTGTTTTTGCGGTCTTTTACAATGATTTTAATTACCAATTGTGCTCATAAATCTCTACTCGCAACTAAATAAGGAACAATGCTCACACCACAGCCATGAGGACATCTTCCGTAGTACATTGAATATAGATTTGTCCCCAGGAGTTAGATCTAAAGGGAAATTGGTACAAGAAAGAACTCTATCGGTCTAAACGGAATTGGTGTTTTTGCGGTCTTTTACAATGATTTTAATTACCAATTGTGCTCATAAATCTCTACTCGCAACTAAATAAGGAACAATGCTCACACCACAGCCATGAGGACATCTTCCGTAGTACATTGAGCTATAGATTTGTCCCCAGGTTAGATCTAAAGGGGAAATTGGTACAGAAAGAATCTATCGGTCTAAACGGAATTGGTGTTTTTGCGGTCTTTTACAATGATTTTAATTACCAATTGTGCTCATAAATCTCTACTCGCAACTAAATAAGGAACAATGCTCACACCACAGCCATGAGGACATCTTCCGTAGTACATTGAACTATAGATTTGTCCCCAGGAGTTAGATCTAAAGGGGAAATTGGTACAAGAAAGAACTCTATCGGTCTAAACGGAATTGGTGTTTTTGCGGTCTTTTACAATGATTTTAATTACCAATTGTGCTCATAAATCTCTACTCGCAACTAAATAAGGAACAATGCTCACACCAGCCATGAGGACATCTTCCGTAGTACATTGAACTATAGATTTGTCCCCAGGAGTTAGATCTAAAGGGGAAATTGGTACAAGAAAGAAGTCTATCGGTCTAAACGGAATTGGTGTTTTTGCGGTCTTTTACAATGATTTTAATTACCAATTGTGCTCATAAATCTCTACTCGCAACTAAATAAGGAACAATGCTCACACCACAGCCATGAGGACTTCTTCCGTAGTACATTGAACTATAGATTTGTCCCCAGGAGTTAGATCTAAAGGGGAAATTGGTACAAGAAAGAACTCTATCGGTCTAAACGGAATTGGTGTTTTTGCGGTCTTTTACAATGATTTTAATTACCAATTGTGCTCATAAATCTCTACTCGCAACTAAATAAGGAACAATGCTCACACCACAGCCATGAGGACATTTCCGTAGTACATTGAACTATAGATTTGTCCCCAGGAGTTAGATCTAAAGGGGAAATTGGTACAAGAAAGAACTCTATCGGTCTAAACGGAATTGGTGTTTTTGCGGTCTTTTACAATGATTTTAATTACCAATTGTGCTCATAAATCTCTACTCGCAACTAAATAAGGAACAATGCTCACACCACAGCCATGAGGACATCTTCCGTAGTACATTGAACTATAGATTTGTCCCAGGAGTTAGATCTAAAGGGAAATTGGTACAAGAAAGAATCTATCGGTCTAAACGGAATTGGTGTTTTTGCGGTCTTTTACAATGATTTTAATTACCAATTGTGCTCATAAATCTCTACTCGCAACTAAATAAGGAACAATGCTCACACCACAGCCATGAGGATCTTCCGTAGTACATTGAACTATAGATTTGTCCCCAGGAGTAGATCTAAAGGGGAAATTGGTACAAGAAAGAAGTCTATCGGTCTAAACGGAATTGGTGTTTTGTATAAAATTAGTTGTTATACTTGGAGAGCTCAATGTAATGATAATTTGCTAATTATAATTACTAGCAAAAATATGCACCCTCCGAGCGCAAGCATTCAAGTGTTTTAAATGTATGAATTATTAAATTATAAAAAATAATGAAACTAAATAAGAATGCGATAAAAAGGATTTGAACAGAGCGATGTATAATAAAAGATAGAAAATTTGAAAACTAACAACTTCCATAATTTTCCATCACTCCGTCTTCATAAGCTAAATTTTCCTAATCTAACTATTTAGTTACAATAGGAATTAAAGAATAAAATTACAGTTATTTCTTCTTGTATAGATTTTTTAAAAAGATTTATTTTTGCTCATATCTATTAAAATAAAACCACCACAATTAGAAATCCATAATACCAAGCACATATTTTATAAAACCAAATTTAAAGATCATATGTAATTAGCCTTCCGTTAACACTGTAAACCGGCTATTTTGTTGTACATATAAAATACACGCTGCATATTAATTGTACGTAGATAAGGCCAAATAATGATAATATTTTAAAACAATTTTATCAATAATTGAGGTTTAAATAAAAATAAAATCATGCAGAATGTGACGTAAATAACTATGGGAATTGTGAGTTGGTTACTGTTAGTTTCGATTACAGACAGACTGACATACAATCTTCATTATAATTTATATAATCTCCAGCAGCAATACTTATGTGATTGTTTACAAAAAGCATAAATATCTGTCGTATTAGCTGTTATAATTTATTTCAACCAAAATTTTTCATCTTTGAGAACATTAGCCTTCTTCAGACCGCAATACAAGTGAAAGAAAATGAAAAAACATTATATATATATATATATATATATATATTATATATTATATATAATATATATATGGAGAAAAAATGAGTAAAGAAAAGAAATGTAGATGGATAAAAATGAATTTTATCTGATATCACTTTTAATCGATATCATTACACATGTGTTTCGGTCCGTTTATCAAAATGTATACGGATTACGCTAATTATTATTATTAATTATTATTATTATTATTATTATTATTATATTATTATTAAAATAATCAGATGGGAGTTGAATTGATGATGATGATAATAATATAGGAAAATGTAAAAATATTCCGTACACAGAAGGATTTTTTACCGACCTTCATCAAAGTGAATTTTTAATTTTTTGAGTAGAGATAAAATCCGTTGGGGACAAAAACAGAATTTTAATGTTCGAAAAAAGAATATTTTTCTGAATGTCGGTAAAAAATCTCGCTGTGTACGGAATATTTTTA
>CM042138.1:136379679-136392179 GCA_023376005.1 Doryteuthis pealeii | reverse complement strand
CCCATAAAAGAAGGTTTGAGAGGCAAACATTATTCCAGTAACGAGGAAATGAAATCTATAGTGAAGAAGTGGCTCAAAAAACAGTCAACAGAATTATACATACTCTCATTCGACGGTGGAATATTGCAATTGAGAGAAGCGGTGACTATGTGGAGAAATAGGGATTACCAGAGGACCAACTTCCTTTTGATATATAATACATGTCCCTGTGTTGGTAATTCTACCTGTCCTAAACAAAATGGCATTACCTTTTGACTCATCCTCGTTCATTAAGTAAATACATTAGACACATGAACATAGTGGTGTAGGCCGACCAGCAAAATCATCAATCAGTTCTGTGCAGATTCTGGATGCTGCGTGTGAGACCGGTCAGGAGCGATGACCGATAAGGATGTTTTTTTTTACTCACCTTCGTATATTCAAATAGAGAGTTTGTGTGTCTGTGTCTTTGTACCGTTTGGGATTTTTCTTTCACTTCAAATGTAAGAGGATATCAAATTCGTCCAGAAGGATTAGTTTGATTTGATCAAATGATATATGCACAAACCAGAATCTGTTCTATAAAATAAGATCCATAAAATTATCTGCGACTTTGAGATACCAACGGATCACTTAATACTGGTTAAAAGGTTTACTTTTGTTTTCTTTGTTTACTGGTATATTAACCACCGTTGGTTATTCAATGCCAAATCCACCCTTCTAGAAGAACAGTTGTGGTAGTATTTAACCTATAACTGGGGTCATGAGAGGTCCATACCTTCTCCAAGAGTATTAGTCAGAAAGTGAGCGTAATAGTAAGATTGGAGTTTGAACTCGCTTACTATGAATTTGCAGTCCAGAACGCTAGCCACTACGCCGTTGCAGTATTATACTGATGAAATATTTTTCCGATTCATAGAAGGTTTTCTTTTTCAGTTTCTTCAGAATAGGTAAATAAATAAAACAAATAGATAAAACATTATTTTCTAATTGCATCAGCTAAAAATGTCACTGTTTTCTTAGTGATCTAAAATCTGAATTATATAAGCACAATTTATATCAACTTGGTTTGGTTTCTTTGTTTAATGACACTTTAGCCTTAGTGAATACCTAATCCATCCTTGTTGAAAAACAGCAGTGGTTCTATTCAACCCATAGCTCGGGGGATACGGGGATTCATGGAACAGCTAAGGGCAAAAACAGGAGGCCTATTTTAAAACGTTTGAGAGCAACGCATTTTCCTTTCGGTTTGAGATTTTGTTAGTTCACTTCTTTAGTAGTATTAAGAAATTCAAAGAAAAGTTATTTTGTATCCTTTGATATTGTAACTTAACAAAGATTACTAAATGAGAAATAACTGTTACGATTTTGGTGGCCATCCTTTAGGCTTCAAGCAAAAGCGCTTGTACGTAGAGATCCTTAGTGCTAAACAGAGCGTGATCCTTGGTAAATAATCCTTTGGTTGTTCCTTGGTGCTGCTCATTTTTGCAATTCCTTCGTCAATGCTTGCAAATGGACTTCTCTCAGTATCAGCGATTAAGTAGTTAACTAGCCACCTATTCGGGCTTTTTGGTTGGCTGAAGTATAAACCACGTGACCTCGCTTAGTCTATAAATTCAAGTGGTGTATTGTAGCCCACCATATATCCACCAAATATCCATGGAGGCGCGTGGTCTAATGGTTAGAGTCGTGGGAAATGGACTCGTAGACCCGAGTTCAATTCCTGGACGAAACTGTTTGCCTTTCACATGGCGCTAATACCCTTGGGAAAGATATCCAATTCTCCCTCCAGCTATGGGCAAATAGCAGGGCAGACTGGGCTCTTTATCCATGGCTAGGTAATCAGTCTAGGAGAAGGAAAACTCTGAATTCAAACCTGTTAAACTCCGCTTAAGAAATTGACCTTGTGTCCCATCCTGCTCGTGCGGAGGAGTTGGTAAATATATATATCCACCAAAATCTTCCAACAACAACCAAACGGAGGTTGGAAATGGAATGGAATCTTCATAACATAATACAATACTCCTCAACGATGTGAAAAAGGTATACCACTGCTAGTGGTATAAGGCTACTCAGTCAGCATAATACTCCCGTATTTATGAGGATTTGGACATAACCATTAATATTGATATGTAGGGTATATAACATATATATTATTTCTGTTTTTTAACAATAAACGTAAAATGGTATAGTTCCGAAGGATATAAAATAGATATTTCAACTGAATAATGGTAAAAGTTATTCTATATGTAAAAGCAAAACTTTCTTTGAATTTCTTAAGTGGACTGCAGAAGCTAATTAGCGAAATCTCAACCCGAAAGTAAAAGTATCACTCCCAAACGTTTTGAAATAGGCCTCCAGTTTTGACCCTTGATTTTCCCATGAAAATGCCTTTAGTATGGAACGGTATAAGTTAGACTATTGAACAGCTGGCTTTAGAAAACGAGTGATCAGCAGAATATGATACAAGGTCAATATTCAAGTAGAGTACAGTTGGTTTGAAGTCATAGTTTTTCTTCTCCTAGACTGGTTGGTATACCAAGGCTAAATAACCCAGTTTGTCCTATTATTTTTACCATACCTGCGGAGGGGGTGAACAGACGGATTCGTGTATTTTCTGAGTTCATTATCACGAAGTATAGATAAGCAACACACACACACACACACACACACACACACACACATACACACACACATATATATATATATATATATATATATATATATAAAAGGTGTTCGGGATAAATTTGACAGTTTCATAAGGAAAAAGAAAAAATGCTTGGTAACTACAAAATTTGATGGGTTGTAAAGAAATTCAACAGGCACGGAAATTACACTACTGTCCACAAGTTCCACTCAAAATAACCATAATTAGCGTCGATCACAGCCTCAATCCTGCCCCAGAACCTGGAGCAAGCTGATGTTACAGTTTCCCTGGGAAGGGTCTCAAAATACCTTAATTCAGTCGATTAACTGTCTTTTGTGTTACTGGCACGGTGATTGGTGTTTTTCTCAACAGCGCTACATACATAATAATCTATGGGGTTTAAGATCTGGGGAGTTTGGAGGCCAAACAGAGGGACTGGTGTAGTCGTAAAAATTCGCCGACAACCATTTTTGACTTTTCCCAGAGGTGTGGCAGGGGGCCGGATTCTGCTGCCATACATATGGCTTACCATTGGCTACCCTTGTTATCCTGGGCTAGAATACTGTGTTTAGAAACTCCACGTAGGCCTCTTAGGATCCTCCAACACTTTTTTCTGTAGATTTCTGTGGAATTCTGCTGTACGAACGTGATCAGATCGTCTGTTATGTTGCTTTCTTCTAGCCACAGCCTCGTAGTCTCCATTGCAATTTTCCAGTTCATGCCTGATTGTTTTTACAGTGTTCAGGGAGCATTGGGCAGCAACGATAATCTTATTTTGATGGCCGGTGCAGATCATAATGATACAAGTTATTCTCTTCCATGGTTCAGGTGGGTTCCAGTCATCCATTCTATCTGTCATCACGTATATGAATGGAGAAGAAGGGTCCAAGCTTTTAAATGATGCGTAGTGTGCGTCAGTACCTCCAACCTACGGAGAAAAAAACAACCAAATATAAATATGTCAAATTTATCCTGAACACCCTGTATATATGAATATGTCACATAGTTACAATCTCCAATGAGACTAACTTGCCTAAGACATGGTAGTATGTATTTACCCCCACCCCCGCCACAGGCAGGATGTAACACAAGGTCAACTTTTAAGCGGAGTACAGCTGGTTTGAATTCGGAGTTTTTCTTCCCATTAGACTGGTTTCCTAACCAGTGCTAAAGAACCCAGTTTGCCCTATTACTTACTCATAGCAGTAGGAATGGGGGAAGATGGATTTCAACGCTTCTCAAGGGCATTAGCGTGAAGTGAAACGGAACAGCCTCATTCAATGAGCTGAATTCGGGTTGACGATATCATTTCTTGTTGTGATAACCGTTACACTATGTCATAAATTAGTAAATATCTAGAAAATAAAAATGCTTATTTCATTCTTAACCAAATATAAAGTAAATTGGTGGAGTGACCTATTGTCTGTGTCAGCCGGACAGCGAGGGATTATGTCCCCTTTTCGCTAGCGGAGATTGTTTGGAATGAGGTGGAGCGCCACACCTACCATCAGTTTCTTACTTTACCGTACAGTTCAGATTACTCCAGCAGTGCTACACATACTGGGACCGGTATCGAACCCAGAACCTTGCGATTCCTTGGCGGGTGCTCTACCGGCTGAGCTTAACCGTGCCAGCCAAACCAAATACATCAATATTTTATTATTTCTAGTAGAAGATTATAAAATCAAAACGGATATTATTATGTATTGTTTCTTATAGAATTTAGCAGAGGGCACCCGACCAGTAGGGAGACCACGCCTGCGCTTTAAAGATGTCTGTAAGAGAAACATGAAGACATGCCACAGTAACACCAACATATGGGAGGCTTGTATAGAAGACCGTGCGACCTGGCGACTCCTCGTCAAACAAATGACAAAAATGGGTGAAAAAGAGAGGAAAGAAGCCGCCACGGAAAAGAGAGCCAAAAGGAAGGAGAGACAACAGCATCTCCAGCAAGCATCACTGTTTGTTTGCAGTCACTGCACCAGAGATTGTCATTCAAAAATTGGTCTGTTCAGTCACTCACGCAGCTGAAGATAAAAAATGGACACTACGCTATCGTCTTTAGAAGACGGAAGGATGCCAACACATTATAGAATTTACCGCTTTGAAACTATGTAATTAAAAATAAAATTACAACAACTTTTTAACACGAAATAAAGGATATACTTATTTTTGGATTATTACTATACATAGGGCTGTAGAGTTTGTTTATTGGTTGGTTTGGTTGGTTGGTTTTAAACCATCCTAATGTGGTTTGTTTTATGCTGAAATCATTTAAAAAACAATGGTCTACTAATATATTATATATTATCACCCTCCGCACGAGCAGGATGCGACCAACAGGTCAATTTCTTAAGCGGAGTTTAAAGGTTTGAATTCATAGTTTTCCTTCTCCTAGACTGGTTACCTAGCCATGGTTAAAGAGCCAGTCTCTCCTGCTATTTACCTAGCTGGATGGAGAATTGGATTCATACCTTTCCCATTTGTGAAATGCAAACAGCTTCGTCCTGGAATTGAACTCGGGTCCGAGTCCATTTCCTACAAACTCTAACCATTAGACCACGTGCTTCTACTAATATAAACGGTAGTAAATCCCCAAGGCTAAAGAACCCAGTCCCGCCTACTATTAACTCATAGCTGGGGAGGTGAGAAAAGAAGAAGATGAGAGAGAGAGAGAGAGAGAGAAGAGAGAGAGAGAGAGAGAGAGAGAAGAGAGAGAGAGAGAGAGAGAGAAGGATGAGATCTAAGCCTTTGCTTATGGCATTAGCGTGAAGTGAAACGTAAACAGCCTCACTCAGGATTTGAACCATGGTCGTTGATTCCATATCCTGCTACCATAACCGTTACGCTAATCGCTCTTGCATACTGAATTGGCCTGGATAATCTACTTTGATAAGGAAACAAGCCTTTTGATCGGTAAATAATGAAACATGTTTTAAGGACGTGTTAAAGCACAACTGAGGCATGAAACAAAGTAATTTTGATTGAATTTCACGCACATGATTAGCTCGTGGGAAAATGCTGTTTCTACCATGAGTGATTTTCTTCTATATACGTCAAGACAAAGGTTGATATCAAAGGTTTGATCAGGTCAATAATCTATCTGTTAATCAATGGATTATCCTTGTTGAGATATTCAAATTTATATTCATGAATGAATTTTTTATTCCGTTTCCTCTCTTAAAGATTGATTATTCATTTTCTGGCATGTCTAGGGTTATTTTATGCCTAGAGGTTCAGGAATCGCGTTCATTGTACATTCATATTCATGAATACATTTTTAATTCCGTTTCCTCCCTTAAAGAGTGATTATTCCTTTTCTGGCATGTTTAGGTTTATTTTATGCTTAGAGGTTAAGGAATCGCGTTCATGGTACGTTCATATTCATGAATGCATATTTTGGTCCGTTTCCTCTTTTAAGTATCGATTGATTAATTTTCTGGCATGTCTAGGGTTATTTTATGCTTAGAGGTTAAGTAATCGCGTTCATCGTATGTTGATATTTACATTCTGTGTGTAATTATTTCTTAACATTTTTTCCATACGGTCCTATCAAATAGGAATATTCTTAAACAGCTCTATTTAACCCTATAGGACCCTAAAAGGTATTACTACTGCGGGAGGCACCCGCGATGTAATGGTTATCGGCGTATGAAATGGAAACGACGGCGAGTTCAAATCCTGAATGAAACTGGTTGCATTTTACATACCGCTAATACTCTTGGGAAAGGTATGCATCCACCTATCTCCACCCCTGGAGCTATGGGTAAATAATAGGGCATTTAAGACTATTTAACACTGGTATGGCAACCGGTATAGGAAAACTCTGAATTCAAACTTTGTTTAAACTTGATAGTTGTGTTGCATCTTGTTCGTGCGGTGTAGTTTGGTAAATACATACCACTCTGGGTCAGAGTAATGGTAACGAAGGGTACCCCAAACTCATCAGGTTAAAACTGGGAGCCTCACCATCAGATGGCATTTTAGTTTCATAACCAGAGGACTCATTCTGGGGTATAAGCCAACATTTCTGACAGGGTTTATATCATCTTTATAGAGCAATATTGGTTCTATTAAATATATTGAAACAAAAACGAAAAAAACGAAAAAAAAAAAAAAAAAAAGCAAAGAGAAACGCGGAGAGTAAAAAATCATTTTAATAATATTTTTTAACCTTAGGGTAAATTATTTCGCCAAACGGGACATGTTTTTTTTATATATTTATTTATTCTATTTACTGATTTTTTATTTTTTTTTTCTCAAAGAATTATTGGATTTGGAATTCGAAACCATATGTGACTATTTCCTCAAGGACGACATGTCATTGATATTCCAAGAAAAAAAGTGGCAGAGTTTTCCGGTAGACACTTACATGGAATTGACATTTCCATTTGTGGCCATTTCACGCACACACTAATATGCTAGTATTAGTTGTGTATGTGTCATAGATACATTAACCATATTGCAACACACAGCACACACACACACACACACACACATCATATTATACTATATAGTATATCTATATATATCTTATTAAATGGAATTGTGTGTTTTTCTGTTCTGTAACCGAAACTGGATAACATTCCTACTCAAGTCCAATTCCCTTAGTTATTTGCATCACATTCTCCATGATTATTTATTTTTTATCTAAACGCCTCAATTATTAATAAAATTGTCTTACATTAATTAATATTACTGTTAACTATGTCCTACATACTGCACAACATGCAATTATATTTATATATACAAAAATAAGCCGGTTTACAGTGTGAAACGGAGGACTAATTTGCATATTAATATTAAAAAATCAGGAATTAATTAATATGTGCTTAGTTTATTGGATTCTAACTGGTTTTGGTTTTTATTCTATGAATTAAAGCAAAATTCTTTCAATGAATCTTAATGAATCCATTACAAGAAAAAATAACTGTCATTTTTCTTTACTTGCTTCTTAATAACTAAAATTACTTAATTAGAAAAAATAACAATGAATAGACGAGAGTGATGAAGAGTAGCTTTCAGTTGTTTCCATTTTTTTTATACCCCTTCCTGTTTCAAATCTTTTTATCTGTATTCTTAAATTTAGTTCCGTTAGACTTTTCTAATTTAATCACAATATTTATTTACATTAAAAACTTAAATACTTGCACGCCGGAGGGTGCATATATTTGCTAGCTGATATTATAAGAGCAGTTTTTAATTTGCTTTGAAGGCATTGTTATATATCGGTTTGGGTTGATTTTGAGGCTATCACAAGTGCAGGTGTAAGAATAAGGTGAACAATGGTGTGTGTGCTTCAACCTGTATATTATTCTTGAATTTTCGCAGATAAAATCCTCTTTTTCAGAAGATCACTGAACTGAAGTGTCTTGTTAAGGCTTACTAGAAACAAGACGATTCAGTTCCAAGTGATCTTCTGAAAAAGAGATTTTATCTCGAAATTCAAGGGAATAAAATATCAGGGTTAGCACACAACACCATTGTTACCTTATTCATTACAGCTGCATTGTGATAGCTTCAAAATCCATCTGCCAAACCGATATATATTTATATAAATAATATAAAATAATATATATATATATATTAATGTTATTTGCTATTAATTATCGATAAATAGTACTTTATATCGTGATAGAGCATGTATATTTAAAATTCGAATTGTGTAAGATATTTGAGTCAACGATTTTTAGTCATGAGAGTTTTTTCTCACTTTGCGATCATTAGTCTGGTGATTGTATAGGGAGAAAAACTGATGGTCACAAGCCGGTTGAATATAATATAATAATATATATATATATATATATATTTATGTACGGAGAGCGGATAATGTAAATGCCGACAAAATGGATTGAATTGAGGAAAATGTGGATAAAACACAAAACAAACTTCGTTCAATGATATTTTTACATCGGTATGTACGAAGCTTTTGTCAACTTGTATTTTGAAGACAACTGAGATTCCAGCTCTGATTTTATGCTGGAAAATAGTAATTAGGAGTGACAGAAGAGGAGAGGTTGGTCGGATGCGTGTAAGGTGGGTCCGTTTATACGACGTGAATATCAATTGCAACATTGTTTTGTGTTTTAACCGCATTTGGCCTCAATTTTCAATTTCACACAACACGCACCCACACACACCCACACACACACACACACACACCATATAATATATATATAATATATTATATATAATAATATATATATCTGTTGTGTGTGTGTAGAAATTTTTTTCAGAAAACAAACACAGGGTGTCATGAACGATGGAAAGTCTTTAATGTCGATACTTAAGTATTTCGGTTTTTTTTAAAATAAAACCTTCTCGGACATGGGAAAATTTTGTATGAGTAAAGAGCATGAAGATGTTCAGTGGTATGATTGAAATGTGTGATTACAACATTCAACATACCTAAACATCTTCAGCTAATATATATATATATATATATATATATATATATATGATTTATGGTTAATATAAAAGTTGGCAGCGTCTCCTGTTTGTAATCAACCGGACACGTCAGAGAGTCAAATCCCTTTTTCGCTAGCCGCCTAGCCATGGAGATGTTTTTTTTCTTTGTTATTTCGTTGAGGTGGAGCACCACACTTACCGTCAGCTGAGCAATGTAGTAAATCCCTTTTGCTTTGCTGAATTTTGTGGGGAATACTTAAATAATATCGAACAGAAATTTGGGGCAATGTCGTACATTAAAATTTAAAATAAAACTAGTGCTTTATTAAAGTAAAAAAGTAAAATCAGCGGAGTGTACCTCTTGTTGGTAATCTAAGCCAAACAAGGACTAAAGTCATACTGCTTTTCATTAGCAACGACCAGTGAGATTGAGTGCCACACCCGCCGTCAGCATCCAGATGCCTTTACGCGCCACAAATGAGATTTCACAACAACTGTGCTATTCTGTACTAAATTGGGAAAGACAGGTATTGAACCTAAAATCTTGTGAAAAAGAACTTAAAGACTGAGCTAAGTCGGCCATAACGTTGTGAGATTCTCCGATTCGGAAGACTTCAATAGGTTTATTTTTCTCAGCGGCTTATTCTGGACAATAACCAACATTTAACAGGGAGTTTATCATTGTCTTAGGGTTAAAATTATTAAAAGGAACTCCCGCAAAGTTTTCAGCTGCCATAATCCATTATTTTCTTAGTGGGATACAGTCAATTTCAGTCATGATTCCGCGCTATATCACTTAAGGTTTTTCCAAAAAGACGTAACTAATTAAGTTGTAATTCTATTTATTTATTTATTTTCCGTCGCAATTGTAATTCATTTCAATTTACGAGTTGGGGAATCACATTGTTTTAATTTATCATAACGATTAGAAGCGGGCTACCACGGCCATCGATTAGGTAGAAAGGGCGCATACATTTCTTTTTTAGCAGATTCTGGTTTTGGTTTGCTTTTGGTTTTGGTTTTAAGACGGCATATTAACCTCAGTGGGGTCATTTAAAATGCCGATACAGTTTTGAAATAAATGCAATTCTTAAATGATAATACAATTTTTTTATTAAGTACATTATCTTCTAATTTAACCATGATGGGACCTACAGGTACTTACTTAACACTTCTCCGGTCAGGATGTGGAGCATTGATAGGAGCAAAGGGTGGTATTTATAAAGGGGGGCCGTCGTCCACTAATTCCGGCAAACCTCCAGCACTCGCGAACCAGCATCACACTCAGTAGTAGAGTTATGAACGACATTACTCGACGCTACGGCGAGCATAGTTGGTGGCCTGCACGTAACCGAGTCTTCTAGCACCGATTATGGTAAATAAGGTTTGGGGCTGGCACTCACTCATGGGACGCGAGCGGCTCCCATGGAGGGGGATGCTTAGGTAGGGCACACTCAAAGGGTTTGGGAAAATACCTATAGAGGTTCGGACATGAGAGCTTATGACGGGTTGTACCGAAGATGAACTCCGGATGACTCGGGAGGCCCCTCTCCGACCGGCCAAGACTACGGGTCAACAGTGGAGCAAAATTAAAAGTCAAATGCTCAATTAAATAAGGTACCTCACCGGTGATCTGTGGCTCTACTTCCATTAGCATCTGTCCCACGCTCGAAAGTCGGTGAGCACTCGGGCTCGCGTTAAATAGAGTGGACCTTGTGTGTGTGCAGTCTTCATAACATACCTCCTGCAGAGGCTAGTGGTGCGTGCATTTTCGATATACGCACTCTAACCGACAGAGGAGCGATCACAATTTCTGGTCATCTCTCTCACTCACGCACAAAAATTTTAATAGGCTCTTTCGTATGCTTTGTACTGTCGTTGAACAATAGTTCATTCAATATATAATTGCCACATTCTGGGTAGCCACGGAAGCCTCCGACAGTAGAATACCTTACACTCCTGCAGAACGCTTACAGTCGTATTCTATATATGAATGCTCGGTAACAATTCCACACTCACCATACCCGGATTACAGCATGACACGTAATGCATTGAGAACGATTTTACTTGAATATGTGATTATACTTCTGTGCAGGCGCATTGCGAATACCAACAAATGTTATCGTATTAAGCGACGCCACACTTAAATCTCTTAAATGGTTACCGTGCAGGCTCCTCATGTAGAGTAAGTCAGTTCACAGAAGGCTCATCACTGTTTGTTGTCGTCGCACTGGCTCAATATCAAACGCAAGTTGACACTGCTGGTCATGAATACCAGGGAGAGAAGCTTGGACGTGTACCGTAGTGAGTGTTCATTCTTGTGTAGGGGACTTGGAAGAAAACCAAACACCCCCACACAACGGGGCTGCGGCCGTGTCTTTTTGGTTTTACCAAGGGTTTGGAATTATTGTTGGTGGAACGCTTCGTGGCGTATCAAGGCCGAGCGCCTGCGTCAGAGTTGGAGTTTAACTTAGCGGTGTGCAGTGTGAATGTGACGCCCCAAATAGGACTCGACGAATTTCTCAACGCAAAGATCTAAGCGCTGTACGAAGCCTTAGGAACGTCTGGAGACGAGGACAGTAAAGACTCTGTGGTCGCACGCAAGGTTTTATATGTGTCAGTGCCCTGTTATCTTAAGGTTTCTGCTATTATACGTGTTGGCTCTGGAGCTCAAATAAACGTTCTTTGTTGGTGACCGTGGGAGAGGAAAAGTGTATTGGCAAGAGCAACGGAAAAAACAGTAATTTTTAGGCGTACAAGGGATTAAAACTAACTGAAAAATACTTAGATATTGTCACATTTGATATAGATCGGTGACAATGTCACACAATTCTGTGTGCGAACTCAAAAAACGGGTTAGCGGCCTTTTAGGATACTCCTGTATTCAAACATAACATGGATAAATCTCCACTCCTAAGCTCAGAAAGATCATGTTGGTTGATGTCTTGGCGTCGTCCCTGCTCGGTTGCGTATATATTTGTACCAGATACGTCGATTGGCCCCATTTTTCCCTTACGTGCGTCATAGGGGGATGTATCAGCCATGCATAAAAAGTTCCTCTAATAACTTCCGAAAAGTTCGGCACTTTTTTTTCGTTAGACAACACGACCGCCAAATTCGGCTTATCATGAAAACGGAGTCACTGATTTTATACTTGAGGCTCACCACCCGCACCTCCGAGCCGTAGGCACAAGCAGTATACCATTGGAGCCCCTCCACCTCGCACAGCACAGAAGAAGTAGATAATTTTGAGTGACGTCGGTAGCTCGTTAGCACCAGTTGTCCAGCAGTCGCCGTCCAATGCGCAATGAAAGTCAGGGAGGTGGCATTTCATTCAGTATCGGATGCGGATGCGCCGCGGGGCGCCGATCCGGGCACAGGTGAGGTCTGATGGGCACACACACCAAAGAACTTTTTAGAAGACAGCAAGTCTAGCAGGTTCCACATGACGGTAAGACATAGG
>CM042138.1:136369924-136379579 GCA_023376005.1 Doryteuthis pealeii | reverse complement strand
AGTTAACCCGCCCTATCGGCTAGGGCTTTAGAATACACAGTCTGCACCTCTGCGTAGGGGTAAGCACCCTCCAATGGATCCTCTTGTTGATACATAAAGGATGGAAAACCAGGTGGCTGAGCCAGTCCATGACGTGCAACACTCCACTTTGGCCCTTATTGGGCTAGACAGCGGTTGGGCTCCCTCCAATCATCGGCTGCCAGGTCAATCCCTAACACCTATATGATTGCCCCAACCCATTACCCTTATGGCCTGTTCCAGCCCTATTATATATGGGTGATAGAAGGTGGTGACTGAGAGTCTTCAGTCCGTAAAATGACGTAAAATCTATCTGATGTAAGCTCCAGTTCTTGGGGAGCTCTGGGAATGTGGGGAACCCCTTCATCACCATTTACTCCCGGGTCCACTCTGACCCGGAGTGGTAGTACATGTAAGGGGTCCCATCGATGGCTTAAATAGAAAAAAAGTATTTATAAAAAATGAGCATCCATTAAGAATGGAATTTATTTCAAAACTTTTTTCAGCATTAAATGACCCACTGAGGTTGATATGCCGTTAAAAACAAACCAGGCCAAAATCAGATTGATATGTTTGCCGCGGAGTGCGCATATTTTGCTAGTATTATGAGACATTTACTTATTCTTTTTACAGCTACATATTCTTTTTGCTACAGAATTTCAACGCTGTTATGTTTAATTGATTAATTGATTGATATTTCAACCCATCTCGAGTTATCTTAAACATGGACGTTAGGGAATCGTGTTCGTTGTATATTTATATCTAATTTATTTGTATTGTTTCTTAAGAGTTTTTTTATTCACACGTCCTATCGAATGCGAATTATGCTTAAACAGATCTATATACCTATAGATGGGACCTTAACAGATACTACCACTCCTGTGAGAGTGGTCCTTGACCAGGCTGATGGTATTTCACATCACGCTGGTATAGATTGTGAAAGAGTGAGTGAGTGAGATAGATATCCGAAAAGCTACATGGTATAGTTTTATCGTTGCAACGAAAGATAAATGTTTCAGAATCAATTAATTTATTCAAGTCCATGGTCATCCATTGGATTAGGATGGGCGGAACAGATCCATTTTCCGGGATCAGCAGATCTTTTTGAACTATCCCTGGATCGACTTACTTTTTGACGCGGATCAGGGATCATTCAGTGGGTCGTACTAGCTTACATTGGAAAAGGTGACGTGTGCAGCAGCTTTTCATCCCGGAGACAAATTATCATTGGATAATACAGCATCTTTTATAAATAGTATCTCTTTCTCGTGGGTCTATTTAAAAGTTATATATTTTAGACCACACACCCTAAACTCGGACATCATATTCTTTTTTTTTAGATTTTTATTTCATTAATTTTTGATTTAATTTTTACAGTTGACGATGTCCTCTCTTTATGGTGTATTTTTTCTATGAGAGAGAGAGAGAAGAGAGAGAGAGAGAGAGAGAGAGAGAGAGAGAGAGAGAGAGAGAGAGGGGCGTAGAAATAACCCAGTATAAAGAAAGGAGATCGCCAAACTGTAAAAGTGAAATAAAAAAAATATGAAATGGAAATCTAAGAAAAAAGAGGAAATTGTGACGCGGTCTAAGTCTGTGGTCTACAGAAAAAACTTTTAAAATGGAACACAAGATATATATAGCTCAGTCGGTAGAGCGTTCGGCTAGAAACCACATGGTTCCTAGTTCGATAACGGCCTTCGCCAACTCAGCATATGAGTAGCACAGGAATCGGTGCGGTAAAGCAAGGAGCTGATGGTAGGTGTGGCGCTCCACCTCAGACGCTAAAATAATCTCATTGGTCTAGCGCTAATGAAAAGAGGATAAACTCCCTCACTGTATGGCTCATACTGACATTAGGCCGCCCCGACGACTTTACTATATATATATATATATATATATATATATATAATATAGAAGAGAGAGAAGAGAGGAGAGAGAGAGACATCTCTTTCTTGACGTTCATTTTTTCAAGTTTGTATTTATGATCACAGACCCTAGACCCGAGTAACATTTCCTTTTTAAATAGATTTTCTTTTTTAAAAAATATCTATTTTCCGTTTTTTTTTTCTCAATGAACTCATTCTGTTCCATTGGATTTTTCTGTTTTGTTCCTTGATGTATCAACTTTCCAACCCTCTTTCAGCTCTTTTCTCTTCGTAAAGTATTTTACTTATTCATTCCTTTATTTTTCTTTCCTTCATTTTTATCACTCTTAGCTTTCTTCGCTTGATCTTTGTATTCTTTTTTCTCTGTATTCCGATACCTTTCTCAATCCGAGTCTTCTCTCTTCCTTCTCTTGTTCCCATTTTTCTCTTTCTTTTCATCTTCCGCTTTTCTCACCCCCCCGACCCACCGCTTCTTTTTTTCCCTTCTCCAATTTCCTTCTCGCCCGAATATTTTTCAAAACGCCATCTCTCAGTTTGCTCATTTTAGCCTCTTTCATGGCTCCCCGGTGCGTCACTCACAACGGGTCTTCAGTCCGCTGCCAATCTAGATCACATGAAAGTCTCATTCTCCGTTGTTGGTAAGTGGCCATAACTCTAGCGAACGGCACAAGTTTCATTAACGGCGACCAGCAGCGAAACTTCCGGCCAAACGGCCTCAGGTGTCATGACCCATAGTCAAGCTTCAATATGTTGCCAAGCATCCGCATCGTGCCCGACCCTGGGGCTTGTAGGTATCGCTGGAGCGACCAGTGTTCAGAACGGTGAACTTGGCCAAGGGCCAGTTTCACTTTTCACACTGATTGATATTGACACTATATCAACCCAACGCCAAACTATCCACCAAAGATATCATAGCTTTGTGACGAAGACTTTATTTTGTCTCTTTCTTTAGTTTATTTCTTTTTCTTTCTTCGTTCCTTTATTCTTTTTTCAAATGTTTTGCGTCGTTGCATATTTTCTATCTTATTGCTTGTTTATCTTTATGCTTGTTTTCCTGATATTTTCTCTTTTTCTTTTTTTGTGAATTCAATTTCTTTCTTTTTTTTCTTGTTTTCTAAATTAGTTTTCCTTTCTTTCTTTCTTTCCTTTCTTTCTTTTTTGTTTGTAAATTAGATTTTAATTTTTCTCCCTTTCTTTTGGAAATAATTTTTCCTATTTCTCTTTTTGTAAATGCGTTTCCTTTCTTTTTCTTTCTTCCCTTTTCTATGTAAATTTGATGTTCCTTTCTTTCTTTCGTTCTTTCGTTCTTTCTTTCACTCTTTTTGTAAATTAGGTTTCATTTTTTTCTTCGTTCTTTTGTAAATTATTTCTAATTCTTTCTTTTTATAATTAGTTCTTCTGTTTTTCTTTCTTCCTTTCTTTATGTAAATTTGTTTTCCTTCCCTTTTCTTTCCTTTCTTCCTTTCTTTCTTGCTTTCTTTTTTGTAAATTCGTTTTTCTTTCCTTTTTTGCTTTTTCTCTTTTTGAAAATTCGCCCTCCTTTCTTTGATTGCTCTCTCTTTTTCTTTCACTCTCTCTCTCTTTCACTCTCTCTCTCTTTCACTCTCTCTCTCTCTCTGTAATATAATTTTCTTTTCTTTCTTTCTTTTTTCTTTCTTTATTTTTTTCAAGTTTTTTGCATTTCCTTCATTTTCTAATTTTTCTTCAACTCACTCCTATCAAAATCCTCCTCTTATTCATTCATTTATTTATTCATTTATTTTATTTACTTTTACAGTTTCCCACTTCGATCAACTAAGGAATTACAAACGGTCAGAAATCAACGGTTCTTTCCTTACCGACAGACAGTTATGTGTCCCCTGGTGACAGGCCATCAGTAAATGTTAGCAAGGCAAACAATGAAAATATTTTTGCCATTTTGTCTGTCGATCTCAATACTCTAATGTTTTATCACGATTATTCTCCTTTTCTTACTCTCTCTCTTCTCCAGTTTTCTGTTTCTTCATAAACGAATCTATTCTGCTAGCAATTCTTTTTTGTTTGTGTTCTATATACAGACGCAAAAAAACGTATTTACCTTTGTGCTAGTCGTTTGTTGTTTGTTTCTATATTTGGTATAAGCAAATCCAATACAAAGTCCTCGAGGAACGAGAAACTGTCTCTTTTAAAAAAGCAAACGTTTGATAGCAACTTTTCCGCGGGCCGACACCTTTGTGCTTTGCAGAACACAAGAATCAACTGCTAGAGTTTTTCTTTGAAAGATTTTCAGCTTACTATAAATTTGTGATTTACCTGCTTTGCTTATCTCCAGTGAGAGTCGAATATTGGCGGTCGCCTATTGATATTCTCGAGGCCAATGAGAACGAATCAAACAAAAATCATGAATATTAAATGGAAAAAATACAACAAGAATTATAAACAAACAAAGCAAAAGTAGAATAAGATAAAGAAACTGAAAGGAAAACAAACAAAAACCTAAAACAGACTCGAAAGAAAAGGAATATAGATACACTAAAGATTATGAAAACTACAATTCTTAAAAAAAGCAAAATACTATTAATATCAAAGTTAGGCTATTAGTGGTAGAGATAATCAGGTTATTATACGAGAGTGAGTCAAAAAGTAATGCCATTTTGTTTAGGACAGGTTTAACTACCAACATAGAAACATGTATCGTACGTCAAAATGAAGCTGATCCCCTGTGGATCACATCCCTACTTCTCCACTTAGTCATCATTTCTCTCACTAGCAATGTTTCACCTTTGAATGATAGCATGAATCTCTGCCCCTAAAATTCTGTTGACTGTTCTTTGAGCCGCTTCTTCGCTACATATTTCACTTCCTCGTCACTGGAATAATGTTTGTCTCTCAAACCCTCTTTCATGGGGCTGAAGAGATGATAGTCTGAAGGTGCTAAATCTGGTGAGTAATCTGTAGTGAAAAAGTGGCTCAAAGAATAATAAGCGAATGAAGTAGACTGGTACAAAGGGATACAATAGCAGATATGACTGAGTGAGAAGGGTGTTACGATTCTGATCGCCATTTTAGGCGTTTAGGTTTCCTATTAATAAATCCAATGGTTGAAAAGTGTGCAGTCTCAGTAGTAGAAAGTTTGTTGTATTTCTTGAAATCTTACGTAAACCAAGAGTGTATCTCCTTGTTGCAGAGAATCCAGTTATAGGGTTCCTTCAATCAGAAAATCCCGGTAGCACTGATCCGTGGACAGTCGCAAAATATCTCCAATGCTCGAATGCTTTTCTGGAAATGCCTGCAGCTGCTATTTGGGAAATTCCATAGATATGAGTGTGAACGTCTTTATACCCTAGATAGTCCAACAAAGGATAATCTATTGGGAATTGTGAAAGAAACTAAAGTTTGAACATAATGGACAATTGAAACGTCTGAGAGAAAGTTGTATAGAAGCTATACAAGGATTCTGCATGATATCCTGAATAAAATCCTGGAAGCATCCTCTGGGTTGATTTCATCTTTGTTCAGGCTGAGTATCTTTAACATAATTAAACATGAATATTTTATTTAGTTCTTATAATAAAACACATGATATATATATTAATTTATAGCAAAGTACAGCTACTCATGTACTGAGTTGGCAAAGGCTGGTATCGAACCTGGAACCTTATGATTTCTAGGAAGATGTTCCATCGATTGAGCTAAACCGGCCCCTTCTGTTATGATAAATAAACAGGTATTATTTTTATTGATAGAAACTTGACTAATGATAGTTAATAATAAATGTCTCTATTAACAGACATAAAACAGATCAACTGAGTTAAACCAGCCTTATTTAATATATAGAATACTTTAAAATTTTAGTTGGATTAGAAAAGAAAGTGCGAGGAGATAAAGAATGCTTATAAAAACAAATTTCTCTAAACAAGTCAACTTCTGCTCTTTTCTATAGATATTCATTGAAGATATAAGATATTTCTATATAATAAAAGAAAAATCTTGTTTCTTAATTTCTTGTTTTAATTGATTAACAAAGACTTGTTGTTTTCCTATGTAGCTTTTATTAAAACAAGCCCAGCCCAAAACCGCGCGATGAGAAGCAACATCTCAGAGAGAGTGGACCTCTGCACCCGCTCACACTCACTTTCTGGCCGCAACTAACTAAAAACTGTTACGCGCTTCTACTGGCACGTTTTTCGGGGGTGGGTGGGTGATTCAAGCGAATGTTACCACATGTCAATCATCGGCAGTAACTTCCCACTCAACGCTCCGATTTGAATTTTCTAACGAAGTCAATTTATAAATTTAGAGTACACTACTTATATAATTCATAGGCTATGCATGAATTATGTAACACTGAAGATCAGAGGAAGAATCGAGATCGTCCTGAACAAAGCACAAGTAAGATTAACTAGGATACTTTGAAGTATCCTACTGATCTTAGGAGAGTAGCTTCGGTGAAAATCCACCGGTTACAGCTAATGTGAAAAAATCACAAGGAATAAAATGATCAATTTTAAAAAAGTTACAATCAGACTTAATATACTGTTTTTACACAACAGGTTCTGTCTGAAGTTGTATTTAATAAGACAGAAATAAACAATTAAGTAAAAATCAATATTTTTCAAAATCGTCCCCTTAGTATCTAACAGCTATTTCAGCGATTTTTTTCATTGGTCGAAGTTCCAATGAACTTGATAAGATATAAAGCTGTGCCGTTGTAATGTGTCCAATGAACTGCACATCCTCAAACCTACTACTACTACTACTACTACTACTAATAATAATAATAACAATAATGATAATAACAACAACAACAATAATAATAATAATAATAATACCATCCTACTAAGTAGTATAAACACAAAGTGGAATCTGGCCTGGAGAATAGAACTTTTAGATACAGACGAACCTCCTAATCACGGCTAGGAGACCGGACCTAGTGTTAATTAACCAGAAAAAAAGAAGTCAAATGCATTTTGCCTTTTTGGTGGTTCATGAAAAATAAAATGAAAAGATAAACAAATACCAGGATCTAGCCAGAGAACTTAAAATATTGTGGAACATGAAGACAACGATCCAGACAAAAGAGAACCTGAATCTGTATTAAAATATGCACAAAATAACACAATAAGGACATCAAAGCAAAAAATTTATAATACGTAGCAGATTAACAAGTGTATTTTATGCGTTGACAGATATTGAAACAATTAATCACTTGATAAGCAAATGTCACAAAAGGAATATAAGAGTAGGCCTGATTGGGTGAGAAAGGTTATTCACTGAGAATTGTGAAGTGATTAAAATTTGGCTATACCGAGAAAACATATATGCACAAGCAAAATGAGACCCATAACATTCTCTGGGATTTTGAAATATAAGCTGATTATCTAATCCTGGCCAACGGTGAAAATGTAAGAAAGGTGACAAACTAGACAAATACCAGGACCTTGCCAGAAGGATGAATATAAATTGGAATATGAAGGTTCTTGTTTGGCCACCAATTTCTTTAACGATTTGGTCATCGAAACGGAACGATAGTTAAGTGATGACTGTATATAATTGTGAATTGCTCAGTCGGTAGAGCGTCCGCCTAGGAATCATAAGGTTCCTGGTTCGATACTGGCTCTCGCCAACTCAGCACATAAGTAGCACAGGGATCTGTGCGGTAAAGTCAGGAGCTGATGGTAGGTGTGGCACTCCACCTCAGACGCTAAAATAATCTCTTTGGTCTAGCGCTAGTGAAAAGGGGATAGACTCTCTCGCTGTATGGCTTATACCGACATTAGGCCGCCCGACGACATGAGCCGGTTCAGCTCAAGTGGCAGAGCACTTTGGTTTGAAAGCAGTGTATTAGCCGCTTATCTTCAAGACAAATAACTTTGAATAACTTAAAAATAATTCAATGGGATTTATCTTGAAGATGATCGACCTACACTGGTGGGTCCATGTGTAGGTGTCCATAGAATAACATCACTCATGAGTTCATCCTTGCTTCTCCAGCAGTATCCAGAATTGTTCGCTTCACATATATGGTTTGCGTAACAGAAGGCAGGTGTCTGTACCGCTGTTTTCTTGTGGGATCCTGGTTCCAGGATTCCTTTAAGGCAGTACACAATATCCCATTTTCTGTCTAGTTTATTCTCCAAGTTCTTCGTTAGAATCAATGTTGTGCTGCCGTACAGTAGCACTGATACGGTTACGACATTGATAAAGTGATATGCTACATCTATAAGTAAATAGGGTTCAGTATCTTGGATATAGTATGTATATCTTAGATTTGGTTTGAAAATCACATAGGCGAGAAACTGTCAGTAACCAAGCGCCGTTGACTTCATGTGCTGCACGCTACCCTATCTTTATCTGAAGTTTTTCTAGTCGTCTAAATATTTTTCATAATCCGGGATCTAGCTGAGATAGGAACTGTCCTATACTCTTTACCCTAGCACATTCAACCGATGTATAAATAACAACAAACCTAACATGAATTAAAGTGTATTTAATATAGGTATCAATACACTAAACATCTTCAATAACCAACATACTAATCTTAGCAACCCGCTAAAAAACAAAGTGTTTTTTAACAATACTTGCCTAGATAATAACTTGCTGCCAAAGTAAACTAAACATAGACACACACATGTACACACACACCACACACACACACACACACACATATATATATATATATGTGTGTGTGTGTGTGTGTGTGTGTAAAATATAGGACAAATTGAAAAAACTAACAAGGTGTTCAAATGGATGATATTATAATGTAGAAGCCGACAATATAAATTATAACATCTGAACACCTTGTTTATTCTATTATTTATATACTCACTGTCGAATTAATTACACACACACACACACACACACACACACACACACACACACACACACAAACGCATGCATATATTTATATATGTTTCTATTATTTATATACTCACGTCGGATTAATAACACACACACACACACACGTAACACGCACACACACACACACACAACACACACACAAACAAACGCATATATATATATTTTTCTATATTTATATACTCACCTTCGGATTAATTACACACACACACAACACAAACGCATATATATATATATATATATATATTTCTATTATTTATATACTCACCGTCGGATTAATTACACACACACACGTACACACACACACACACACACCACACACACACACACACACAAAACGCATATATATATATATTTTTTCTATCATTTTATATACTCACCTTCGGATTAATTACACACACACACACGTACACACACACACACACGCACACACACGCATATATTATAATATATATATATAATATATAATATATATAATATAAAACTTTTATGTATGACAAATATTTGTATATTTTGTCTATACATTATTTTGAAAGGCTCTCATGGTACTAATTTAAGTAAAGTTTATATTTTCTCCTTTAATAACTCCGGGCATTAGAGTTGTAAGTGGAAGCTTTGAAATATTAACTTTTAAATAATCGAAGATCAAATCTATGCAGTGTTTTGTAGGATATGGAAACGAAATAATACGACATAACTTCAATTTTAAGACATATATGCATATACTTAAAGACACACACCACACACACACCACACACACACACACACACAACACAAACCTATATATATATGAATATATATACAAATATATATTTGTATATATATATATTTGAGTGTACATGTATGTGTGAGCGTTCGGGCTTAAAAATAGTGGTCCAGGCAGGTTTCATAAACTTTTTTTTGCCTGGAACTGG
>CM042138.1:136332424-136364924 GCA_023376005.1 Doryteuthis pealeii | reverse complement strand
GGTTATGTCATTACGTCAGCTTCCATTTATAATCAGCTAAAGGTATGTTTTTATACACTTGGCACCGCGTGTATAAAAGTATATATATATATATAATATATATATATATATATATATATATTATAAAGATAATCTACTTAGGTCGAGCACTTTTTACATATTAGCTTCTCCTAGCGGTTATACGAATATATATATATATCTTATATACATATATATACATATAAATTGTTTTTTTCTTTTGGCCAAATACTGTACCAATAGATTATTTTTTGTTGGTACGACTATCTTGGTCCTTTCTTTTTTTCAAAAATTTTTTTCTTCCTGGTTGATGTTTGGTAGTATATTTTTACAATCAAACTTTCTGCTGGGTTTTTTTCTCTCCGCAAGGATCTACCAACACGCTTGGTATATATATATATATATATATATATATATAATATATATATATATATATAGAGAGGAGAGAGAGAGAGAGAGAGAGAGAAAGAGAGGGGGGAAGAGGGGAGAGTGAGAGAGTCAGTTTTATGTACGTGTGTATATTTACCCAACCGATTCACCATGTCCAGTATCTCAGTGGGTTACATTGGCTGTTTTGTGGACATTTGGGTTGAACAATGCATATTTGTCAAAATGTATGAGAAACCATACAATGGGCACATGTTTATGGCCCAGAAGTTCTCCAGAAAGCCATTTATAACCTCTAAATAGCTCAATATAGGAATTAATCTAATATTTATTAGACTTTTCAGACACACTTAAAAGCGCGAAAAATAACGCCCAAAACAAGACTTTTGTCGTGTCTTAATAATGCATGGCAGTATTAAGCTTAATGAAATGAATGCACAGTTTGATGTGGATTTAGCTTCCAATATTTATGTTACATAATTCAGGAGCCGCTTATAATTTCTGTACGTACCTGTAGTTAGAATATTTGAATAAAGTTCGTTAGAGTCAGAAGAACGCGATTTCAGTGGAAAGTTACCGTGGCTGATGAATGACAACGATGACATTCCGCCTGATCTTCCTCTAGAGCACACCATTACAGACGCGTCGGAATTAGTTTCAGATGTGAACCAGCACCCGACGAGGGAAGATGTCTCTCATGGTTTGCAACTCACCACGCGGTCGAATCCTGGGCTGGGTTGTTAAATAAAAGCTTTAGAAGAAAACAAGTCTTGTTTATTAAGTAATTTGAAACAAGAGATGACAGCCCGAAAAAATCAACAAAGAAGATCAATCCACAGCAGAAAGCCCTGAAGAGAAGTCAGCCTAACAAGACAATATGGCGGCAGTTAGAAGCAGGAGCAGCGAGAAGCAAGTAAGAACCATCATCTCATCTCATCCATCAATCTGTCTGTCTGTCTGTCTGTCTCTCTCTCTCGCATACAATAAAAATTGGAAGACATATTTTAATGAAAAGATGAATACTTTGAACCGATATTAGAGGGAAAGAAAGAAAGAAAGGCAGACAGACAGACAGACAGAAAGAAAGAAAGAAAGAAAGAAAGAAGATCATAAAAGCAAGGAAGTAAACTCAGAAGGAGAAAGAATGGAAAAAAGAAAAAGACGAACGAATGAAAAGAAAGAAAGAAAGAAAGAAAGAACAACAGAAAGAAAAAAGAATGAAAGAAAAAAAAGACAAAGAAAAAAGAATGAAAATATATAATGAAAGTAAGAAAGGAAGAAAGAATATATACAAAAGTAAAGTGCTATATAACATTTATACTGAAAATCAACTTTGGTGATAAAATATTAGCAATTCAAAGAAAAGTTTCACTATGGATATTTTCCAGAACGAGATGAAATTACACTAAAGATGAAGCATATAGGTACTTGTTTTAGAATATATATATAAAAGTAATTATGAATGTGCGTATATTATATGGACTCGTCAACGCAAGTTCAATTCCTGGACGAAGCTGTTGGCATTTCACTTGACGCTAATATTCTTGGGAAAGGTATGAATCCTATTCTCCCTCCAGCTATTGGTAAATAGCAGGGCAGACTGGACTTTTTAACCATGACTAGGTAACCAGTCTAAGAGAAGGAAAACTCTGAATTCAAACCTGTTAAACTCCGCTTAAGAAATTGACCTTGTGTCGCATCCTGCTTGGGCGGAGGGGTTGGTAAATACATACATATATATATGAAAGTAAAAAAAAAAGTAAACTCAACGGGTAATGTCGGTATCACCTAGACAACGAGGGAGTCTATCCACCTTTCCCTAGCGCTAGACTAAGGAGATTGTTTTTGAGTCAGAGGTAGAGCGCCGAACCTACCACCAGCTCTTCACTTTACCGCACAGATCCATGTGCTACACATACGCTGAGTTGTCGAAGGCTGGTATCGAACAATGAAACTTGCGATTCCTTGGCAAGTGCTCTAGTGTAAGAAGTATATTGTACATCCTTGTTTTCATGATATTCTCAGATATACAGAAACTATTTAGGTATATTTACCCCAAAATAGGCTTTTTTAAAGGGTTTTACCATAAAATTTATTTATAGAATGTAAGATTTTACTGAAATAGTTATAAAATTATTTTACTATACACATGAAAATATATGCACCCTCCGGGTACAAGTATTCAAACTTTAATGTAATAAAATATTATATTCAATTAGAAAGGCTAATAAAACTTAATAAGAATGCAAATAAAATCATTTGAAACAGAGGGGGTACAATTGAAAAATAGAACAACTGAAACTTACTCTTTCATCACTCCCGTCTTTCATTGCTGAATTTTCATGATTTAGCTATTTAGTTAAATTAGGAAATAAAGAATAAGATTACAGTTATTTCTTCTTGTCAAACGATTTCTTTTAAGATTTATCCCCGGGAATTTTGCTCATATTCATTAAGATGAAACAAAACAATTAGAAACCAATAATACTAAGCACATATGTATTAAAATCAATTTTTTAATATCAATATGCAAATTAGCCTTCTCGTTCGCACTGTCAAGATAAGGCCAACAGTATTGATAATGCAAAAAGTAATGGAGGTTTAAATAAAAAAAAAAGACCAGGGAGAATAGGGTGTAAATAAGTAAGGGAATTGTGACTTGAGTAGTGATATAGTTTCAGTTACAGGTAGACAATCGCACAATCTTCATTATGATAAGATGTTAGTCCAAAACATCAGACCATTTCTGGAAACCATTGGGGTATTTTGTTTTAAATTAGGTTATACATGAGCCAGAACGTCATTTCAAATATTGCACTACAATTTCGATAATAAGTTTTCACGCACAAGTTTTATAAAATTGTCAGCTTCAAAACACCGTAAATTTCCGCCCAAAATGATAGTAATTTAAAAGAAAAACGCAATTATGTTCACTTTTGGATTAATACCCTTGGGAAAGGTATGAATCCACTCATCACCCCAGCTATGTATTAGATACTACCGCTACCGTTCATCTACAAGGATGGCTTTGGCATTAAATAACCCCCGAAGGTTGATATGCCATTAAAAAAAAGAAACCAAACGAAACCAAATCAAAATTGCTTAACATTTTTTTTTAGCAATAATCTGCACCAATAAAATCGATGCTTCTGTGGTTGAGCAAACAAACCTCACGGATGATGATCGCTTTTGGTAACCAAGGGGACTTCAAAGAGTTGCTCTCTGTTGTGGTTCCCCTACCAAAAAAAGGGGGGTCAGTTTACTTTCATCCCGAAGGACAAATCAATGAAACTGGCGCTTGTGCTCGTTTATTTTCATGTCTATTTTTTGCTGACCCCCAGTTGATGCAGGGAGGGAAAAAGTGTGTTTACAACCGAATATTGGCGTATATTGATTGGCATTTCAAGACTAAAAGGTGATCGCTTCCACTTAGGATTTCGATGTTCCAGAGTTGGATAATTCAAATAAAAGAAAAAATCTCGATTTCAAAGGAACACGAACAGACAGCCACCCAAAACTATCCACCGTGTTTAGGTACCGTCAGAGTAAACATATACACTCACATATAATCATAGAGAACACTGACTCAGACACGCAGACTCAGACACGCAGACTCAGACACACACATACACACATTTATATAAATACTAGAAGCGGTTACCCGGCGTCGCCTGGGTAGAATATTTACCTCGCATCCCACGTATGCGGGTATGACTCAAGGTCGTTTAATATGGGACCACCCACAGGCCGAAGCTCATGGGATGGCGGGTGCAAAAAATGCGTCAATACCGTCGGCATTCCTCCCCAAGCGGGCGCCTCAGGCACTGCCCCTTTAAATCAAGGGAGCAGATGTTGCCTGGGTAGATAGCACCCTGGGATCAAGCTGTTAATATAACACAAATAGTCCAGTAGACAAAGCAACCGAAATCCAGCCCCGAAGGTTGGGTTATTAGTGCGTTCCTCTGGGTAGAGGGGAATCTTTTAAAAAAGGTAGTCCCGCAGATCCATTATAACTGAATCGTGTGTTTAATCGTTGTAGAATGTCCCATTAAAATCCCTCCGTAAAAAGACCTTGCATTGATCCAGCCACTCTGAAAAGAAACGTTAATGTCTATTATTTAAAATATTAAATGCATAAAGAATTCCACACAATCCAATTAGTCTTTGAAACATAAAACACATATGCACTCCTCATAATTCTTGCAGCGTTTATTATCTATTATGAACTATTATGAAATATCTAATATGTTTATCAAAATAAACATATGTATGTTAGTGTGTGTATTTACCTACCCCCCGCAACCGGCAGAATGTGACAGAGGTCAATTTACTAAGGCTAGAGAATGTAGCCTGTCTTACTATTTACCCATAGCTGCTGGGAGAAGAGAATATTTCAAGACTTTAGCGAAAAGTGAAACACAAACAGTCTCCCATTGTATTTACCCACAGCAGGATGTGTCTGGATTCAGGGTTCTCTTTCCTCTAGACTGGTTGCCTTACCTAGCCCACAGAATCCAATCTGTCCTACTATTTACTTATAGCTTTTGGGGAAGTACAGATGGATTCATTACTTTTTCAAGGGCGTAGAGAAATGCAAGTAGCCCCACCCAAGATTTGAACTCGGGTCACCCTTTCCATTTCCAACGACGATAACCGTTGCCAAATGCGCGCCTAATATCATCCTCTCAGTTTGGTTATTTACAACCATCCACTTTGATATTTGTTAATATTTTCTTTCATATCTATAAAGTATCATCCAGACAGCGAAGGTGTCTATCCCCTTTTCACTAGCGCTAGACCAAGGAGATTGCTTTGGCGTCTGAGGTGGTGCGCCACACCTACCATCAGCTCTATACTTTACCACACAGATCCCTGTGTTACTCATACGCCGAGTTGACGAGGGCCGGCATCGAACCAGTAACTTTGTGGTTCCTAGTTGGACACTCTACCGACTGAGCTTAACCGGCTCTTTCATATCAATAAAGTAAGTAAAGTCGTCGGGTCGGTCTAAAGTCGGTATCAGCCAGACAGCGAGGGAGTCTATCCCCTTTTCACTAGCACTAGACCAAGGAGATTATTTTAGCGTCTGAGGTGGAGCGCCACACCTACCATCAGCTCCTTACTTTACCACACAGATTCTTGTGCTGCTCATAACGCTGAGTTGGCGAGGGTCGGTATCGAACTAGGAACCTCGTGGTTTCTAGCCGAACGCTCTACCGACTGAGCTAACCCGGCTCTTTCATATCAATAGCAGGACTGAAATAATGCTTTTTCCCCTTAAAGAGACATTTCCAATACATTCTTATCATATTTCCGCTCACTAGACTTTATGCGCTTAAAAATACGTTTTGTTCCGCTATAGAGACCGCCGGAAATATCTACTTCCAAAGATGAGATGTTGAATAAGAAAAAGAAAAGAAAATATGACAAATAGACTTAAATACACCGGATGTGGCTCCAAATAAATGCAAGATTTAAAAAATAAATTAGAAAAAAAAAAAAAAACAACAAAAAAAACATTACCCATAACACCTTTCGCAACCAATTAAATCGGTTCCCTCAAAATGTTAGAACTACTTTTTCGGAGCCTATTTACACAGATAAATAGCGTTCAAATTTCATCAGCTATTATGCTATTAATTTAAGATATAATGGTATATTTATTGTATGAGGGAGATTCAAAAAATACCAACACTCTTGTTTTATGGAAGCCGACCTCATCATGGTGGATTAAATAGACAGAATCATGATTAATCTGTAGATGACAAGCTACCTCATCGATAACTCACCGGTTTCCCTTGTAGCGGATTATCTCCCTTTTGCCGGAAGAGTTATCTTCTCGCTGCATTGCTGTTTGTTCCCACTAGGGGACCTCTGGTATTTAAGCGCGTTCATTCAAACGCTGCTGCCTCTTTTTAGCTAGATCTTCTCAAGAACTGCTATGGGCCAGAGTCTATCTACCCCCTTCTCGGTGGGGCTTTGTCCCCCCCCTTACATTACTGTAAGTCTTTATACAGCATCGAATATCCTTTAGTTCCATGTCTGTGTCATTTATATGTTAGGTACATTTGGGTATCTTGTTTATACCTAAATATTGTATATGTATTTACATGTTCTATCTTCCTGTACATTATGTATCTTATCGTCTCCATGTGCTGTTATATATATTAAATGTTTTGTCTCACAGCGTGTCGGAATTGTATATTCAATAATTAACCTTGAATCTTACACCCTGTACCATCGATCTTGGCGAATCTTCCCATTTGGAGTAGCGATTGGCTGGCGTCCTACACCTGTTTCCTGCGTCACGCTCATCCAGTCACTTTTAAAATGATCTCTTCGCTCATATACTTTAAAAGCCTCTAATAAATTTCAGCCTCTAAAACTATTTCCGACAAGAGAAAGTGGGACACCTCCATGGTGCATACTGCTAGTGGTGCAGTCATTTTTACACTGTAAAGACAGTAAACAAAATGACGTGATAAGACTCAAACTTCAATCACATGATCACAAATCTGCCAACTGTATGAATGAGCAAAACACAGTGTGACAATTATATCTATATGTTATGGCTAAAGTGCTGATAATTTCTGACTCTCTCTTATACTCGAAACTCCTGAGAAATATTTTGATCCTTCTTTGGTAGAAAGCCTTGATGCTAAAAATGTTATTTTAGCAAAGCAATCCAATGATTCATGGTCTAATAACCTTTGTTAATGTATTGCATACTCTTCCTATTAGATTCTAACGTCTCTGTTTTCGGGTTCCGGTTCTCTTTCGTTACCATATTTCATCGGGTCGTATCGGATTGGACATCTTCATCAGGATCTCTCTCTCACCCTCTCATCCTCTCTCTCTCTCTCTCTCTTCTCTCTCTCTCTCTCTGGTTCTGGGTTCCATTTTCGGGGTTTTCTGTGTCTCTCTGCGTCCCATCTTTGTTAGTTTTTACAATGTCAGGAACACGGAGACGCATTTTCTGTGTACACGTTTTTATTCAATTCTCGGATATATACTTAAAGCTGCGTCTTTTCCTGCAGTTTTTGTTTTCAAATATATCATACTTATTCATTTGAATGCTGTCTATTGTCTTCAATATATGTTTGCCTTTTTAGCGTGACTGAGCCCATGCTGACTAAAAAAGATAGGTAAAACGCATCCAAAACGCATGTCCAAGGTATGAAACTAAAATGCATCAGTTAGTGAGCTCCATTTCTAGAGATCTGGGGAGTGTGGAATACGCCTTCATTACCATTACCCTTAGGTCCACTCTGACCCGGAGCGGTATTACTTGTTTGGATCCCACATACAGGTCACGGTTTGGTATGGTTTCTTTGTTTTATGGCATATCAATTTTTCTGGACTATTCAATACCAAAACATATAGAAGAGCAGTAATGGTACTATTTAACCCATAGTTAGGGGGATAAGGGGTTCATACCTTTCCCAAGGGTATTAGTTTGAAAGTGAACGTAACAGCGCGACTGGAGATCAAATTTGCTTATTACAATGTCGCAGACCGGCACTTTAGCAACTACGCCACAGAGATTCCCCCTTCTACGGGTCAAGTATATCTGTTTAAGAATTATTCGAATTCGACAGGACTGTGTGCAGACAACAACGACAACAACAGCTCTTAAGTTGGTTTGTTGTTTTACGGCATATCAACCCTCTTCAGGTCGTTTAATGTCGAATCAAATAAGTTTTTGATAAACAAAGGACTCAGTTTGCTCCCTGTACCTGCTCTTGCTTAAGGGGTCACCCAATTAAGTAGTGAACAGGCTCATCATTGCTTAACATCGGTGATATATCAAGAAGCGATGCTTTCAGCGTGACTTGAGTGTAATGCAAATCTTAAGAAACAACTACGCAAGAAATATGAAAATGATCGTACAATACACGCAATTCCCTATAAGGTATGCATAAAATTACCCTAAGCGGGTTTACATGCCATTAAAATCAATCAATTAATCAATCAATCAATATATATTTACAGTAACACTCACAGACACACAGACACACTGACACACACACACACACACACACACTCTTACGAATACACATACACTTACGCATACACACACATGTGGAGATCGTTCAAAAAGTAATAAGCCTAACACAGAAGGACCCAAAGAAACAATGTAATTCATTGTAATTTCAACAAGAATTTTAGAAATTTAAATCAAACACTTATGTGTAAATTAGAGAGTTGGATTTTACAGCATTTCAACCCTTGTTGGGTTATTTTATGCCGAATACGTTTTGTTTTATTCATTCTTGATGGGCACTCAATTTTTAAAGACTCAATTTTTAAACACATTTTTAAACTTATTTATTTTCTATTCAACCCATAGACTTGACTCTAACAGATATTCTCCGAGTAGGTATGGGCTTGGGACTAATGGTGATAAAGGGGTACTCCACATTCCCCAGAGCTCCAGATTCGGAACTTCACCATCAGATATAGTTTAATGCCATACCCAGAACATTAAGACTCAGCCACCGCCTTCTAGCACATATATGATAATAAGGGTTGTGACTTGTCATAAGGTCAATAGTCGGGACAACCTTATGACGTGACTAGTCGATTGTATGAAGGGGGCCTCTTCGACAGCCTGTCTAGCTTAAGTAAAAGTCATAGACTGATCAGCCACCAGAGTTTCATCCTTAAGCATCACGAATCACCACCCACGGTCAACATGTGGCCCTATTTAGGGGACTTACCCCTCTACAGAGGCGCCGTCTCTTTGGGTAAGCGATTGATTTAAATTCTAATAATTCGATGAAAAACTAGGCTAAAAACGGCAATATATTTTTCCGCATTTAACAATATGGAGGCATCTGTGGTGTAATGGTTATTGTCCTAGGAGATAGACATGGCTAAACAAGTTCAAATCATGGATGACGCTTGTTGAATTTCACAGTGCTATTACCCTTGGGAAAGACATGAATTCAACTATTCTCCTTTCAGCTATGGGTAAATAATAGGGCAGCCTGGGCTCTTTAGTCTTTGTTAGGCAACCGGTCTAGAAGAGAATTCAAACCTGTTAAACTCTGCTTAAAAATAGATCTTATTTCACATCATGTGGAGGGGGTGGTAAATCCATAGTGCTTATAACAATATCAATGATGATCATTGTTATTATGCAACTAATAATGATATTGATGATAGCTATGTGCAATTGGGTAAAAGTAGATAAGATATTTAGAAAAATGTTCAATCTAAAAAAAAATATAGGAATTATGCTGGAATTTTGAAAATAAATTTTCTCAATTTTGACACTTGTTTTATTATATCTGGTCTAAAGAAAAACTTTATTTATCAATCAACTCTCATTGAATGTTAGTAAAATGTGAAGAACTTTTAATCTCACATGAAAATCTTTTCTGAATGGGAAGAACATTTGGAAAATATCTAATGTGTGTGCTACAAGAATCATCAAAAGTTTTAACACCCCCCCTAAAAAAATCGATCTACCTTAACTTTTGACTATAATAGCCTACAAAAATATTTCTTCAACCTCGAGTGGCATAAATGAAAATATTCAAAGAATTATTTATACTTTTATATATTAGAGAGGCTGGGGATAGATAGACACAGAAAAAGAATGAATGAGAGAGCGAGAAAGAAAGAAAAGACGGAAAGGAGAGAGAGAGAGAGAGAGAGAGAGAGAGAGAGAGAGAGAGAGAGGGGGAGAGAAAGAGAGATAAAGAGAGAGATTAAGAGAAGAATATTTAAGAGATGGTCAAATTAAAAGAGGAGAGAGATTGGGCAGAGACAGACTGACAAAAAAAAAAGAAAGAAAGGAGAAAGAGACAGGAAGAGAGAAAGAGATAGAGAGAGATAGAGTGAGAGAGACAGACAGACAGATATATTAAGAGAGGGATATATCAAGAGAGGGAGATAGATTGAGGAGAGACAGACAATAAGTAAAAAGTTACAATATAGCGTTATCAGGCTGTGCTTAAAAATGTAAAAGAAGGAAAATCACAACTTTGATTTCTCAATTTGAACCAAAGTCACTGATTGATTGGTTGGTTTGATTTAGTTTTACGGCACGTCAACCCTTGGGTTATTTTATGCCGAAGTTGTTTTTTTTATTCCTTTTTGTTGGCTATTTAAAAATGTTTAAAACACATTTTTACCCTTTTCATCTATTTAACCCATAGATGGAATCATAAGGTGAAAAGAACATTACAAGTATCTCATTGGAAACCCTCCTGAAATACAGATAAAAACCCCATTAAAAATATAAAGATAAACACTCCATAGATAAACTCCGGTACGGAGTTGGGAACATTCTTTGGAAAAATCAAAACGGATTTCGGAGAAATCGATCCACAATTTCTCAGCTTCTGACTATTCGACGAATCGTCAAAGGAGTATGAGCAAAAATATCTCGAGGCAACACTCTTATTGGTAGATTTCTCCAAGGCATTTGACTCCATGCACAGAGGATAGATCAAGCAAATACTTCCAGCATATGATCTCAAAGAAACCGTTAGCGCTATAATAATGCTTTACAAAGACACAAAACCAATAGCTCACTTCCCCGATTCTACCACAGATCACTTTGACATTGTCGCTGGAGTCCTACAAGGAGATACACTAGCACCATTTCTATTTCTATCCTGCCTCGATTACGTTCTAAAAACGTCATTAGCCAAGAAGCAGATGATATCCCACCGATAGGCAGATTAGATGATCTGGCCCTTATCGCAAATACACTTGTTACAATTCATGAGAAGGCATGAATTGTGGACAGTCCTGTAAGTTAGAATATTTGAATTAAATGCCGTTAACTTTAGAATCAAAGAGTTGTTACGTTTGTAAGAGCCATTCCTTGGCCTTATAGCAGAAGCGCTTATCTGATGGAATTGGATTCTTGATAAAGAGTCCGTTGATAATGTGAATCCTTTGGTTACTAAACTGTTCTCAGTTACTGGTAATCATATAAGTCTTTCAAAAGAATTGGTACAGATCCGGCAATCCTATGTGTGTCCGTCCTCAAAGAGCGCAGTTTTAATTATGACCAATGTGGGGGGGGGGTAAGTATTCTATCAGGCCAGTAGTATTGCTAGTGGTTGGTTACAAGAGTCAATCACGTGACCTTAGCTAGTCTATAAATAGAGGTGTGTATTTAGAGCACATCATATATCAAAATAATCCCAACAGGAGTCCCGATGGAAAATTACCGGTGACTGTTAATAACCATTGACCCCTTATAGGCGTGCGATTTTGGCGCCAGGACAGACACGTGATATAGTTTAGTTAGTTAATTCAGATGCGACCTGGCTTTTGAAGGAGAGAGACACGATTGTCGGCTCTTTCGGGGTCCATCTTAATCCCCGCGGCGGAATTAATTATGGGCTAATCAAAAAGGTTTTTTGTTTGTTAAGACAATAATTAAGACAATAACTAGCTCAGCCCAGCAGAGAATTAGCAAGGAAAGAAAGTCAACCCCCATCAGATAGAAGTCAACTAGACAAGATGGCGGCCAGACAAGATAGAAGGAGCAAGTAACCAACAGAGTACCAAGTAAGCTCTATCATCACTATCTCGAATATATCTCTCTGTTTCTCTCTGTCTCTGTCTGTCTCTCTCTTTATTGTATACCCGCGTATGGCAGAAGGGTATATACGGCTATACAACACACTTACACAAGCCGAACTACTGATGCATAGACTGCTCTACGTAAACTCTGATAAAACAGGGTTCATGTATTATGAACAAAATGGAGACATTAGCATATTACATTCAAAGCCCTTATACCTTTGTAGACCAGTTCACCTACCTCAGTAGTAATATCACATATATTTTATATGAAAGGATTCGACTGATATTGTTGTCGATCATATGGAAATCTTATCTTAGTGATTAGATAAAACGGGAATTCTTTCAAACTGTAACTGTATAAGTACTACTGTATGACTGCACCATTTAGAATTTAACGAAACACTTGCAGAGAAATATATATGGGAACTAAACAAGGATGATTCCGGCTGTCTTGAAAATAAAATTAAGAAATAGAAATTTAAGAAAAAGAAAGGAAAAAAAAGAAAAGAGAGAAAAGAAAAAAGAAGAGAAGAGAAAAGAAAGAAAAGAAAAGAAAAAAGAAAAGAAAAGAAAAAAAAAGAAAAAAGAAAGAAAAGAAAAAAGAAAGAGAGGGAAGAAGAAGAAGAAGAAGAAGAAGAAGAAGAAGAAGAAGAAGATGAGTGTGTGTTTGCAAGTGAGACAAGCACACACACACATAGTATCTATCTATCTATCTCTTTCTCTTTCTCCCTCTCCCTCTCTCTCTCTCTCTCTCTCTATATATATATATATATATATATAAGGGGTGACAGATACATAGATAAAGAGAGAGAGTGAGAGAGAGGGGATGAAGAGAGAAAGAGAGAGTGATATATAATATAAAGAATATTCGGTGTAACTCAAAACATGTCACATACGTGTTTTAACGTATGTAAAACAGTAATATACTTTTGCAATTTAATAATAAAGAGACTGCGTCTTACATTCCATACATGACACATTATACTATCGCTCAAACGTACAAGGAAGATTTTAAAATATTTTGTGAACAAAAAACCTTAGCTTTATATCAAATGTTATGATCAAATTAACTTTCTTTTTATGTAAAAATGCCAACATGATTTAATGAACACACACACACACACACACACACACACACACACACAACACACACACACACACATACACACACATCACCACAACACGCGCACGCACGCACACACACAATATATTTATTCTTCCTCTAATAACTTATAGAATAATTATATTAACTTGATGCTTCATCTAATATTAGATAAAACTTCTATCAGGACCCCACTCAAAAAGTGTTTTAATACTGAGTGGTCCTTGGAAGGAATTATTAATCATTTCATTTTTCATTCATATTTACATCATTTTTTAACTATATAATAGTATATTTATATATATTAATATACTATTATTGTTCATTACATAACACACTAATAGCACTTTTCAGATACTTTAATTATTTTTTTTCTTTATCTAAGTGGATCTGAAACTAACATTTGGCTCAATAAAATCTAAATTTACCAATATAT
Source organism: Doryteuthis pealeii (assembly GCA_023376005.1). NCBI lineage: Eukaryota > Metazoa > Mollusca > Cephalopoda > Myopsida > Loliginidae > Doryteuthis > Doryteuthis pealeii. The sequence goes on along the minus strand of CM042138.1, from coordinate 136,351,428 downwards.
ATATATATATATATTGAAAATAAACAAGATCGATAAAAATGAATTATCTTAAAAATTAATGGATAAATTAGGCTAAATTTCATATATTATGTTATATTATGCAGTTTCCTGTCTCTGTGATTATATGGATATTGACTTTTTCTTTTACAGATTTGTTGAACAGATACACACAGATATTATCACTATTTCAATTAATTATCAATAATTCAAAATATATATATAATTTAATATATATAAATAATATATATATAATACGAGAGCGAGTCAAAAAATAATGCCATTTGTGTTTAGGTATTTTACACACAGAATATGTATGTAATAACTGGATCTCTGTGGATCACATCCCTATTTCTCTACATAGTCACCGTTTCTCCCAATACAATGTTCCACTTTCGAATGAGAGCATGTATCCCAGTCCCATAAAATTCTGTTGACTGTTCTTTGAACCACTATTTCACTTACTCGTTACTAAAATAATGTTTGTCCCTCCTCGGCCCCAGGAAAAGGGTTTGCTAAGGCAATCAGTCTAGAAAGAAAACCCTGAATTTAAATCTGTTAAACTCGGCCCCAAAACTGACTTGTCCGTGTGGAGTGGTTGGGTACATACATACATACAAACATACATACATACATACGGAATTTACATTTTTGTGTAGTCGTTGTTTCTTAAGAAGTTTTTTTTTTTACATACGTTACTATTATAGTTATTTCCCTCCTTGCAAAATTTTCCCAGCAGAAAAAAATCTAATTTGTTTAGTTAAATTTAATATTCTAATTCAAATAATATTTCAGTGAGCGACCCAACCTATGTCTACAATTGCAGATTGATTCAATTCTATTAGTCAAAAGATTTTTCTCATACGGGAATTTAATTATAGTTAACTTTTCGTGTAGACATAGTTAGCATGGATCATTTACAGATCTGCACACATTTGATCTTCGTAGGATATTCTATTCAATAATTGGTGTTATGTTCTGATCCTTTAAGTCCCAAATATACCTAGATAGATTTGTTGCATTTCTAAGCTTAATATTAGTAAATTAGTCTTAATTGGTTGTAAATCTAGTTTTGAACTCCGACTTTGTGCATAGAATTTATTTAGATTTGGCATTTGAGTAGTTGTTACTGAGGCCTGGTAAATAGTTATTAATCTTAAATAGGATAAATACTGAAAAGAACAATGGAAAACTATAAATCAGTAATATTCAACCCCTAAAATATAATTAGAATTAAATTTTAACTGTTTTACTAGGTATTATTTATAATTACTATTAAATGAATAACAATACACAAAAGAGAACTAAAAAATAATGCACGAATAAAATAAACCCCACGTGAGAATTGAGAGAAAAATATCAACTAACGAAGCGTTCAACCATTATTATCCGTAAAGAAATGTATCTCAGTTAAACTAAGGAATTATATCGACTTAGTTAAGCGTAGGGTAGGGCCCTGATGGATTGAAACCACCGTAGACCCTTAAATTTTTTCACTATATATATATATATATATATATATATATATATATATATATATATATATATACTGTAAATGAAGGAAAAAACTCTAAACTTGCTTCATTACAATGATTTATTTCAGCCGTATTACTACGGCATCTGCAGGTAATTACAAGAACATGACTCTTACTATGAATTTCCCAAAGTAACATTGCTTTTAAATCTATCAATTTGGGGAGGGTAGGGTTGGTGTCTTAGTTTGAAATGGGCAGGATTAGTTTCTTTGAATGAGGCGGGTTAACTATAATTAAATTCCCGGATAACAAAAATCTTTTGACTATTCCCGCACACACACACACACACACACACACACACACACATATATATATATATATATATATATATATATATACATAACACCTTTCTCACCAATTCTTCTCCTTCCAGACTCCACATTAATATAATTAAAAAAAAACTGTAATACATCACCCCTGATGATGGCACTTCGAAGTGCCGAAAGTACTCGGAAACTGAACTTTGGTGGACTTATCCATCAATTCCACCCAAACATTAAAAAGTTGGCCAGAAAATTAGAAAAGATAAAAAATAAAATTGTTAAACAGGAGATGTGCCTTTTGTTTAATTCTACATATAAATGAAAGAATGCTGCCCAAACACACACACACACACACACACACACACACACACACACACATATATATATATGTAATATAAGATTTTGAAGGCAATTTACAATGCAATATGTGTTGAATTTATTTAACTTTTTTTTTTTCAAAACTAAATATTTTCGGAAGTAAAATTCCATCTTCAGAGTTATTGAAAGTACTAGGTGTTTTTTTTTATAGTACTTATCCCACGGCGATATTGTAATCATCTGATCGCCGTGGGATAAGTACTATAAAAAAAAAACACCTAGTACTTTCAATAACTCTGAAGATGGAATTTACTACTTCCGAAAATATTTAGTTTTGAAAAAAAAAAAAATTAAATAAATTCAACACATATTGCATTGTAAATTGTCTTCAAAATCTTTATATTACACATACACACAATGCTTCAAAGATACTATAAAAACAAACTTTATATATATATATATATATATATATATATATATATATATATATATATATATATATATATATATATATATATATATATATATATGGGGTGTCCATATTAACATACGCATAGGTAATGCACTCTGTATCCTATGTGTGAATGAAAATATGCATGTTTTTATTTTATATTTCTACTTTTCTGAGACTTTATTCTTTTAAAATTGTTGTTTAAAGGTTAAAATCGGCGCCATATTTAAATATATACATATATATATATATTTCGCTTGGAGTTGATTCTCCATTCATTACTTAACATTCTGATGCAATAAAGTAAACTGCCTGACTAGATTCACCATTCCTCTACGTTACGTTTCTACAATTTTTCCTTTCATCCCTTTTTTTGCTTCGAAAAATATGCAACGTTTCTTTGCTTAACTTTCTTTTTCTTTCAAGCGGGTTCTAATCACGTCAGAAGCCGAAAGTTTTCTAATCGTGGCATTAATGTGCACATGGAACTGTCAGTGATAATTACTCTCGATATTTCCTTGCGTATGTCGGCCATGTGTCGGTTCGGCGAAAAAGAGGAGGAGGAGAAGTGGAGGGAGCAGTAAGAAGCAAGAATTCATTTTGACCTTTTAATGAAGACGAATTGAACCAAGCAGTTCCTAAGGCATCGAGATGTATATATATATATATATATATATATATATATATATATATATATATATATAATATATATATATATATAATAAAACAACAACAATAAAACAAACAAAAAAAGCCAATAACAAAAAAAAAATTAAAAAAAAACAACCTACAAAATGTGATGAAATGAGAAATGACTGAGGTGAAAAAAATCTATTAAAGTTTTCTTTCCCCGAAAAAGTAATTACCTGATTTGTAACTTAAGAAATGTTACGATTAAAAATTCAGTCTTCATATAAAACCATTTTTTTTTTGCATCTTCCTTAGATTTTCTCATTTTATTAAGAAAATTTTACTAGACAACAAAAAGAAAACTTTGATATATATATGTGTGTCAAAAAAGTATGGAGATTTTTGTAGTTTTTGACACACCTTGTATTCTGAAAAAGAAAACGTTTCATTCATTGATTTTTTTTTCAGAATACAAGGTCTATGAATGGAACGTTATTTTTTTTTCAGAATAGAAGTTGTGTCATAAAGTACAAAAGATCTCGAGTCTTTTTTGATACACCTTGTATATATATATTTTTTCACGGCTGGTTTTTAAGATCTCAACCATTGAACTCATCTGATGATTGGATTACCATGTTATGAGTGTAAACCCATAATATTACCATTAATTATAATCTGCTCTGCTTATTAGCATTGAGCACCTTTTCATGCCAGTAATTTTTCTCATTTTTTCATTCTCTATTCATCATATTTATATATATATATATATATATATATATTATATATAATATATATATATACATACATACATATGTATATATATATATATATATATATATATTGATATTGATATTGATATTTATCCTAATTCTTACCCTGATGAGCTAGTAAGCGAAACTCTTCGTTGGTAGAGCTGTCTCATTAAGATTAATATTACTATTTGCACTACTTAGGTATAGAGCACTCTTTACATTTTAACTTTAGACAATCCAAGCAGCATATTTATTTTTCCTTTGGCCAAATGTTATAGTGTTAATCGATTATTTTCATTTTTTTCTTTGTAGTAGATCTTTGCTAACAAATTATTTGCCGTTTTTTTCCTTACCGCTAGTGTTTACCGCTAGGATTAGTGTGTGTATATATATATATATATATATATATATATATATATATATATAATAAAACAGTTTACATACCTCGGTAGCAATATCTCATCTACTGAAATGTTAACATACGCATAGGTAAAGCATGGACCGTTATTTCGTTGGAGGCGCGTGGAGTAATAACCATCGTAGAAAATGGAGCGAAACGAATTCAAATTCTGGGTGAAGCTGTTTGGATTTGACATAGTGCTGATATCCTTGCAACCCCCCGAGTCGAATTATATATTATATATATATATACACACACACACACACACACACATATATATATATATATATATATATATATATATATATATATATATATATAAGTTGAAAAATGGAAATAAATCCGACAATATGTTGAAAGGATAAATAAAGGAAATAAATTATTGAATGGATAAAATTAATTTAATGAATTACCTACACGTGTTTCGGCCAGGAGTTTGTTCATGTACACATTTTATTCTATTTATTATTATTTTGAATATGAAATAAAACAATAATAATAGAAAACTATAAAATATTTAAGTATACAAAGAAAATAGTCTTCTTGAGAGTGAAATTGGTACATTTGGGCAGCATCTTTTCATTCAAGCAAATTTGGTTAAAAATAATAGAATCCTTAATCTTTTCAAGTTTTTTTCTTTTTTTCGTTCAGGTTTTCTAAATGATTTTCGTTATAATCTTGAAAGGCATTGACCGAAATAGTTTTATTAGTAAACCAAGTACTTTCGGTTATTTTCTGAACCATTATCAAGTCTGTTTATATTTATATTTAATAGTTTATTCATATAATAAGCATTCTTCGTAATGATAGTTTGGATAAATATAAAGTGCTAAAAAAGTTCGAATGCCTCAGTAGCAATATCTCTTTTACTGAAAGCAATGTTAACATAGGCATAGGGAAAAATGGACTGTTATTGACAGGTTGACGAGAATATAGAAGGTTGATATGCTACTAAACAAAGAAACCAATGCTACTTGTTTAAATGTATATTTTGTTTAATATCTAAACCAAAAAAAAAAGGAGAATATTTTTATTAGCAAATAACTTTTAATATTTAAATTCTAATATTTAATTTTGAATATTGTCCGTATTTTATACCACATGCTTTATAGATATATACAAGGTGTGTCAAAAATATCGAGATTTTTAAATACTTTTTGACACAACTTGTATTCTGAAAAATAACGTTCCATTCATTGTTCATTTCTATCTTGGTAAATCAAGCTCAATCTCGATACTTTTATGACACACCTTGTATGTTGTTTAATATAGGGCATCGTTACTATTCCGTTATGTAGAAAAAAATAACATCATTGGGTTGTAAGTTGCGGCTTCTGAATATTACTCAAATAAATGTTTAATATTTTTAATATCTATATATTAATACTCTAGTTCCATAATCTTCCGACTGTTATCATTTTGTAACACCCTCTGGTTAAAGATGAGACCACCCAAATCATCCAAGATGAAATGCAGAAATGTAAATCCTGATTATATGGTGTTGTTTATCCACCGAATTTTTATTTCTTATGAGTGTCGTCACCTCAACTAAATAATGGACTATTCCGTTTTTTATTATAAAGAAAGAAAGAAAAGAAAAAAGACATGCAACACAGAAAAAATTCTAAGAAAGAAAGAAAGAAAGAAGAAGGAGACATGGGTATAATATATATATATATATATATATATATATATATATATATATATATATAAAATATATATATATATATAGAGAGAGAGGGGGTGAGCGCGCAGAAGCGATAACTCTGATCTGTTTCAATCGAACATAATGAAAAGATGAAAAGAAAGAAAGAAATAAAGAAAGAAAAAAGAGTGACAGAATTAAGTCAAGAATAATATACTTTTTACATATTAAACTATTCTGTAATAGCTTTTATGTAAACATATCAAACATTATAATAATTAAATTATCATACTGTGGTATATCCACAGGTCTTGCTTGTTAATATATTAATATATTTAATAATATTTTTAACCCATGGACCCCTTTTCATCTTATTAATTTAATATTTGTTCAATATTTAATTTTTATCCACTTTTCTTTTTGTCTACGTTTATCATCATCATCATCATCATCATCATCATCATGTTGCGCAATTAGCACGGATATCCATGACAATCACTCGCCAACCTTCTCTCCCCGGGAGTTCCTCTGCGCAGTACACAGTATCCGTACAGAACGGGTCGATATAGGTTCCTGCTGGGCGGACCACATTAGCATATCCACGTGTTGGCTTCCACAGAAGAACGTCGCTTATGAGTTTGTCCTTGCTTCTCCAAAAATGCTCAGCATGCCTTGCCCGGTTCACTCGGGTGGTTTGTGAGATAGGAGGCAAGTGGCCGTACAACTGCTTCCTTGTTGGGTGTTGTTTCCACGACTTGTTCAAGATCGCACACAGCACTCTCTTGTGCAGTTCCCATCTAGCTTATTCTCCAGACCCCTCGTTAGGGTCCAATTGGTGCAGCCATACAGCAGCACTGGCACAACCACAAGTTGGAAGAATTGTCGTTTTAACTTGTCAGTGAGATCGGATTTCTATATAAAACAGTAGAACAATATTAGCAAAGTTTAATGTTTAAACCATCCTTGTAGAAGAACAGTAGTGGTACAATTTAACCCATAGCTAAATCACTTGACTAAATAAACTTGATTTTTTTTCAGTTTTTAATGCAGGGAATAAAAAAAAGAAAATACCAATAATAGTCAAAAGTTGTGCAGGTAATAATAATGATGAGGACAATAGTCTGAATAATTCAATTAATACAAATTAAAAAATATATTAGCAAAGTTTAGATTTTTCTCCCAAACTAATCGACTTTTGTCTTGGCAAAAACTTTCGCATATCCTCCCCACCCCCTAAATCGAATCAGATTGATGTTTCAAAGGGCTACAAAGCAATCTCAAGGTCGGTCTATTTATCTTAACAGTATATCTGAAGTAAGAAGACTAAATACAAATACAATCAGAGTTTATTGCCTTTGACCACATGACAAACGCGTGGGATATACTTTAACGTAAGTGCTTCTTTTTTCTTCCGCCCTTTCCGCTTCCCGCCCTTTCCACTACCCCCGTTCGTTGTCGATGATCAGCGCTGATACCAATTCGGAGAAGAATGCAATCTTTTTATTCATCGATTACCTATCCAGGAAATCTGCTGCGCAAATCAGTGAATTAATCTATATCCGCGACTCTAAACTCATTCCTCTCGTCTGTTGAGCGAGGTCAAAGGTTGGTGAAGAGAGGTCAAAGGTCATACAATTGATTATTTAGACGCGTTTGAATAATTTCCGTCGTATGTCTTACTAAGGATTGTCTCTTTACTTTCAACTATTTATGGCATTTTCTTTTTTCATTCCCTACGTAAATAAATGAAAAAAACAAAAAAAACACCCCCCCACAAAAAACAAAATAAAACAAACAAACAAAAAAAACCCTCAAGTTTATTTAGCCAAGTGAATCTGTCTCTTTAAGAACTATTCGTATTTTATTGTCCGTACTAGACTTGGGGAGTCTCCGTGGTGTAGTGACTAACATATTGGACTGGGACATAGTAGTAAGCGAGTTTGAATTCCAGTCACGTTATTACGTTCAAATTCGGACTAATGGTCTTAGAAAAGATATGGACCACACATACCCCAACTATGAGTTAAATAGTACCACCATTAGTTTGGTTTGTTTTGTTTTACGGCATATCAACCTCGGTGGGTTATTTAATGCCGACAATGTTTTGAAATAAATTCAATCTTAATGGATACTCAATTTTTTTATAAACACATTTTTCTATTTAACCCAAGGATATGACCTAGGTACTACCACCCCGAGTACCACTATTTTTCTTCTACAAGGATGGTTTGGACATTAAATAACCCCAAAATTTGATATTAAAACAAAGAAACCGAACCAAGCCTTAAGCAGAGATATTTTATTTTTCAAAGTGGAACAGTAGAAAATCAAAACGGATATTATTAGATATTTACTATTTTACCCGAGGAAGTCACCGTTGTATAATGGCTAACGTACACATCTGTGACATCGTAGTAAGTTTAAAATCGAGTCGTGCTATTACATACACTTTCATACTAATACTCTTGGGAAAGGTAAGAACCTTCTCTTTACGCAAGGTATAGATTTAATAGTATCACTACCGTTCTACAAAGATGGCTTTGGCATTAAATAAATGAGAAAGTAAACTAATAAATAAAATGCAATCAGATTTTCTTTATTCTCATAACACCTTCATCATATAATGACTCTCCGACCAGATGTGATTTTAGAACCAAAGCCTGATTACCGCTTGATCTGGAGTAAACCAGCAATATCTTATAATGCCACAAGACTTTGTTAGTTTTCTATTACATTATGGGAATATAAACCTCTGTAATATTCACACGTTTCTAGTAAAAAAAGCATTAATTCAATAATGTAAAATTTTAATTAATATTTCGTAACGAAAAAAGACAATTTTTACTTCATAAGTATAACCTTTTTCATATAGATTAATCAAATGGAATCTCATTTCTAGCTATATATTCTTAATACAATTTTTTTTAAATTAAAAAAAATGCCAACGTTCTACGGTGAAATAGGAGTATTTATTTTACATTCATAAATTTTGAAGCTTCTCTAAAATGACAAATAACAAGTAAATGCGTTAATCTTTTGATATCAAGTCATGTTAATCCAATCATGTTACTTAGAATTGTATGATGAGATGACAATGCCATTGGAAAGTTGAGATAATATTCTACCAAGTTAAAATTCAAATGGGTAATTTTTTAATAACTGGTGATAGCTATCAGTAACCAAAGGAATTTGAGCTTATGTGTATCTATGTGTAAATGGAGTATGGGTATGTTTAGAAAAAACATCTGAATGGCTAAAAAGTTTCATTTCATCTTGAGAGAATTTCCTATTAGTACGTCATGAGACCTGATTGTCTAATTGATAAATATATATGAATATAATGTCCCAATATATAATATATATATATATATATATATATATATATATATGGAAAGGTATGAATCCATATATTCTCCCTCCAGATATGGGGTAAATAGTGGTAGGTAACCAGTCTAGGAGAGGGATAACTCTGAATTCAAAATTCCCTCCAGCTATAGGTTAAATAGTAGGGCAGACTGGGCCCTTTAGCCTTGAGTAGGTAACCAGTCTAGGAGAGGGATAACTCTGAATCCAAAATTCCTGAGGTCGGTCGTTGATTGGGCTTGTGGCAACCCTTGATGCACCAATTCTTTCCTATCGACTGTGCCAAAAAATGTGGATGGTGCAACACAAGCCTTCGCCACTATGAAACAAATCACTGTGTGGGTGTTCATTGTATGAACACTCATACGTCGATCGACGGGAGAGTCCATCATATATATGTTATAGATTACAATACATGTAAGGAGTCATTGTTACCAGTGATTTCAAAGCAGTGTATTGACCACTTGCGAGGACATCTGCACCCTATTCATCCTCGACTCATTCAAAAATAACTTCCTGAAACATCAATTTGGAATTTACCGTGACGATGGCTTGTGTCTATCTCACAACTGCAGCGGCTAACTGATAAATTGAGGGAAAATTTAACAGCAAGCCTATACAACATGGGCCTACAAATCACAATCGATACAAAATTGACCATACCACAAACAAAAGAAATATTAGAATATATATACATAAGCTCCTGCCACCCACCCATAGTTTTCAAAAACCTTGTCCCCAAAATTTGCCGTAGAATCTGTAGCCTGTCATCGAACAAAGGGATATTTAACAAAACAGCCCCTTTCTACAACAAAGCGCTACAAGAGACCGGATTTAAAGAAAAACGAGAATATATATGTTAACATAGCTTTCAGACGCTTGTGATCTTGATAATTGTGCTTTGAGACCAAGATCCTCTCAGAACACTATGAACATCCTTAAAATTAAAAAAAATCAAGCAAGTTAATAATAAAAATCAGTATTTTGGTTTTTGTAAGAATTTGGCAAAGATAGCACACCATGTAATAGGTATTTACGCAACCCGTTCGCCACAGGTAGAATGTGACACAAGATCGCAAGTATGGAGTATCCAGTGAGAATCGAACTCGTAATTATTATTAGTAGTAATGGGTCTGCGAGACTAGCCTGCTAATCATTACACTGCGATTGGACGCCCCACATGGTATAATGTTAAGTTTACGGACAATTATAAGTGAGTTCAATTATCACTGCGCACCCCATATATGTGTCACAAGTAATCTAAACTTATAATAATTATGAGATCTAATAATTCCTAACAGCTCATGACTTAGCTATAAGTAAGGGCCACACACATCCGGGGCTTTCGCCATAATATATCTTTATTCTTGTCACACTGCGTTCTGTGCATGTGTGTTCATAATTAGCACTGTTGTTGTTACGTCATCGAAATTTGAGCACGGTCATTGCATTTTGCTTACAGTCATTACAGTATAAACATTTTGCATTTTACGTCATCGAAATTTAAACATCGAAATTTAAACATTTAAATTTAAACATCGAAATTTAAACATTTTAAACATCGAAATTTAAACATTTTGCATTTTACGTCATCGAAATTTAAACATTTTGCATTTTACGTCATCGAAATTTGAGCACGGTCATTGCATTTTGCTTACAGTCATTATAGTATAAACATTTTTACAGTCATTACAGTATAAACATTTTTACAGTCATTACAGTATAAACATAGCTGCTTCACTAGCAGTAGTCACCAAAGAAGTAACCCGATTTCTCTGGCCAGAAGTAGTGTCAGGGGCTGAAATTCATCAGAAGCTTTTGGCACAATACGAGGAGAGTGCACTATTGCGTAGAAGTATTTATGAGTGGATAGAAAAGTTTAAAAGTGGCCAAACGAGGGTGATGCACGAAGAAGGTGCATGACGTCCGTCAACCTCCACTACTGATGAGAAGATTCAGTAAGTTTGAGAAATGATACTGACGAGCCAGCGAGTTATCATCTATGTTCTCTGCTGATTAGTTTTGGTTCTGCCTATCAAATCATCTTTGATGAGCTCGATTTTCATGAAACAATAGTGCAGATCATTTTTGAATCTCTATCGTATAATAAAATACAATTATACCTTAAATTGATTGCATAATAGCTAATGTAATTTGAATGCTATTTATCTATGTAAATCGGCTCCGAGGAAGCAATTCTCCGGGGCATTATTTTAAAGAATATGTGAATTTATTTTGGTTTATATTATTCATTGTTTAACAGTAATTCATCAAAATGTTATTTTGTATATATTGTTAAATGATTTATTTATAATTATTTAAGATTTTCTTTTAGAAAAGGGCTATAAATGTTCAGTTGCTTGGGAACTCGGCAGATAAATGTTCGGTACCGTTTATGATTGTAGCAATATATTTTCCCGCCTTCTTGGCTGGGGTTGTAGAATACACCGACGGCACCTCCAATAGGGCCACTTGTTGGCCGTGTGTGGCGATGCTTAAAGACAGAATCCTGGTGACCAAATAGTCCATTACACACGCGCGCACACACATACACGATACATATATATATATGATTGAATAATAGGTTCATTAATGGAACTAATATATGCACCCTCCGGGTGCAAGTATTTACGTTTTAATGTAACAAAATATTATATTAAATTAGAAACTAAATAAGAATAAACAGAGGGGGTGTAATTGAAAAATAGAACAATTGAAACTTACTCTTCCCTCACTCCCGTCTTTCATTGCTGAATTTTCTTAATTTAACTATTTAGTTAAAATAGGGAGTAAAGAATAAAATTACAGTTATTTCTTCTTGTTAATGGATTTCTTTTAAGATTTACCTCTGAGAATTTTTCTAATATTCAGTAAGATAAAACCAAACAATTAGAAATCAATAATATTATGCACATATTTATTAAAATTAAATTTTTAGTATCAATATGTAATTAGTGTTCCCGTTTACACTGTAAACCGCTATTTTGTTGTATATATATATAAATACAATTGCATGTTGTTTGTATGTAGATATGGTCAGCAGTATCAATAATGTAAAACAATTTTATCATTAATTGAGGTTTAAATAAAATAAAATATTGGAGAACGTGACATAAATAACTAAAGGAATTGTGGCTTCAGTAATAATATAGTTTCGGTTACAGAATGTCAAACCCACAATATCCATTAGAATATACTAGCAAATATATGCACCCTCCGCCGGGTGCAAGTATTTAAGTTTTAATGTAATAAAATATTGTATTAAATTAGAAAGGCTAATGAAACTAAATAAGAATACAGATAAAAAGATTTGAAACAGAGGGAGTATAATAAAAGATTTGAAACAGAGGGAGTATAATAAAAAATAGAACAACTGAAACTTACACTTCCATCACTCGTCTTTCATTGTTATTTTTTCTAATTTAAGTATTTAGTTAAAAGAGGAAGTAAAGAATAAAATGACAGTTATTTTTTCTTGTTAATGGATTTCATTTAAGATTCATTGAAGAGATTTTTGCTTATATTCATTAAAATAAAACCAAACAGTTAGAAATCAATAATACTAAGCACATATTTATTAAATTCGATTTTTTAATATTAATATGCAAATTAGCCTTCCCATTCACACTGTTAACCGCTACTTTGTTGTATATATAAATATAATTGCATGTTGACAGTATGTAGACATGGTTAACAGTATTAATAATGTAAGATAATTTTATTAATAATTGAGGTTTAGATAAAAATAAAATCATGGAGAATGTGATGTCAATAAAAAAGAGAATTGTGACTTGAGTAGGAATATAGTTTCGGTTACAGACAGAAAAACACACAATCTCCATTATAATAAGATATATATACATAGACGACACACAGAAAATACATAGACAGATACACGGAAAATTCAAATTCAAGTTAAATATATAAACAGGCACACAGAAAATATATAAACAGATACACAGAAAGACAGTTAAATTCAAATTCAAATTAAATATATAGACAGATACACAGAAAGATAGATACTACTGAATAAAAATAGACAAATAGATGGACAGAAAGTTTTAAAAAACAAAAAAACTCACACAAAACTAATGACAAATCCAGTTTCCAAACACACATCTTATTATAATAGAGATTATGAATCTGTTTGTCTGTAACCGAAACTATATCAGTACCCAAATCACAATTCCCTTTATTAATTACGTCACATTATCCATGATATTATTTTTATTCAAACCTCAATTATTAGTAAAATTGTTTTACATTATTAATACTGCTGACCATTTCTATATACTAATAACATGCAATTGTTTTATATATACAACAAAATAGCGGTTTACAGTGTGATCGGGAAGGCTAATTTGCATATTGATCTTTTAAAAAATTGATTTTAATAAATATAGGTTTGGTATCAATGATTTCTAATTGTTTGGTTTTATATCAATAGATATAATAAAAAAATCTCAGAGATAAATCTTAAAAGAAATCAATTAACAAGAAGAAATAACTGTAATTTTATTATTTACTTCCTAATTTAACTAAATAGTTAAATTAGGAAAATTTATCAATGAAAGACGGGAGTGATGCAAAATGATGGAATAGTTAGTTTCAAAGTTATTCTATTTTCGATTTTAATTTCTATGTTTCAAATCATTTTATCTGCATTCTTATTTAGTTTCATTAGTCTTTCTAATTTAATACATTTCATTACATTAAAACTTAAATTCTTGCGCCCGGAGGGTGCATATTTTTGCTAGTATATATAAAAGACAATTAAAACAGACATACACACCTACACATACTCATTCATCTTGACCCACCCCCATCATCAAACATTCTTGACCCACACCTGCATCACCATATAAACACTCCAGAGAGAAGAAAATCCACTACCCACCCCAACCACCCCTGTCCCTACTGACAACCTACTGTTTTCACCATTTTGAAAATATCCTTCATTGAAGCAAGATCTATATTTGAGTCCTGAAGAAGGTCTAAATGACCGAAACGTTGCATCGTCGACAATAAACATCCAATTTACATAACATCCCGTGTTTCTCTACTTTTCTCCATATATATATATATATATATATATATATATATACACACTATATTGGGCTAGTTGTAATGATGCTTTGGCATAATCTAAAGAATTCTTTGCTTTAGTTTTGGTTTCTTTGTTTAATGGCATATCAACCTTCGTGAGTTATTTAATGCCGAAGTGCCAGAACAGTAGTGGTAGTATTTAAGTCATAGCTTTGGAGATGAGAGGGCTTCTACCTTTCCCAATGGTATTAGTTAGTAAATGAAATGTTATAGTGCAAGTGAAGTTCGAACTCGCTTACTAAGATGTCGCAGTCCCGCACGTTAGCTACTACGCCACGGGAACTCCTCTGATGATTGCCTTGTTGCAGTAATAATAAAATGACCGATCTCAATTCGTTGTCACCTTGTTCTATTGCATGTCTGTCTGTGGCTTATTGAATTCCTGTTTGTACTTCTCACGGAATAACTACGAGAAAACCGCAATTATTTATTAAAAAAACCCAAAAAAACGTTATGATTAAAGACGGCAAATAATAGAAATGAGGCCTAAATACATAAAGAGGGGAAATAACTCTAATGAATCTTTTATGAGAGAGAGAGAGAGAGAGAGAGAGAGAGAGAAGAGAGAGAGAGAGAGAGAGAGAGAGAGAGAAAGAATCACGCGGTATTAAAGAAAAAGAAAAAGAAGAAGAAGAATAAAGAAAGAGAGAAAGAGAAACAAGAAAGTAAGAATGAAAGCACGAGAATAGGAACGGGAAAAGAAAGAAACGAAGAAGAAGAAGAAGAAGAAGAAGAAGAAGAGAAGTAAGGAAGAAAGAATGAAAGATGAAGAACAAGAAGAGAAAAGAAAGAAACAAAGAAGAAGAAGAAGAAGAAGAAGAAGAAGAAGAAGAAGATGGAAAATAAGGGGAAAAAGAAGAAAAAAAGAAGAAAGAAAGAGAGAAAGAGAAGCAAGAAAGAAAGAAGAAAGAATGAAAGATGAAGAACAAGAAGAGAAAAAGAAAGAAACAAAGAAGAAGAAGAAGAAGAAGAAGAAGAAGAAGAAGAAGAAGAAAAGAAGAAGAAGAAGAAGAAAGATGGAAAATAAGGGGAAAAAGAAGAAAAAAGAAGAAGAAAGAAAAGAGAGAAAGAGAAGCAAGAAAGAAAAAGAAAGAATGAAAGATGAAGAACAGAAGAGAAAAAAGAAAGAAACAAAGAAGAAGAAGAAGAAGAAGAAGAAGAAGAAGAAGAAGAAGAAGAAGAACGAAAGAAAGAAAGAAAAAAGAGAGAGAAAGAGAAAGAAGAAGAAAGAAAAAAGAAAGAAAGAAAGAAAGAAGAAGAAGAAGAAGAAGAAGAAGAAGAATTTTGATATCGAAATGAACAAATTCAAACGAAATCTCGAAAAGCCTTCAAGCGCTGTGGGCATTTAAAGAAAGAGCCAAGCAGAAATCCGGTCATCGGTTGAGTGTATTCCCCTGGGTATCTTTTGATGTTGTGATATTATTTTCTATTTATTTGTTACTGTTTTTTTCTCTTCTTTTCTTTTCTTCTTCAGTGGAATTCGAATGCTATGTGCATTTAATCTTTATGTAAATAGTAGCAGTAATAAAAATTATTTCGTATAGGAGGAGATCACGCGATGAACACAAGTGTTCAGGAATGTTGAACTTGCCAGCGGCACAAAAATTGATGATTGCATTTTGTATCTTTAATTGAATAGCTTTAAATTTATTAGAAATATTAAAAATGAATTTAAATGAAAAGTTAAAATCGATGATTTTTATTTATTTTATTTTTTTTGTGAGAATACAAATGAAATCTGTCGCAAAGTTGTACGACGAGGCACATGAAATATATTAAGTTCGGTCTTTAGTACCAACGGCAATAAACTATGTTTGGTATTTAAAAAAAAAAAAAAAAAAAAAAAATAATAATAATAATAATAACACACGTAATAAATCC
Source organism: Doryteuthis pealeii (assembly GCA_023376005.1). Lineage (NCBI taxonomy): Eukaryota > Metazoa > Mollusca > Cephalopoda > Myopsida > Loliginidae > Doryteuthis > Doryteuthis pealeii. Next base: position 136,335,087 of record CM042138.1, on the reverse strand, counting down.
CAGGGCGTCTCATCTCAGTGTAATGGTTAACAAACTAGTCTCGTGGATCCATTCATATTCAAATAGTGCGTTCGATCCTCGCTGGATGCCCCATTCTTGCAACTTTGTGTCACATCCCACCCGTGGCGAACGGGTCGAGTAAATCATCATCATCATCATGTCGCGTCAGCAGCATGGATATCCATGACAACCTCTCCCCAACAGTCCCAATCCCTCATTATCTCCGGCAGGTCCTCCGCGCAGCATCCAGTATCTTCATTGAATTGCTCTATGTAGGTCTTTGCTGGACGACCCGCACTAGCATATCCATGTACTGGTTTTCACAAGAGAACGTCACTTATGAGTTCGTCCTTACTAGCTGGACACTGCTAGAAAAGTTGAGTAAATAACACATAGCATAAACCCCAATTCCTCGTTTCCTGCTATTGATGATATATTCAAATTGTCATGCTATATTGGGATTGTTGACTTTTTGGTATATAAGGTTTGTGTTAGATCGTCGCTCCTACTCATAGACTCGGCCAGAATCATGTATCTATCTCTTGGCCAATCACTGGCAGTACTCTGAGGTTGATACACTACTTAAACCGGCTCTACTCAACATAATTACTGTGACCTTCGTGGACGAAGGACATAGGATTAAATCACTGGACCTTTACCAATACGCAGGATAGGACTTATACGCTTACCAAAGGATTCCATAACACAGGACTTTCTTTAAGCCCTTTTCAACTGGCCAAGGATGGCATTTAAAAATTTTACAGGGATAATCAGGCCAAAAACATGGAAGAAGTTAATTTCACAATAAGGACTGATGATCGTTATACAGCGTTAAAATTTTGGTTGAAGTTGTCGTCTTTAGTGTAGTATACGATTTTAATAGTAACTCTCTTGGCAGATATTGAGCATTGTTACTATGAAGACTACTGAGCAACAATATTACAGTAATAAAACACACACACACACAGAAACACACATATACAAACACATACAGAGACACAGGCACACACACACACATACAGAGAGAGAGAGAGAAGAGAGAGAGAGGAGAGAGAGAGAGAGAGAGAGAGAGAGAGAGAGAGAGAGTGGATGATATAAAGTGTTACTTTTGATAATTGTTATGACCTGTTTAAGGGTCAATAAATAATAACTCAACACGGGGATAGAATGTAGGGAACAGATGTATTCAGCAATATGTCAATGTACAATTGAGGAAAGGTTTACAGCGTACACGAAGAACATGTATCTGCTACTTCTCATTTGAGTAGCTTTGCTCTGTCTGATATACCCTTTGGATAAGTCTATGTTCGTGTCATAGGTGAGTCACCTACAACAATCGGATGCAACCAAAATTGAGAACTGAAGCGTACATATGAAGATTGTGTATATATATATATTACACATACGGAGTATTATAAGTAAATGAATAAATAAAAGGATATATACCTTTACAATATAAATTTATTTTGACATTATAGTCTCATCAGCTCTGTTTATTGTTGATTTTTATCTTTAGTATTTCACCGAAATAAAGAAACGGGAAAATCACACCAGTACGACAGACAGTGAAATATTAAAGACAAAAATCAACCAAAAAACCCCCCAAAAACAACAAAACTCATAGACTACAATGTCGAAATGAATTTATATTCTAAATTATCTATCTATCTATCTATCTATCTATCTTATTATAAAATGGGTACAAGAGATAACCTACTCGAGTTTCACCCATAAGGATTTTCAAGGTTAGATACACTGAATTAAACGAGACAACGATTAATAGCAGTCGATTTCATGTGAGTGTTCATTGTATGAATGCAATGAACACACACGTGAAATCGACTGCTATTAATCGTGTCTCGATTAATTCAGTGGATCTAACCTTGAAGATCCTTATGGTGAAACTCGAGTATGTTATCTCTTGTACCCATTTTATAATAAATTTGCTCTACTTAGTATTGAGCACTTTGTATTTGTTATATCGCTGACTTACCCCTCTGGAATCTACACTTACTAACTATCGTGACCATTCACCGGTAAGTCACCTTTTCCTTTATAAATCTCTCTCTCTCTCTCTCTCTCTCTCTCTCTCTCTCTCTCTCTCTATATATATATATATATATATATATATATATATTATATATATAGTTTGTATGTGTGCGCATTCGTATAACAATTTAATTTCAATGACAATTCAATCATCTTGAATAATACCGCAAACATCATAAACCCCAGAATATACCATCGTGTTGGACTGGATGGTAACCTAGTGTCGAAGATCCATTACCAATTGAAATGGCGATGTCGATCCTCGCTGCAGGTTCCATACTTGTAACCTCATTTCACATCATACTCATGGCAACATTATAAACTCCAATTCGCACAGAAAATTTGGATTCACATGCAAACACATTTATTTATATACTTGTAAAGAAAGCAGAAATTCTTTCAAGCTATATCCATGTCAGTACTATTGTAGAACTGCACCTCGTGGACCTTACCGAAACGCCTATATATATATATATATGGTATTTGTGGAAAAGGTGACTTACCGGTGAAACCGGTCACAATGATTAGTTGATGCAAGATTCAAAATGATATGGCAGCGATATAACAAATATAAAGTGCTCAATACGTTAGTAGAGCAAATGTATTATCATTAA
>CM042138.1:136279924-136327424 GCA_023376005.1 Doryteuthis pealeii | reverse complement strand
CCGTAGAGAGCTTAATGTTTAATTTTTATAAACAGAGCAAATTTATTTGTGAATAAAAAGGCCTTAAATACCAGAGGTATCGTGATTATGAACCATTTCCACTCATCGGTATCTGGGCCCCAGATACCCTCGAGTGGAAATAGTCCATAATCACGGTGTTGACCAGAATTGTAACTCTATTTCCGTTATGCAATAAGAAAGACATTAACAAAAATTACAATAACTAAATTGTAGAAAAATGAGCTGAAGAATAAAAAAAATTAGAATTAAAGAATAATATTATGTTTTTAAACCACTCACGAGTTTAGGATGACATTTCAAAAAATAATATTCTAAATGTAAAATAAAAAGGTATCTTAAAATAAAGGATTATTATAATAGGCAAAAGTTTAGCTTTTACCGTGTAAGTCAAAAAACATTTATAAAAATAAATAACAAATAAACGAATACTGTATTTTTCCTCATATGAATAATAACACATCTTTAATTCTCAGCTTGTTTTTGTAAAAACAAAATTTGGTTTCACAACAAGAAATTAAGAACTGAATTTAATTTTTTGTCATAATTAGACTTATTTCTTAAAACAAAATATGCTAAGTTTTAATCCGTGTAACTCAAAACTAAGCAAGTTTTGAGTTACACGGATTAAAACTTAGCATATTTTGTTTTAAGAAATAAGTCTAATTATGACAAAAATTAAATTCAGTTCTTAATTTCTTGTTGTGAAACCAATTTTTTGTTTTTACAAAAACAAGCTGAGAATTAAAGGTGTGCTATTATTCATATGAGGAAAAATACAGTATTCGTTTATTTGTTATTTATTTATAAACTATTATAAACTATTCACAGAATAAAGAAATAATTTTCATTTGAATTAATATATAATTTTTTCCCCTACACATAAGGACATAGGGTGTAATTCTTTGCCTCTTTTTATTGCTAGATTTTCATGAATAAAAATGAAAATGATTTAAACAAATACATTTATATATCTTATCATAATGGAGATTGTGTTTTTTCTGTCTGTAACCGAAACTATATTACTACTCAATTCCCAATTCCCTCTACGATTTTATTTTTTATTTCAACCACAATTCTTAATAAATTGTTCTACATTATTAATACTGTTTACCATAACTACTTACTAATACCAAGCAAATTTACAGTGTGAACGGGCAGACTAATTTGCATATTGATATTAACAAATTGATTTTAATGAATATATACTTGGTATTATTGATTTCTAATTGTTCGGTTTTATCCTAATGGAAATGAGCAGAAATCATAGAGATAAATATTAAAAGCAATCCACTAACAAGAAGAAATAACTGTAATTTTATTCTTTACTTCCTATTTAAACTAAATATTTAAATTAGGAAGATTTAGCAATGAAAGACGGGAGCGATGGAAGTGTAGTTTCAGTTATTCTATTTTCTCGATTATATCACTCGTCTGTTTCAAATCCTTTTATCTGCATTCTTATTTAGTTTCATTTGTCTTTCTAATTTGAAATGATATTTCATCACATTAAAGCTTAAATACTTGCGCTCGAAGGGTTTTTTCACAGAACTTATATATTTGTTTCTGTGACTCTAACATTAAGAGCACATTGAGCTCTCAAACTGCGACAGGTTTTTTAAAATAAAACTGCGACAGGTTTTTTTAAATAAAACTCTTGTATCGTAAGGAAGATTTTTTCTCGGGACTTTGGGATATATATATATATATATATATATATATATATATATATATATATATATGAAAATAAAATGGAAATTAATCCGACAGTGTGAAATAATATAATGAAAAAACAAAGGATGTTTACAACTGCATGGGCTCATCAGGAGAGAATATATATATATATATATATATATATATATATATATATATATATATATATATATAATATATATATATATATTATATATATATATATATAGTTAGGATAGCGAAGATATGAAGTCAACGGCGCTTGGTAACTAGCAGTTTCTCGCCTATGCGATTTTTAAACTAAGTAATTATTTGTGTTTGTGGTTTTCCTTACCCGCTCTTGTGTGGTGCATCATAGGAAGGGTCAACTACTTCATTCTAATTTAGTCTAGCAGATTCTAGTTTAGTTTGTTGGGCATGGTGGAAAGGTTGGTTTTCTTTATGTGGGTTGTGTTTTTTTATACAATTAGAGTACATTCCTATCATTTATGAATATAAAATTGCTTGAACAATTTGTTTGATTTGTGGAATATTTTTGTTATCACAAAAGCAGAACACATTCAACGGATATAAAGTTGCTTTGTTATAAATAATGAAATAGACAAGACGGCTTGAAGTATCGCATTTCATTTCTAACCGAAATATTTAATCTTTCCTTATATTCTCTTTCTTTTTTTCTCCATTCTCACACATTCGTCTTATTTTTCTAATACGTCGTCTTTGCCTAAAGCTGTCCGGCTTTTTGTCAACATTTTTGTCCTTCGCTCCCTCTTTCAATCTTCCCCTTTTGTTCATTCTCTCTCTCTCTCTCTCCCTCTCTCTCCCTCTCTCCTCCTTTTTCCACTCTCTCTCTCCCTCTTTCCCTTCTCTCTCCCCCTCTTTCCTTTCTCTCTCCCCCTCTTTCCCCTCTCTCTTTCTCTCTTGATTTAATCCGTTTAAAGCAAACTACGAATGGGTGAGTCAAAATGTAATGCTATTTTCTTTATTTCATATGAAGATTTAAAAAAACGACCCCCCCAAAAAAACCCCAAAAAACTAAGTATTACCTTGAGACTCTAACGAGGCTCAGAGAAAGAATCTGCCGAGTAAGACCCAACTTGCCAATTGATAATATCCTCCTTCTGTATGAAAATGCTCGACCACTCACAAGCATCAGGACAAGAGAGAAAATCGCATTATACTGATGGACAACTTTACCTTATCCTCCATACTCACCAAATTTAGTGCCTTCAGACTATCATCTCTTCGGTCCCATAAAAGAAGGTTTGAGAGGCAAACATTATTCCAGTAACGAGGAAATGAAATCTATAATGAAGAAGTGGCTCAAAAAACAGTCAACAGAATTATACATACTCTCATTCGACGGTGGAATATTGCAATTGAGAAAAACGGTGACTATGTGGAGAAATAGGGATTACCAGAGGACCAACATCCTTTTGATATATAATACATGTCTCTGTGTTGGTAATTATACCTGTCCTAAACAAAATGGCATTACCTTTTGACTCATCCTCGTTCATTAAGTAAATACATTAGACACATGAACATAGTGGTGTAGGCCGACCAGCAAAATCATCAATCAGTTCTGTGCAGATTCTGGATGCCGCGTGTGAGACCGACCAGGAGCGATGACCGATAAGGATGTTTTTTTTTACTCACCTTCGTATATTCAAATAGAGAGTTTGTATGTCTGTGTCTTTGTACCGTTTGGGATTTTTCTTTCATTTCAAACGCAAGAAGATATCAAATTCGTCCAGAAGGATTGGTTTGATTTGATCAAATAGTATATGCACAAAACAGAATCTGTTCTATAAAATACAATCCCTAAAATTATCTGCGACTTTGAGATACCAACGGATCACTTAACACTGGTTAAAAGGCTTACATTTGTTTTCTTTGTTTACTGGTATATTAACCACCTTTGGTTATTTAATGTCAAATCCACCCTTGTAGAAGAACAGTTGTGGTCGTATTTAACCTATACGTGGGGTCATGGGGTGTCCATATCTTCTCCAAGTGTATTACTCAGAAAGTGAGCGTAATAGTAAGATTGGAGTTTGAACTCGCTTACTATGAATTCGCAGTCCAGAACGCTAGCCACTACGCCGTTGCAATATTATACTGATGAAATATTTTTACGATTCATAGAAGGTTTTCTTTTCCAGTTTCTTCAGAATTGGTAAATAAATAAAATGAATAGATAAAACATTATTGCATCAGCTAAAAATGTCACCGTTTTCTTAGTGATCTAAAATCTGAATTATATAAGCAAAATGTATATCAACTTGGTTTGGTTTGGTTTCTTTGTTTAATGACAATTCAACCTTAATGAATGCCAAAGCCATTCTTGTAAAAAAAAACAAACAAAAAAACGAAACAAAAAAAACGAAACAAAAAAACAACAACAGGGGTTCTATTCAATCCATAGCTCAAGGGATGCGGGGATTCATGGTACAGCTAAGGGAGGTCTATTTAAAAACGTTTGAGAACAACACATTTTCCTTTCGGTTTTGGTAGTTCACTTCTTTAATCGGCTTAAGAAATTCAAAGAAATTTGTTGTAACCTAACAAAGTTTACTAAATAACAAATAACTGTTACGATTTTAGTGGCCATCCTTTAGGCTTCAAGCAAGAGTGTTTGTCCAGCGGAGATCCTTGGTAAAGAATCCTTTGGCTGTTCCTTGGTGCTCCTTAGTCTTGAAAGTCCTTCGTCAATGATTGCAAATGGACTTCTTTCTGTATCAGCGATTAAGAAGTTAACTAGCCACCTATTCGGGCTTTTGGTTGGTTGAGGTATAAACCACGTGACCTCGCTTAGTCTATAAATTCAAGTGGTGTATTGTAGCACACCTGATATCCCCCCAAAATATTCCAACAATAACCAAACGGAGGTTGGAAATGGAATGGAATCTTTATAATATTAAAAAAATACAATACTCCTCAACGATGTGAAGAAGGTATACCACTGTTTGTGGTATAAGACTACTCAGTCAGCATATAACCCCCTTGTTTACGAGAATTTAGACATATCCATTAATAATAATATGTATGGTATATAACAGATATATTATTTCTGTTTTTTAACAATAGACGTAAAATGGTATTGTTCCGATAGATCTACGCTTATTTCAACTGAATAATGGTAAAAGTTATTCTATATGTAAAAGCAAAACTTTCTTTGAATTTCTTAAGTGGACTGCAGAAGCTAACTAGCGAAATCTCAATCCGAAAGTAAGAATATCGCTTCCAAACGTTTTGAAATAGGCCTCCAGTTTTTACCCTTGATTTTCCCATGAAAATGCCTTTAGTATGGAACGGTATAAGTTAGACTATTGAACAGATGGCTTTAGAAAACGAGTGATCAGCTTTCCAATCAAATATTCGTTTCGGTTCAATAGTAAAACATTTAATCTACGATATTTTATTTAAAGAACCAATGTTATTTTTAGAAATTAAATTTACAGTGTCACCTACAAATAAGTATGTATTTGCCCAAACTCTTCGGCACGAGCAGAATGTGATACAAGGTCAATATTTAAGTAGAATACAGCTGGTTTGAAATCATAGTTTTTCTTCTCCTAGACTGGTTGGTATACCAAGGCTAAATAACCCAGTTTTTCCTACTATTTTACCATACCTGCGGAAGGAATGAACAGACCATTATCACGAAGTATATATATGTACACACACACACACACACACACACACACACACACACATATATAATATATATATATATATATATATATATATATATATATATATATATAAAGGGTGTTCGGGATAAATTTGACAGTCTCATAAGGAAAAAGAAAAAGTGCTTGGTAACTACAAAATTTAATGGATTATAAAGAAATTCAACAGGCACGGTACCTGGAGCAAGCTGATGTTACAGTTTCCCTTTTGAAGGCTCTCAAAAATACTATAATTCTGTCGATTAACTGTCTTTTGTATTACTGGCACGGTGATTGGTGTCTTTCTCAACAGCGCCACATACATAATAATCTGGGGAGTTTGGAGGCCAAACAGTGGGACTGGTGTAGTCGCAAAAATTTGCCGGCAACCATTTTTGACTTTTCCCAGAGGTGTGGCAGGGGGCCGGATCCTGCTGCCATACATATGCCCTACCATTGGCTACCCTTGTTATCCAGGGCTTGACTACAGTGTTTAGAAACTCCACGTAGGCCTCTCAGGGTCCTCCAACACTTTTTTCTGTAGATTTCTGTGGAATTCTGCTGTACGAACGCGATCAGATCGTCTGTTATGTTGCTTTCTTCTAGCCACAGCCTCGTAGGCTCCATTGCAATTTTCCAGTTCATGCTTGATTATTTTTACAGTGTTCAGGGAGAATTGGGCAGCAACGATAATCTTATTTTGATGGCCGGTGCAGATCATCTTGATACAAGTTATTCTCTTCCATGGTTCAGGTGGGTTCCAGTCATCCATTCTATCTGTCATCACGTATATGAATGGAGAAGAAGGGTCCAAGCTTTTAAATGATGCGTAGTGTGCGTCAGTACCTCCAACCTACGGAGAAAAAAAAACAACCAAATATAGATATTTCAAATTTATCCCGAACACCCTGTATATATGAATATGTCACATAGTTACAATCTCCAATGAGACTAACTTGCCTAAGACATGGTAGTATGTATTTACCCCCACCCCCGCCACAGGCAGGATGTAACACAAGGTCAACTTTTAAGCGGAGTACAGCTGGTTTGAATTCGGAGTTTTTCTTCCCATTAGACTGGCTTCCTAACCAGTGCTAAAGAACCCAGTTTGCCCTATTACTTACTCATAGCAGTAGGAGTGGGGGAAGATGGATTTCAACGCTTCTCAAGGGCATTAGCGTGAAGTGAAACGGAACAGCCTCATTCAATGAGCTGAATTCGGGTTGACGATATCATTTCTTGTTGCGATAACCGTTACGCTATGTCATAAATTAGTAAATATCTAGAAAATAAAAATTCTTATTTCATTCTTAACCAAATATAAAGTAAATTGGTGGAGTGGCCTATTGTCTGTGTCAGCCGGACAGCGAGGGAGTATGTCCCCTTTTCGCTAGCGGAGATTGTTTAGAATAAGGTGGAGCGTCACACCTACCATCAGCTTCTTACTTTACCGTACAGTTCAGATTACCCCAGCAGTGCTACACATACTGGGACCGGTATCGAACCCAGAACCTTGCGATTCCTTGGCGGGTGCTCTACCGGCTGAGCTTAACCGTCCCAGCCAAACCAAATACATCAATATTTTATTATTTCTAGTAGAAGATTATAAAATCAAAACGGATATTATTATGTATTGTTTCTTATAGAATTTAGCAGAGGGCACCCGACCAGTAGGGAGACCACGCCTGCGCTTTAAAGATGTCTGTAAGAGAAACATGAAGACATGCCACAGTAACACCAACACATGGGAGGCTTGTGCGGAAGACCGTGCGACCTGGCGACTCCTCGTCAAAAAAATGGGTGAAAAAGAGAGGAAAGAAGCCGCCACAGAAAAGAGAGCCAAAAGGAAGGAGAGACAACAGCATCTCCAGCAAGCATCACTGTTTGATTGCAGTCACTGCACCAGAGATTGTCATTTAAAAATTGGTCTGTTCAGTCACTCACGCAGTTGAAGATAAAAATGGACACTACGCTATCGTCTTTAGAAGACGGATGGATGCCAACACATTATAGAATTTATCGCTTTGAAACTATGTAATTAAAAATAAAATTACAACAACTTTTTAAGCAGAAATAAAGGAATATACTTATTTTTGGATTATTACGTATACATAGGGGTGTAGAGTTTGTTTATTGGTTGGTTGGTTGGTTGGTTGTTTTAAACAATACTAATGTGGTTGTTTTATGCTGAAATCAATTTAACAAACATGGTCTACTAATATATATATATATTTACCAACCCCTCCACACGAGCAGGATGCGACACAAGGTCGATTTCTTAAGCGGAGTTTAACAGGTTTGAATTCATAGTTTCCTTCTCCTAGACTGGTTACCTAGCCATGGTTAAAGAGCCCAGTCAATCCTGCTATTTACCCATAGCTGGATGGAGAATTAGATTCATACCTTTCCCATTTGTGAAATGCAAACAGCTTCGTCCTGGAATTGAACTCGGGTCGCCGAGTCCATTTCCTACAACTCTAACCATTAGACCACGTGCTTCTACTAATATAAACGGTAGTAAATCCCCAAGGCTAAAGAACCCAGTCCCGCCTACTATTAACTCATAGCTGGGGAGGTGAGAAGAAGAAGAAGAAGAAGAAGAAGAAGAAGAAGAGAGAGAGAGAGAGAGAGAGAGAGAGAGAGAGAGAGAGAAGGATGAGATCTATGCCTTTGCTTATGGCATTAGCGTGAAGTGAAACGTAAACAGCCTCACTCAGGATTTGAACCATGGTCGTTGATTCCATATCCTGCTACCATAACCGTTACGCTAATCGCTCTTGCATACTGAATTGACCTGGATAATCTACTTTGATAAGGAAACAAGACTTTTGACCGGCAAATAATGAAACATGTTTTAAGGACGTGTTAAAGCACAACTGAGGCATGAAACAAAATAATTTTGATTGAATTTCACGCACATGAATAGCTCGTGGGAAAATGCTGTTTCTACCATGAGTGATTTTCTTCTATATACGTCAAGACAAAGTTAATATCAAAGGTTTGATCAGGTCAATAATCTATCTGTTAATCAATGGATTATCGTTGTTGAGATATTCAAATTTATATTCATGAATGAATTTTTTTATTCCGTTTCCTCTCTTAAAGATTGATTATTTATTTTCTGGCATGTCTAGGGTTATTTTATGCTTAGAGGTTAAGGAATCGCGTTCATTCTACATTCATATACATGAATACATTTTTTATTCCGTTTCCTCCCTTAAAGAGTGATTATTCATTTTCTGGCATGTCTAGGGTTATTTTATGCTTAGAGGTTAAGGAATCGCATTCATGGTACGTTCATATTCATGAATGCATATTTTGGTCCGTTTCCTCTTTTAAGTATTGATTGATTTATTTTCTGGCATGTCTAGGGTTATTTTATGCTTTTAGGTTAAGGAATCGCGTTCATTGTATGTTGATATTTACATTCTGTGTGTAGTTATTTCTTAACATTTTTTCCGTACGGTCCTATCAAATAGGAATATTCTTAAACAGATCTATTTAACCCTATAGGACCCTAAAAAGGTATTACTACTGCGAGCGGCACCCGTGGTGTAATGGTTATGGGCGTAGGAAATGGAAACGACGGCGAGTTCAAATCCTGGATGAAACTGGTTGCATTTTACATACCGCTAATACTCTTGGGAAAGGTATGCATCCACCTATTCCCCTGCAGTTATGGGTAAATAATAGGGCATTTAAGACTATTTAACATTGGTATGGCAACCAGTATAGGAGAAGGAAAACTCTGAATTCAAACTTTGTTTAACTTGACCTTGTGTTGCATCTTGTTCGTGCGGTGTAGTTTGGTAAATACATACCACTCCGGGTCAGAGTAATGGTAACGAAGGGGTACCCCAAACTCATCAGGTCTCAAAAACTGGAGCCTCACCATCAGATGCATTTTAGTTTCATAACCAGAGGACTCCTTTGGGGGATATAGCCAACATATTCTGACAGGGTTTATATCATCTTATAGAGGCAATATTGGTTCTATTAAATCATATTGAAAAAAAACGAAAAAAGAAAAAAAAAAAAAAAAAAAAAAGCAAAGAAGAAACGCGGAGAGTAAAAAAAAATCATTAATAATATTTTACCCTTAGGGTAAATTATTTCGCCAACGGACATGTTTTTTTTAATATATTTATTTATTCTATTTACTGATTTTTTTTTTTTTTTTTCATAGAATTATTGGATTGAATTCGGAACCATATGTGACTATTTCCTCAAGGACGACATGTCATTGATATTCCAAGAAAAAAAGTGGCAGAGGTTTTCCGGTAGACACTTACATGGATTTGACATTTCAATTTTGTGCCATTTGCACGCACACACACTAATATGCTAGTATATTAGTTGTGTATGTGTGCATAGATACATTACCATAATAAACACACACACACACACACACATATATATATATATATATATATATATCTTTTATAATGGAGATTGTGTGTTTTTTGTCTGTAACCGAAACTATATTCCTACTCAAGTCACAATTCCCTTAGTTTTGACATCACATTCTCCATGATTTTATTTTTTTATCTAAACCTCAATTATTAATAAAATTGTCTTACATTATTAATACTGTTAACTATGTCTACATACTGACAAGCAATTTATATTTATATATTCAACGAAATAGCGGTTTACAGTGTGAACGGAGGCTAATTTGCATATTAATATTAAAAAATCGAATTTAATAAATATGTGCTAGTATTATTGATTTCTAACTGTTTGGTTTTATTTTAATGAATATAAGCAAAAAATCTCTTCAATGAAATCTTAAATGAAATCCATTAACAAGAAAAAATAACTGTCATTTTATTCTTTACTTGCTCTTATAACTAAATACTTAAATTAGAAAAAATAACAATGAAAGACGAGAGTGATGGAAGAGTAAGTTCCAGTTGTTCCATTTTTTATTATACTCCCTCTGTTTCAAATCTTTTTATCTGTATTCTTATTTAGTTCCGTTAGACTTTCTAATTTAATACAATATTTTATTACACTAAAACTTAAATACTTGCACCCGGAGGGTGCATATATTTGCTAGTATATATAAGAGAGTTTTATAATTTGCTTGAAGCATTGTGTATATATTGGTTTTGAGGTTGATTTTGAAGGCTATCACAATGCAGGTGTAAAGAATAAGGTAACAATGGTGTTGTGTGTTAACCTGTATTTTATTCTTGAATTTTCGAGATAAAATCTCTTTTTCAGAAGATCACTGGAACTGAAGTCGTCTTGTTATGGCATTACTAGAAACAAGACGATTTCAGTTCCAGTGATCTTCTGAAAAAGAGATTTTATCTCGAAAATTCAAGAATAAAATACAGGTTAACACACAACACCATTGTTACCTTATTCATTACACCTGCATTGTGATAGCCTTCAAAATCAATCTCCAAACCGATATATATATATATATATATATATATATATATATATATTATATATATATGATATAGTTTGCTATAATTATCGATAAATAATACTTTATATCGGTGATAGAGCATGTATATTTAAATTCGAATAGTGTAGATGTTGAGTCAACGATGTTTAGTCACTGAGAGTTTCTCACTCTTGCGATCATTAGTCTGGTGATTGTATAGGAGAAAAACTGATGGTCACCAAGCTCGGTTGAATATATATATATATATATATATATATATATATATATATATATATGTAAGGAGCAGCGGATAATGTAAATCCGACAAAATGTGATTGCAAATTGAGGAAAATGTGGATAAAACAAAACAACTTCGTTCAAATGATATTTTACATCGGTATGTAACGAAGCTTTGTCAACTTTATTTGAAGACAACTGAGATTCCAGTCTGATTTTATACTGAAAATAGTAATTAGGAGTTACAGAAGAGGAGAGGTGGTCGGATGCGTGGTAAGGTGTCGTTTCATACCGACGCGAAATATCATTTGAACATTGTTTTGTGTTTTAACCGCATTTGCCTCAATTTTCAATCTCACACACACACACACAACACACACACATTATATATATATATATATATTATATATATATATATATATGCGTGTGTGTGGAGAATTTTTTTAAAGAAAACAAACACAGGATGTCATGAACGATGGAAACTCTTTATGTCGATACTTAAGTATTTCGGGTTTTTAAAAAATAAAACCTTCTTCAGGACATTGAAAATTTTGTATGAGTAAATGTTGAAAGATGTTCAGTGTATGTTGAATGTGTGATTAACACACATTCAACATACACTGAACATCTTTCAGTTTATATATATATATATATATATATATATATATATATATATATATATATTTAATATAAAACTTGGCAGAGTCTCCTGTTGGTATCAACCGGACAGTCAGAGAGTCAATCCTTTTTCGCTAGCGCTAGCCCAGGGAGATAGCTTTTTTATTTCGTTGAGGTGGAGCACCACACCTACCGTCAGCTGAGCATTAATAAATCCCTATTTTCTTTGCTGAATTTTGTGGGGAATACTTAAATAATATCGAAAGAAATTTGGGCCATGTCGTACATTAAACTTTAAAATAAAACTAGTGTTTATTAAAGTAAAAAGTAAAATCGACGGAGTGACCTCTTGTTGGTATCAGCCAAACAGGGAGTAAGTCTATACTCTTTTCGTTAGCACTAGACCAGTGAGATTGAGTACCACACCCACCGTCAGCATCCAGATACTTTACCACACAAATGAGATTTTACAAGCTGTACTATTCATGTACTAAATTGGCAAAGACCGGTATTGAACCTAGAATCTTGTGAAACAAAGAAACTTAAGACTGAGCTAAGACTGAGCGATTCGGAACGACTTTCAATAGGTTTATTTCCTCAGCGGCTTATTCTGGACAACTACCAAACATTTAAACAGAGTTTATCATTGTCTTAGGGTTAAAATTATTAAAGATTTGTCCAAAGTTCATCGGCCATAATCCATTAGTTTCAGTGGGATCAGTTCTTTCAGTCATGATTCCGCGCTATATCACTTAGGTTTTTCCATAAGAGAGTACTATTAAAGTTGTAATACTATTTATTTATTTTTTCCGTACGAATTATATTCATTTAGTTTACAGTTGGGGAATAACATTGTTTTAATTTATCATACGATTAGAAGCGGCTACCCGGCATCGATTAGGTAGAAAGGGCGCAAATTTTTTTTACAAATTCTGGTCATTTTAAATGACCAATACTAATGCTGTTTCTATGTATATCTTATTCTTTAAATATCTTCAAATATAAATCAAATTGCACTAAAGTAGGAACAATGATATTAATGTGTATATATATTCACTTCGTCGATAATTGTTTTATTTTCTTAGTTTCATCCGGACATACATACATACATACATACTAACTCCATTTTATATATGTATAGATTAGATTTAATGTATATTTTAACCAAAAACAAATGTTATTGCAATACATTTTTAAAACTTGGTTTCGTGCCACCTTCATGTAGAGTAAGCAATACTTTCCCAAGAATGTCATTCGATGTTGTCGTCCACTGCTCAATATCAAACGACCAATATATTGAACTGCCTGTATACAGGATCGAAACTGTGACTTCTAGTGTCATTCTTCTACCTGCTGCTTTGGCCCCTTTCCCAGGGATTGGAATTGTTGGTGGACGCTGGCGTATCTTTCGAGCCTGCGCAGTGGAGTTTTTAGGTGCAGTGTAAATTGATCCCAACCTTTTCACCCAAGTTTCAAGCTGTCATAGCCTAGAAAGCTGGGACAAGGACAGAAAGTTCCTCTGGTCGTAAGTTTTATACAAGTGACCTTCTTTTAGCATATGGCTCAAAAACCTTCTTTGTTGGGACCCGAGAGTAATTTCGAGTATTACAGACAACTGAAAAAAAAAACCAATAATTTTCTAAAGGAAAATAATGAAAAATAAGAAGAATATCTTGATATAGATCGGTGATTCTCAACGTGGGCACGTAGGTCCATAAGTGGGTCCGAGAAATGTTTAAAATGGGACTTGAGTTGACCCAAAGAGAATTGAAAGGGAATAATAGATTAGAGGTTGAAAATAACATCCTCTTGTTCTTTGGAAAAGTAGTTCCATACTTATTTGTTTTTCCAACCACGAGGTTCATTGAGGCGGTTTTGGTTTGTTTTTTTTTTTTGGATTTTACGGCAAGTCAACCATTGCCGAGTTATTTTATGCCGAAGACGTTTTGCTCCATTTATGATTGATGGGTATTCAATTTTGTAAAATTCAATTTTTAACACATTTAAAAAAAAAATCATTTTTCTCTTTTTAACCCAGAGATAGGATCATAAAAGGTTCTACCACTCTGGGTCATAGTGGACCTGGGAGTAATGGTGATGAATGGGTACTCCACTAGCTCCAGAGCTCCAGAATTGGAACTTCACCATTAGATGCAGTTTAACGCCATACCCATGACACTTAGACGCTACAGTCACCGCCTTCTAATACATATATGATAAAAGGGATTGGGGATTGCCATAAGAGTAATCATATAGGTGCTACGGCTTGACATGACCAGCCGATTGATCGGTCTCTCCGACTGCCCGTCTAGCCTAAGTATGTGCCAAAGTGGAATTGCAAGTTATGGACTGCTCAGCCATTAGGATTCCGTCTTTAAGCATCATGTACTATGCATAAAAAACATTGGGTATAAAATAACCCAATGAGTTGACATGTCATAAAATCCACTCAAACACCAACCAACCAACCAACCAACCATCCAACCAACCAACGAATTTTCTAAATAAAATGTTTTTCTTATTACATGGAATTTCTATTTGTGCTTATTTTGGTTTGGCATGTCTTGACACTAAAACTAGGCCACAAGAAAGAAAACTTTCAGAAACACTGATATACATCATAGCATTCATGGAATTTAAAAAAAAACTTAAAAGTACACAGTTACATATTTGTGACGTCATTTATGTTCCAAGTAATAAGGGCATTTTAAAATGCCCACCCTTATTCTTTTATTGTCCAGGCCTTCTTTTGACAATCTCGTCTTGGAGGTTTTCCAATTGGTCGTTTCTTTGGTAGCACTCCTGTTATTTATGAACATTGGACGTGTCAGGTCCAGCGGAACGTGTGCTTTATGTACTCATCGTACACAACTGGGCAAACTAGACTCTTGAACCTTAGTTAGGCAACCATTCTAGGAAAAGAAACACTTTGAATTCAAAACTGTCAAACTCCGCTTAAGAAATTGCCTTGTGTCACATCCTACTCGTGACGTAGGGGTTGGTAAATATGTATATCAGAGATTTCTTAAAATGTGATTAAACTTTGAATTTTGCTTTTGCTTTCTCTGGTGTAATAATATTTATAGAAAAATCTATTGAAATCTAACAAATTGTAATAATGGAGATTCGCTTCCGGTTTTTGTCTGTAACAAAAACTAAGTCACTGCTTACGTCGCTAAACCCAAAATCGTCAAAATTTGAGCATGGCAACATTAGATAGTTCTCATTGTTTTTTAAAACAAGTTTTAATAGATACATTCCCAGTATCATATATTTATATATAGTTTGTTTTATTTTAATAGATATTCAAAGTTAATAGAACATAGTTTCGATTTCAATTTTTTTTTTTTACTCCTTTAATAAATTTGATGATTTCATGATTTATGGTTCAAACTCTCCGACATTTAATTTTTAACTTCAACCTCCTTAACAAATATTTTCAAAAATTATTTTAGATCACCCGGTAGGGTGTTTTTTATTTTACTAGTGAAATATAATAAAATTATGGAAAACTTGAAGGGAAAAGGTGCCAACCTATAATTAATAATTTACTCTCTAATATTAAAGTATTCATTATGATGGAAGAAAAATGCAGCCTATCAGCTGTATTGCAAATTAGTATTAACATCATCATTAAGTCATGCTGACAGCAATGATTTCCATGACTCTCTCACGCTATAGGTCCCTATCAATCATCGTTCCTAGCAAGTCCTTCACGCGTCATCCAGTATCCGCATATAGCTGATCGATGTAAGTTTTTCTGGTCGGCATAAGCTGTTTGTCCATGTGTAGGTGTCCACGGGGAGAACGCCACTTAAATGTTCAACCTTTCCAAGTAGTATCCAGCATGTCTTGTGTGATAGGAGGTAAATGGCCATACAGCTGCTTTGTAGAGTGCTGCTTCCAGGATTTGTTCAAACAACACGCAGCATCCTTGTATATTGTGGGGATTTAAATAAATTAAATAAAATTTAGATAAATAAATAAAATTTCTGAGCGTCTGGACTCTAGCGTTCAGACTTAACGGTCTTATCAATAAAGTCTCGATCTATACGGCTAACCAGTTGTGTTTGCTATTCTCTCTTCATTTAATTTCATACCATAATACACGTAAACCCTATAGTATTTTCCATCTAGTCTTTTCTCCAAACATACACTGACACGGCTACAGCTTGGAAGAATTTCTCTTTATCTTATCAGAGAGATAGAAATACCGCCCTTTTCTCTTCTTCTTTTTTTGCCAGCTGTGCCTCTCTCCGATGACATGATAGCATATTTAAATCCTTGAATAAACGATGTTTAGTCATCATATTTCGTGTGACCATTTTTAGGCTGCAGGTGAGAGCACTTTACAATGGAGATCCCTTGTGGCATTAAATTTAATCCGTGTTGAGTAGAATGCTTTTCTGTTGGTTCGTGTATCTAGAATCCTATGATCCATGTGTTTGTAAGTGTCAAGCACGAGCAAAACTGAACGCCTGTCCACCAAGGCCTTGAAATAGTTAACCAACACATATTCGAGCGTGTTGATTGGCCGATTCAGTCCATGCAGCCTTGAAGAGTCAATAAGTTCAAGTTGTGATACACAGCACACCTTATATACTAAAAATACAGGGCACTTCACGGAGGTTCATGACTTTCCCAAGCGTATTTGTCCGAAAGTGACAGAAATAGCGAAACTGCAGTTCGAACTCACTTACAGTCGCAGTCGGCACATTAGCCACTACGACGGAGGACTCCCTTTTTTAAGGGCAATGAAAAAGAGGATGACAAAGATAAGAAAAGGTAGTACACACACACCACGGAGAAGGGGGAGAGAGAGGAGAAGAGGAAGAAGAGAAGAAGAAGAAGAGAGAGAGAGAGAGAGAGAGAGAGAGAGAGAGAGAGAGAGAGAGAGAGAGAGAGAGAGAGAGAGAGAGAGAGAAATACATGAAGATAATTAAAAGAAGACCCAGAAAGATCTCTCGTAGGAAATAAAATAAGAAACGGAAAAAAAGATACCCGCATGCATAATACCATAGAGCGAGAACGCTATATATATATATATATATATTATATATATATATATATATATATTATATTAATATAAATATATATATATAGAGAGAGAGAGAGAGAAAGAGAGAGAGAAAACGGAAGATAAGATACACGCATGCAAAGAGCGAGAATGCTACACACACACACACACACACACACACATATATATATATATATATATAGAGAGAGAGAGAGAGAGAGAGAGAAAGTGAGAGAGAGAGAGAGAGAGAGAGAGAGAGAGAGAGAGAGAGAGAGAGAGAGAGAGAGGGGGGGAGAAGAAGGAAAAAGAGATGAAAAAAGAGAATGAATTTTCCACTTTCTGATTCTTTGATAGACATCTGCTACTTTATTTTGTAATACAAACTATTCACAGCTGACAAAATCGTACAACCTAGCCCCCCCCCTCCCTAAAAAACCAAAAAAAAAAAACAAAAGGCAAACAAATAAACAAGATAAACAAACAAACAAACAAAAACGAGTTGGTTATGTGAGAAAAACAAAAACAAACTTACACCTGTTTGGAGTATTTTTGAGAAATCTAAATTAAAATCAAATAAAATACAAATTAAAAGTAAAAATTCGAAATATTTATATTTAAGTACGATGTTAGTCATCTCTTTTTTCCAGTGGCATATTCCATGTCTGCAAATTCTTAGTAGAAATCAGAGGCGCTTGTCGCGTAACGGTTATAGTTGTAAGAAAAAGATTCGGCTATCTGAGTTAAAATCCAGAATGAGACTGCGATTCCTTTCTTCATCTTGATTAAAATCACCTGTAATTTGTGTGATACAGCTGTTATTCTCTTGTCTGAAAAATCTTCATTCACTTTTTGTATCAATGTCCAATACCTTGGCGGTTGATGGTATCCTCTCTCCAAGACCACTGTCGATCGGTACTCACTACAACTAGGTGTGAGTACATCACGCACCTGAACGAGGCTGCAATTCACATGGTGCTAATACCCCTGGGAAGTATGAATCCAATTTCATTCCCTGTTACTATAGATAAAATAGTAGACAGACTGTGCTTTTAGCCCTTTGTGTGACAGTCGGTCTAGGGAAAGGAAAATTCTGAATTCAGATCTGTTGTAGACCAGGAGAGGAATGGGATCCGCTTCGTTATTCCTATCTAAGAGACGACAATGAACAGCACTCTCTGTGTTTAGTGGTTGGTTTTGAAAGCTATCGCAATGCAAGTGTAGAGAAAAATAAGGTAACTATGATGTTGCTTCTTTACCTTTGATTTATTCTTAATATTTCGAAATAAACATCTCTTCGTCAGAAGACTTTTGAAAGTCTGGAAAATTCATAGCAACAGCTCCAAACTTTCAGAAATATTCTGACGAAGAGACGAACTCAAAAGTGATGTTCGCCTGAGGAATCTTAAACATGGACACACCCATCTGATCCGACCAGCAAAACTGTGCAGACACTGGTTTCCGTTTGAAGGACCTACCAACGAGCGAGAGATAGAGTCATGGGATCCGGTGTTGTCAGCACGACTTGACGATGATGACTTCATGCGTTAGAGTTGTGCGATTTCAAATATACGGGATTTCAGTTGATATATATATATATATATATATATATATATATACATAATCAAACACCTCCGCATGAATAGGATGTGACACAAGGTCAATTACTTAAGTGGAGTTTAACAGGTTTGAATTCAGAGTTTTCCTTCTCTTAGACTGGTCACCTAACCAAGGTTAAAGAGTCCAGTTTGTCCTAATATTTACCCATAGCTGGAGAGAGAATACACGGATTCATACCTTTCCCAAGTGTATTAGTGCTATGTTCAATGTAAACAGCCTTGTTAAGTATTTGAACTCGGGTCAACGAATCCATTTCCCATGACTCTAACCATTACACCATGCACTTCAGTTGAAAATATATTTTAAGAGATATGTTAGTTTTATTTGGACTTTTCTCCTTTTTTTGCCAAATGAAACGGCGTCTTTAGCTACTGAGCCACATTCTGTGCCCTTTCTTTCAAATTTGTCAAACTGAATTAATTACTTAGTGACCAATTACATTAAACACCAGTGATTTCTGACTGGTTTCTTGTTAGTCTCGGGTCGCAACGGGCATGCTCATTGATGTGGATATAATATATTAAATACTTTTTTTTTTCATCCTGGTGAACTTTAACACGTCCTTCGCCGTCTCTCACTGTTACCAATATCATCATCATCATCATCATCATCATCATCATCGTCAGCAGCAGCAGCAGCAGCAGCAGCAGCATTATAAAAACGTGTACACTTAGATATCCAAAGTCAGCACTAGTTCTCACCATTTATTTATGTGAACCATTAAGGTTAGTGCCATTTACTTGAAATTAACTTCAAATCCAATTGTAGCATGACCACTGTTAATATAATAAACGTTTCGAATCAAATTACAATTAATCCCCCTTCACTCCAAAATCACGCACCCCACATTCAATGACCATATCTTTCCGTGACACATCAAAATATGGCAGTCTTTACATATCCGGGGAGAGTCCTCGTGGCGCAGTGGCTAACGTGCTGGACTGCGACATCGTGGTAAGCGACTTCGAACTCTCTTCGTGCTATTACATTCACTTTCAGACAAATACTCTTGGGAAAGGTATGATCCCTCTCATAGCCCAGGGTTAAATAGTACCACTACTATTCTTCTACAAGGAGGAAATTATATATTTGAACAATATATTTGAAACAGGGATGAACCCTCTCATTCCCGATGTATGAGGTAAATAGTGTCACTACTTTTCTTCTACAAGTATGTCTTCAATGTTACATAACCCACGGAGGTTGATATGCCATTAAACACAGAAACCAAACCAAACCTTTTATATATCACAATCAAGTCTCGTTCAAAGTATCGGTTCTTGCTGGATCACTATAAGTATATAAT
The DNA here is from genome assembly GCA_023376005.1 of Doryteuthis pealeii. Taxonomy (NCBI): domain Eukaryota; kingdom Metazoa; phylum Mollusca; class Cephalopoda; order Myopsida; family Loliginidae; genus Doryteuthis; species Doryteuthis pealeii. The sequence goes on along the minus strand of CM042138.1, from coordinate 136,307,847 downwards.
TGGGGGGGGGCTTATAACATGTTAGACGGCTCAGAGTAACCTTACAACATAGTTACATATATGTACATAAAATAATCCAGAAAAAGAGTTATATATAATAACAAATACAGACTTTACTGTCTGAGCATGTGGAGAAGGACATTTATACATGACAAGATACAATACGATACATAGATACAAAAGCAGGTAGGACTAAGTCCTAAAGAAGAGATAAAGAGTGCATGAAGAAATAAGTCACTTACTGTTGGTTAGGGGTGGGGGCAAGCCCCGACCACTTATTGAACATAGACACCATGTGTCTAGCCCATTTTTTGAGGGTGCTGTACCGAGAGAAAAGAGGCAGAATTTTCTAGGCTACTGCTTAAATACTCCCGGCCCCTACTGGTTAAAACCTATCGACAAGGGAAGATAACCCTTTTGGACCCAAGTCCATCCCAACAGGGACAGAAAATCGCTACATCACCGAAGTTAAGCAGCGATGAGCACATATATACATATTTACCAACTCCTCCGCACGAGTAGGGTGTGACACAAGGTCAATTTCTTAAGCGGGGTTTAACAGGTTTGAATTTAGAGTTTTCCTTCTCCAAGACTGGTAACCTAACCAAGGTTAAAGAGCCCAGCCTGCTCTATTATTTACCCATAGTTGAAGGGAGAGTAGTTGGGTGCATACGGCATGCCTTTCCAAGTATATTAGCGCTATTTGAAATTCAAACTAGCCTCGTCCAGGATTTGAACTCGGGTCGACGAGTCCATTTCCTACGACTCTAACCATTACACAACGCATCCCCATACACTCACATATATATAGATTAATATTGATAATATAGTTTACCTATTTATAAATATAGTGCTCAATATCAGTGATAGAACTTATAAGTCCAAAAGAATTCGAAAATCGCACAGAAGAGAAACTGACTGTTACCGAGCGCCGTTGATTTTATGTCTACGCTACCCTACCCGCGATTCTTAAGAGTAAGGAAATGAATCCGACGATATAAGTATAGATAAAAGGATATGAAAACACACAATGCTGTTAAAATGAAGATATTTTATATCATATTCATAGCTAATATTGAACAATATTTCAATTTATAAAAATCATCTTCAGAGCTTGTTTTTACTCCAAACTCATCGAGAGAGGAGCTGGAAAAAAATGAGTGCGGAGTAAAAACAAGCTCTGAAGATGATTTTTATAAATCGAAGTATATATATATATATATATATATATATATATTTGTGAATAAAAAGGCTTTAAATACCATGGGTATCGTGGTTATGGACCATTTCCTCTCGTGAGTATGCCCACGAGCTTCTTCAGACCACTGATATCTTTTATTTAGATAGGCACATGCCAAACTCATCTTATATTCATACATTTCCCCCGCCTCCAGGGGTGATCTTATTGCATTTTTCTTTTCGAGTGTCTTTTTTATTGGTGAAAATTTGTTTCCCTTTGCATGGTTGGCGGTGTTTTATGTGTCTGCCTAGTCTGTTGGTAAATTCCTTAGTTGGGTTTGACTGACCCATTGAGCTCTCATACGGAACCTGAACTCTACAACAAACTACTGGTAGAGAATAGGACCAGTCTAGAATCACCTTGTACCAAGAAACTTAGTACCGCACCAAAGTTTATATATATATATATATATATATATATATATATATATATATATATATATATATATATACATCCATCCCAGGCACGTGCCGTAAGTAATTACTCAGAGGATATTGTCTGTTGACCTTGTTTCAAAATAAACAGTAAACAACCTCCTTATCACTTTAAGAAAATATTTTTTAAATATTTTGAAAAGAAATTTGTGTAATTCTAGACGAACACATGAATTCGTTCAGTTCCTGTTGTAGCAGGAGTACATGATAATATTGAAACTTCTTTTTACGAAGGAATGAAAAAGACTAATTAACCGTCGATAGTTTTATCAAGAATTTAGATCATTCAAAAATCACGCAAAGAGTGAACTCGTACAACTCAAAATTATTATTTAATTGAAAATTGTACTGAGCTTTGTTTATTCTTTAAATTAGAGTATTGCATGAATCTTACTCTAATAAAAATGTTGCTATGATTTCTTGTTTTTGGTGGGTATATGTATGTTTGGTTTGTTTTGTTTTACGGTATATCAACCTCAGTGGATTATTTAATGCCGACAAAGTTTTGAAATAAATTTATTCTTAATGAACACTCAATTTATTTTATAAACACCGTTTTCTATTTAACCAATAGATGGGATCCTAACAGGTACTACTATGCCGGGCCAAAGAGGACCTGTGAGCACTGTGGGTACTTCATATACCCCAGACCTCCAGAACTGGAACCTCACCATCAGATAGAATTTAACGTAATTCCCAGGACATGAAGACCTTCAGCCACCGCCTTCTAGATCATATATGATAAAAAGGGTTTGGGCTAGCCATAAGGGCCATGAGGTTGACGTGACCATCCAATTGATCGGAGATGGCCTCTGCGACCACGCGTCTACCCTAAGTAAGGGTCTAAGTGGAGTGTTGCATGTCATGGACTGCTAAGCCATCAGAATTCCGTCCTTAAGCATCACGAGTCACCACCCACGGTCAACAGCTGGCCCAATTGGGAGGGTGTCTTAGTCCTCTGCAGATGTGATATCAGTTTATTCTAAAGTCCTAGCCGACAGGGCTGTATATATATATATATATATATATATATATATATATATAGTGTGTGTGGGATTGTCACTGTTTCAGCTTTTACTGGTACGGTGTGCCAAATGCATTATTATTGGAAGAGTGCTCAATATAAAAAAGAAAGAGCTATTATATAAAATAATAAAATAAATATATAAAGGTTTTACATATCTATTTATTTAATGACAAAGGAACAGTCACAACCATTTTGGTTTCCTGCATGCGTAATTGCAAACAATCTTCAGGTGACGATATATATATATATATATATATATATTATATTATATGTGTGTGTGTGTGTGTGTGTGTGTGTGTGTGTGTGTGCATGTGTGTGTGTGTTTGTGTGTGTGAGAAGTGTTTTTTAGAAATATATAGATAGATGCTGATAATGGGTATATAGTTGGTTGATTGGTTAGGTTAATTGGTTTAATGGCATATCAATCCGTGTGGGTTACTTGTTCACACACACGCATACACAAACACACATATATATACACACACACACACACATATATATATATATATATAATATGATTTGTTTAAGAAACAATTTTCATTAACTACATGTGGTCATTGACCTCAATCACAAACTTCCTACAGAAGTAAAAAGGGAAGACAGTTTACCATAAGAATAATTCGAAGAATACGGTTGAGACAATCATATAGGTGCTAGGGCTTGACATGATCGGATGAGGCCTCTGCGGCCGGCTTTCTAGCCCAAGTTATAGCCGAAGTGGAGTGTTGCATATCACAGGATCACATAGTAATAGGATAACAGACCATTCAGTCCTTCCTCAGACATTCGCAATGCTATCCTCTGGCAACCTACGGCTAACAGCTGGCAGTATCAGTGGTGATGGTGGTTCTTGCCTTTCTGCAGAGATGTAGACGGCGTATTCAAAAGACAAGGCGTGATAATGGGCTGAGAAAACTTTTATGAAAATTTACTTGTTTTTCTCTAATATTTATATAAGAAAAAGAATTAACCTAGAATATTATGATGGTATTATTGCACACAAGGGTAGGTCGATTTTTCACTTCACCAAAAATTGTGTATTGCTCTATTAAATACTGATACCAAAAATTAGACTTGTACCGATTTTTTAGGAAATGGCATCAAAATCTAATAAAAATACACTGAAAAATCCTCGGTTTTGCAATAATGGGGTAGGGACTTATTTTTTTGACTGGAACTTTAGTTATAATTTCATCATTTAATTTCATTTTGATGTAATAAAATCACAACATGGTTTAAATACAGAAATTGATAGATTTTCTGATCATTTTTTGACCAAATTTTGTAAAACCGAGGATTTGTCAGTGCAGTTTTGTCTACGATCTTTGATACCATTTCCTCAAAAATTGCTAGATATAAAATATTAATTTTTAGTATCAGTACTTAATGACCCAATATTCAAATTTCGGCGTTTCGTGTAATTTAATATTTTAAAACAGTGAAAAATCGACCTCCCTTGGTGTACACTGATTTTAAAAGTACTATACCAGTTCAAGATGAAATAATAATAATTTAGTGAATTGTATATAGAATTTAGTACATTAAATTTTCGCATCCGTAATGAATTTAGAAATATTTGACTTTTAGCTTTAATAATTAACCTTTATAATTTTGGACAGGGAGTACTGCCTACCTTGCCTAGATGACACGTCCCTGAAGTATACGTATAAAAGAAATACAGAAAAAAAAAGAAGGAAGGAAAGAAGGAAAGTAGGAAGGAAGAAAGTGAGAGGGAATGGGGAGGGTGAGTGATTGAGAGAAATATATTCTCACGTGTCACGTTAAATTAATGCAGTTATATGTGCGCGTGTGGAAAATGAAGTGAAAATGTGTGAAGTCCGCAAAAAAGAAAGAAAAAAAAGAAAAAAAAGAGAAAGAAAACTTTGTCAGCCATTCTGCGGAAATAAGGTTCGAAAAACACTGATCAATATAATATGGCCCATAAATATGTGAATGTTTAAGTGCTTTAATTAAAGTGTAGCAAATGTTATCATAAGCACACACACACACACACATATTGATAATATATTTTACTATATTCATAAGTAATAAATGCTGACATCATTGACAAAGCATATCTTATTATAACTAGTACAAAATAAAAAATACCCTCCGGGCGATGTAAAAATAGATTTTTAAAACATATTGCCTGAGGGGTGGGAGTAAAAAATTCAATGTCAGCGAGTTTGTACCCTAAGTAAGTAAAATCATCAAATTCATTAAAGGATTAAAAAATAAAACAATTTGAAATGTAAACTTTAAATATGTATTAAAATAAAACAGCTGGACCCTAACTAAGCGACTAGAGAATAAACTAGATGGGAGCCGCACAAGAATGCTGCGGGTGACCCTGAACAAGACGTGGAAACAACAACCCACGAGAAAACAGCTGTACGGCCACCTGCCACATATCACCCAAACCATCCGAGTAAGACGGACAAGACACGCGGGACACTGCTGGAGAAGCAGGGACGAACTCATAAGCGACATACTGCTGTGGAAGCCAGAACACGGACACGCCAGTGTGGGCCGACCAGCAAAGACATACATTGATCAGCTCTATGTGGATACAGGATGCTGCATAGAGGACCTCCCGAGAATGATGAGCGATAGGGACAGATGGAGAGAGATTGTCATGGATATCCGCGCTGACAGCGCGACATGATGATATATATATATATATATATATATATATATATATATATATATATATAATACCAGTTATGTATTCATTAAAACTTGTTTTAAAAAACAATGAGGACTGTCTAATGTTGCATGTTCAAATTTTGAGTGTATTTATTGAATAAATACAATCAAAATTTGAACATTTATCGTCATAACATAGAATAAATCTTATTCTATGTTATGACGATTTTGGCTAATGTGATGTAAGCAGTGGTGAAATTTTTGTTACAGACAAAAACTGGATGTGAATCTCCATTATTAATAGATAGATGGTGAGTGTGTGTTTGTCTGTCTGTAACGGAAACTATATCACTACTCAAGTCACAAATCCCTTAGTTATTTACGTCACATTCTCCATGGTTTTATTTTATCTAAACCTATTAATTAAATTGTCTTACATTATCAATACTGTTTGCCTTATTTACATACTAGTAACATGCAATTGTATTCATATATACAACAAAATAACTGTTAACATTGTGAATTGGAAGGCTAATTTGCATATAGATATTAAAAAATAATTTTAATAAATATGTGCTTGGTATTATTGATTTCTAATTGTTTGGTTTTATCTTAATTAAAATAAGCAAACATCTCAGAGATTATACTCCCCTCTGTTTAAAATCTTTTTATCTGCATTCTTATTTAGTTTCATCATCCTTTCTAATTTAATATAATATTTTATTATATTAAAACCTAAATACTTGCGCCCGGGGGTTGCATATATTTGCTAGTATGTCTAGGGTTAGTGAAGACATGAAGTCAACGGCGCTTGGTAACTGACAGTTTCTTGATTATGCAATTTTTAAACCAAGCATATAGCTGGTGGTATTTAACTAGAGTCTGAGGAACCTCGAGATTCCTCTTATCTCCAGGATGCTTCTGGGTATTCTAGCCGATCTCAGCAATGCTTGGTTATGTATAGTCTTGATTTTATCTCTGATTCCAGTTTCTTCAGTCTGTTTCCAATCTCTTGTGGGCCGTTCCTCGTGCCTCAACTACGATTGGTATTACCGAAACTTTCACGCCTCAGCTTTTTCAGCTCTCTGGCAAGATCCAAGTATTTATCTATCTTTTCGTTTTCTTTCATCTTCACTTTATAATCCGCTGCAAAAGCAAAATCCACTAGATGACACATTCTTTTTTGTTCTAATTAATTAACACTAGGTCCGGTCTTCTAGCCAGGATTAGCTGGCGCGTTTCATTTATTATTATTATTATTATTATTATTATTATTATTATTATGGAGTTTCACACCTGTCGTAGCCGGTGGCTCACTGGAGGCTGGGTGACAGCAAGTATCTCAGGTCTCCTAGGACTCTTCTGAGTATTCTAGCCAATCTTAACAATGCTGTAGTTTGGGTGGCCTCGATTCTTCCTCTGATTTCCAATTCACCCAAATTCTTTTCTAGAGTTTTGGGCACCGTTCTAAGGGCAGCAATTACAATTGGCACGACTTTCACCTTCAGGTTCTGCAGTTTTTTTTAATTCTCTGGCAAGGTTCAAGTAATTGTCTGTCTTTTCGCTTTATTTCACTTTCACTTCGTGATCAGCCGAGACGGCAAAATCCACTAGATGACAAATTCTCTTCTTGTCAATCAATACTAGTTCTGGTCTCTTGGCCGGGAGTAGGTGATCCCTATGTACCTCTAAGTCCCAGTGAATTTAATGCGTCTCATTCTCCAGGACAGGTTCAGACTTGTATATACCATTTGGTTGTATGGTGAAAACTGAATTTCTTGCACAATTCCAGTGGGTAACATTTCCCAGTGAGTCATGCCTAGTCTTGCACTCTCTTTGTGTTTGCTGCTTCGCATTATATATTATAGGATTAACCGTTTCGTCTGTCTCCACACATTCTGCACTTGCTAATCTGCTGTGTCTTATCTATTTTTGCCTTTATATAGTTTGTTCTTATGGCATTTTCTTCAGTTGCAATTATTATTATTATTATTATTATTATTATTATTATTAGTAGTAGTAGTAGTTGTTGTAGTTGTTGTATTAGTTGTCTTAGTAGTAGTAGTAGTATTTACTCTTTGCGAATTTTTCACCCCAATTTTAACTGATGGTTTTTCACTGAAGACTGAGTGACAGCAAGTCTCCCTTTTATTTTCACTCTGTGTTTTTTGAAATAGCAAAATTCCCTAGACGATTGTTTATTTTCTTGTTTTTAATTTAATCAGGTCTGTTCTTCTGGCCAGGATTGGTCAATCTATTTGTATCTCAAATCCCATAGAATTCTGTGCGTCTCATTCTCTAGGTCTGATTCTGGTTTGTATATAGTTCCTTTATCTGTATAGTCAAATTTCCGTCTCTTGCACAATTCCCAATGAATCACCTTTCCTACCCAATTATACCTACGCTTATATTTCTTTTGTTCCAGTTTGCTGTTCCATCTATCATCACATAACCTACACTTGCTATTTTTCTGCGTATGTAGTTCTCATGCCATTAATTTGTGCTGCTATTAAAAACCGGGTTTCTCCATTTAGGTTTCCCCTTCTTAGCCATGTCCAAGTAATCTAAGGTACAATTTTCTTGGTTTGCCGTTGAAGTTCCAGTTGCTTTTCTTCCAATTCTTGTTTTCTAGATTTTTAAGATTCTGTTTTTTTGAAACTATATAATCAAAAATAAATCTTCCCTAAGAATAAATGTTGATATTCTTATTTTTGAATCCTTAAATATTCATATTTATGGTGACAGAGTTTCAATGTTGTAGAGTTTGCTAAGAAAAGTAATACATAATAATATCGGTTTTGATTGTATAATGTTCCACTATAAATAATTAAATCCTGGTATCATGGGTTTAGTGCCAGTTTAACTCAGTCGGTAGAGTGTCCGGCTGGGAACCTCAAGGTTAGATACCGGTCCCAGCGTATGTGTAGTACAGGGATCTATGCGGTAAAGTGAGAAGCTGATGGCTAGTGTGGCGCTCCGCCTCAGATGCTAAAAAACAATCTCCATGGGTCTAGTGCTAGTGAAAATGGGACCCACTCATTGTCTGGCTTTAGGCCACCCCGACGACTTTTTTTAAAATAGATAATTAAATCCTGGTATCTTTGGTTTTGAAGAAATTTAATATTTATTTATAACGTTTCAACTGTCAACTTTAACGTAGGAGAAAATTTTATTTCTACTACTTGTAAGATTTTTTCATATAAAAATTGAAAAAATGTTATTCATTCTAGAGTGTACATATCAGAATACACGTATCACTTTCTCGAATAAAAACGTCCAGTATGCCACGAGATTTTTGTTGATCTTTCGTTACATTGTAAAAATTCCAGGTGCAAATGCGGCCTCGCTGTATAATACTTTTCACAAGTTTTCAACCAGCGAGAACTAACCCGGCAATGAAGCGTTAATTCAATAATTTAAGACTTGGACTAGCTGACAAGATGACAACGTCAAGACACAGAACGAAGAATTGAAAGTGACATTTCCTTGACATTCACCTGTGAAATCAGTGTACAAAATCACCACATTGATTCGTTAATACAATGAAGTTGAATTTGAATCAAATGACAAGATGGCAGCGTGAAACTTTACAAGAAAATCGATACAATGTCCTATATACTTCAAAGTTTAACCGAACTATTCTTTTTTGTAGAAAAAAATGCTGTTAACCGGTACCGAAAACAAAAAACTCCGACGCTGCATCCAGTCACAGGTGACTATTATTATAGAGACTAGCAAAAATATGCACCGTCCGGGTGCAAGTATTTAAGTTTTAATGTAATTAAAATATATTGAATTAGAAAGACAAATGAAACTAAATAAAAATGCAGATAAAATGATTTGAAACAGATGGGGTATAATCGAAAATAGAATAACTTTGAAACTAGCTCTTCCATCATTTTCCTTCCCTCCCGTTTTTCATTGAAAAATATTCCTAATTTAACTATATAGTTAAAATAGGAAGTAATGAATAAAGTTAGTTATTTCTTCTTGTTAATGGATTTCTTTTAAGATTTATCTCCGAGATTTTTGTTCATATTGATTAAGATAAAACCAAACAATTAGAAATCAATAACAAGAGGCAAATATGTATAAAATCAAATTTCTAAATCAGTATGCAAATTAGTCTTCCCATTCACACTGTAAACTGCTATTTTATTGTATATATAAATACAATTGCATGTTATTAGTATGTTCTTAAGGCCAACTGTATTAATAATGTAAAATAATTTTATTAATAATTGAGGATTAAATAAAAATCATGGAGAATATGACGTAAATAACTAAGGGAATTGTGACTTGGGTATTGATATAGGTTCATTTACAGACATACACATATTCTCCATATTATTGGGATTACATCATTGCAGAACAAAATATAATTTGTTTAACTTCATGTGTATTAATAAATTGGTAGAAATAAATTTTATGTTAGATCTTTCATTAATTTGATGTGTATTAATTAACAGAAATTTTAGTTGGTTGGTTATTTTGATTAATGGCATATCAGCCATTGTGGGTCATTTAATATCAAATCTTTTTTTTTGTATAGATGATTTGTAAGCAAATAGTTTGTCGGTAAATATTAGTTTGGTTTGGTTTTATAAATTGGTAGAAATCAATTATATTAATTTTGTGTCTATCAATGAATTGGCAGAAATAATTTTCATTATCTTAATGTGTATCACTATATTGGTAGAAATGTTACATAAAATCGTAAGTAGCCTACGAATTATGTATGTAAGGGTAGCTAGATTTTGAATTGAAGTTTACTGAAGGTTTATTGACAGCAGTTAACCTTTCGCTGACCGGCACACCGGCTTCTGTTTGGCTGAAGTAAAGGAAATCAGAGTTAGCAGATTTCGGCAGTTAGTCAGAAAGATCAGACGTTAGGACATTCACTCCTAAGATGCTGACTTCTCACCGCGCGGTTAGAAAACCTTTGGGGATGTGAGTTCTTAATAAAGAATAAGAAAAAAAACAAAGTCTTGCGTAATCATTCAATTAGCACAGACTGTCCAGGTCAAAAGAAGAAAGAGAGGTCAGTCCAGAAGAATAGGATGGTGGCGACGAAGAACAAGAAAAAAGTAATGACACATCCTCTCATCTCGTCATCTCTCTACTCTCTACCCAATAGGTAAAGGAGTACATAACAGAAATATTTTAATGTTAAATTTATCATTAACTTCATGTGTGTCAATAAACTGGTAGAAATGATTTTTATAAAAATTTTAAGCAGATCTATGTGACCCATAGATGGAACCCTAACAGGTACTAACAATCCGGACCAGGGTGGACCTGGAACTTATGTCAATGAATGGGTACTCCACACTCCCCAGAGCTCCAGAATTAGACCCTCACAATTAGATGCAATTTAGCGTCATACCTAGAATACTAAATTCATAAAATATCTATTTCTCTGAATGTTTGAGATGAACCTTGATGAGTTATTCGGACTATTGTCCTGATCTTCATTGTTATCTGTACAACGTTTCGGCAGATGTGCCCTCCGGCCTTCTTCAGGTATTTCTTTTCGGATTTGGGAACCTTCTCAGACAGGGGAACCTTCTTTTCGGACTCGAAATACCAGAAGAAGGCCGGAGGGCACATAGGCCGAAACGTTGTACATAACAATGAAGATGAGGACAATAGTCCGAATAACACAGATAATACTAAAATATTTATGTTCGATTTTTAATTAACTTCATATTTAGTAACAAATTGTTATAAACAATTTTAATTAAGTTCCTTATCAATAAATAAGAAATAATTTGATGTATACTAATAAACTGGTGATTGTCCTTCAGTCATCGCCTTATAGCACCCATATGATAAAAGAGGCTGGGTGTTTGCTTTAAGGGAAATTTGAAGAATACGGTCGAGGCAATCATATAGGTGCTAGGGCTTGACATGACTAGCTGATTGATCGGTTTGAACCTCTCCGTCCGCCAGTCGATACCAAGCAAGGAAAAACGTGGAGTGTTGCATCTCATGGGACCCCTTTGTTTCTGGTTCACAGACCGCCCCGTCACCATAATCCCTTTTCTTGGTGGTATCGAAAGGTAAACAGTTTTTCTTTGATTTTTTCTTTTCTTTTTACAAAATGTTGTAACTTTTCTTCAGTTTCATATATCTAAACAAAACTATTCAATGATTGGTTGATTTTAATGGCATGCCAACTCGTCTATGGTTATTTTATGTCTAGAATTTAGGGAATCGTGCTTATTGTATGTTGATTGAAGGATTGAGTTTAGTGGAAGATCAACCCAACTAGGGTTATTTTATGTCTAGAGGTTAGGGAATTGTGATCATAGTATGTTTATTGACTGATTTTTAGTTTTTACCGGCATTTTAACCCTTATAGGGTTAATTTATACCTACAGGTTAGGTTATCGCGTTCATAGTACGTCCGTATCTAATTTTTGTGTAGTTGTTTCTTAAGAGTTTTTTTTTTAGTCCTATCAAAAATGAATAATTTTTTAACAGATTTATCTTATCCATAGATCGAACCTGAACAGCTTTTACCACTCCGGATTAGATGGAATCAGGCAGTAATGTCAATGAAGAGATACTCCACACTTCACATATCTTCAAAACTGGAACCTCAACATTTGTTAAATTTTAGTGTCATACCCAGGACACCCCTTTCTTTGGGGGGTGTATCACCCTGTTGCAGGAGATACACTCAGAGTATTCTAAGCCTCGCCGACAGGGTGGCCAAAATATTCTATCGGGACAAAAATTACTTCCTCATTTACTCGATTTCGTTGAGTACATGATTAACATTCATGAAATCGAGTAACAGGAAAATAAGATATTTATACCTAATATTTATTGCATCATATATATATATATATATATATATATATATATATATAATATATATATGTGTGTGTGTGTGTGTGTGCGTGTGTGTGGTGTGTGTGGTGTGTGTGTGTGTGTGTACATATCTTAATACACATGTGGTTGCATGTTTACCATTGCACACATTGTTGGTACTTTGGTATGTTCTTGTGGTGCGAGAAGCGAAAAGTCAGTCTCTAGTGAATGTACGACGCCAAATTATCACCATCACTTTTGGAGAGAGAGAGAGAGAGAGAGAGAGAGAGAGAGAGAGAGAGAGAGAGAGAGAGAGAGAGAGAGAGAGAGAGAGAGAGAGAGAGAGAAGAAGAAGAAGAAGAGATAGATAGATAGAGAAAGACTTATATATAGATAGATAAAAAAAGAGGGATAGATAAATAGAGAGAGAGAAAGAGAGAGACAGAGAGAGTGAGAGAGAGAGAGAGAAGAAGAAGAAGAGAAGAGAAGAAGAAGAAGAAGAGATAGATAGAGAATACATATATATAGGTAGATAAAGAAGAGGGATAGATAAATAGAGAGTGAGAGAGGGAGAGAAAGAGAGAGACAGAGAGAGGGAGAGAGAGAAGAGAAGAAGAAGAAGAAGAAAGAAGAAGAAGAAGAAGAAGAAGAAAGAGATAGATAGATAGAAAAAGAGATATAGATAGATAGATAGATACAGAAAGAGGGATAGATAAATAGAGAAAGAGATATACAGAATGAGAGAGAGAGAAAGAGAGAAAGAGAGAGAAAGAAGAAGAAGAAGAAGAAGAAGAAGAAGAAGAGATAGATAGATAGATAGATAGATAGAGAAAGAGATATAGATAGATAGATAGATAGATAGATAAAGAAAGAGGGATAGATAAATACAGAGATATATATACAGAGAGAGAGAGAGAGAGAGAGAGAGAGAGAGAGAGAGAGAGAGAGAGAGAGAGAGAGAGAGAGAGAGGGGGGGGGCAGAACACGCCTGATCAAAATCCAATCCCTATTACTCCCACGTGAGATATTTCATTTCAATTTTAAGACAATTAAATCCTTATCTCAAAATATAAATTCCTACTCTGGATCTTAATATAAAATAATTACTGTTATGTGTCTCTTGGGGAAAATCTTTGAGCATTTCAGACCCAGACGTTTCTTGTTTTTTAATGGGTTATTTATTAACAATATTATTGAAAGCTAAAACATGACATCATAGATCACTTATAAATATCTATTATCTTTTAAAGTTTTTATACTTTTTTCTTGTCTAATAAGTTATTAGGCAATTGGATAAATGAAATTTAAAAGCAAATAAAAAAACAGCAAAATAGCAGCTTTTAAAGAAAACTGAATTCACTGTATGAATTGTTTATGATGATATTTTAACATAAGATAGACCAAAGAATATTAATGGAGTTTCAGTATTAAACATTTTTATTATACATCGGGTTAGCTCAGTCGGTAGAGCGTTCGGCTAGAAACCACAAGGTTCCTAGTTCGATACCGGTCCTCGCCAACTCAGCGTTATGAGTAGTACAGGGATCTGTGCGGTAAAGTAAGGAGCTGATGGTAGGTGTGGCTCCACCTCAGATGCAAAAACAATCTCCTTGGTTTAGCGCTAGTGAAAAGGGGATAGACTCCCTCGCTGACTGGCTGATACCGACATTAGGCCGCCCCGACGACTTAATATATATATATATATATATATATGTATATATATATATATATATATATATATATATATGTGTGTGTAGAAAGTTTTGTAGAAAAAAAAACAAGTTTTCTACAAAACTTTCTACACATATTGTCGGATTCAATATCCATTTTTACCTTTCATACTGTCCACAGAAAAAACAAAATTGGAATTATTTAAATTATATCACCGGAGGAGCAAATTTCGGATGTAATAAGGATCCCGACTCTGCGAGTTTATCATCATTGCAGATTCCTGTTGTTGGACTTGTTATATTTTTTTAAACTTTCATGTGTAACCGGAACATTTTCCTGAACTTTTTGATATTCATATACACTTTACTGCAAACTCTTTTGAGCGTTTTTATGATAAAAATACTTACAATTTTAAAAAATAAAATTTGTTTTATTTTTAACAATAAATACGTATTTTTAATTTTTTTTGAAAATTCCTGTACTAATCGAGAGCGTTCTGTGCCTCGTAATTAATGATATATTTATTTTGTTTTTCCGCTTACAATGTTGCTTTGATAAAGACATATTCATAATGTCGAAACAGATTTCTGTCAGCAAAACTTTTAACATCTTGTTGTTTTTTCTACTAAACTTTCTACACATATTGTCGGATTCAATATCCATTTTTACCTTTCATATATATATATATATATATATATATATATATATATTATAGGGTATAATAAATTTAACGTGAAATTGTTACCATTGGTTTCCAAGCAGTATATTAGCCACTTTTCTTCAATACAACTCGACTGTTAAGCTTAACAGGCACATTATCTTGAAGAAAAGTGGCTAATATGCTGCTTGGAAACCAATGGTAAAAATTCCACCTTAAATGTATTGTACACTATAATAAATTAATACAGCTCTTACACACGATCACTTTATTTTCAATTCTCCAATACTAAAAAAATACCGATATATATATATATATATATAATATATATATATATTATATATATATATATATTCATTGTTCTCAACTAGTTACAATCGTAAGTCGACATCAGGAGAAGAGTTTTTTCTTTTTATGAAAAACAAAAGATTGTTTTTAGAAATATTTAGAGAGAAATTGATAGAAAAAGATTGAGATAGATAAATAAATAACTAGATTGAAACAGACAGATAGACAGGCATAGATTGATAGATAGATAGAAAAACAGAGGAATAGTTATATAGAAAGATCGACAACCGAGACACAAAATTATACATATTTATAATACAAAATTTATATGATATAACTCTCTCTCCCTCTCACACACACAAACACACACACACACACACACACACACACACACACACACACACACACACACACACACACATATATATATATATATATATAGAGCCAGTGTTTGGATATTATTCATTTATGTTCATGCCTTTTTATTATCGCCATAATATTGTCTAATGAAGTGATTTTGTTCTTATATATTGTACTTATTGTTTATTTTACCTATATGCGTTCAAGTCAACAACTGAAGACCAAAAAGAAGAAATATTCATTGGTCTTTTACAATACCTGTCTAAATAATAACTTGCTGCCAAAATACACACCAATACACACACACACACACACACACACACACACACACATACACACACACATACACACACACATACACACACACACACACTTATCTATTTACTCATTTATATATATATATATATATATATATATATATATATATATATATATATATATATATTTGTGTGTTTGTGTGAGTAAAGAATTTTATTAGTGCTTTAAAAAGACCCCCTAAAAGATTCAATGTAGGAAAAAAATGTATGTATTTTACAAATACATAAAATTGTAAAATACATACAATTTTTTTTCATACAATGAATGTTTTAGGAGGTCTTTTTAAAGTACTAATATAATATATATATATATATATATATATATATATATATATATATATATATATATATATATATATATATATATATATCAGCACGCTCAGCGAGCACGCATCTCTGCTAATAATTTGAGTTAACTCACTCATAACTTATGAATATTGTTATACTAAAAAAGTTAGTTACAGACCAGCTTAACTGGCAGTAAAGTAATATCGTGTATTCATAATGTTGTATGAATGTGAAGTCAAAGGCCTTTCTGATCTGAAGCAGAATTTAATGACCTTTGCTTAGTGACCTCTGAAGTGACCTCACCTTAAATCGACTGATTTATAATTGTTGAATTTTGACCGTGACCTTTTTTTGTTACACACAAATCGTTTAGGACATTTACGGGTGAGTTGATTGAATGTTCCCATTAAAAAATATAAAATATTTGAAGTTTTTAAAAATTCAAACAATATGATTTATGATGGTCATTATAATGTTTGAATGGGACATTATTTCTGAAAACGAACAATCAAATTAAATTGACAATGAAGAAAAGTTCTTAAAAAATCCCACAGGACATAAAAATAGTAAAATTAAGGTTAAAATATGCTTATAGCAGCAGTTACAGTTAGAAAATTAAAGTTAAGTAATAGGTTGGTTAGATTTTACGGCATGTCAACCCTTGTTAGGTTATTTAATGCCGAAGATGTTTTGTTTTCTTCATTCTTGATGGGTATTCCATTTTTTAAACTCAATTTTTGTAAACACTTTTTTTTTAACTCATGTTTTTAAAAAATCTATTTAACCCATTGATGTGACCTTAAATAGGTATTTCCACTCAGAGTCAGGGTGGACCTGGAAGTAATAGTGATGAAGGGGTACTCTACACTCCCCAGAGCTCCGGAATTGGAACTTCACTATTATATACAGGGTTATTTCCTATAACTCCAACATAAACAAAGGGGAACCACTCTTGACTGATAAATTATTTATTTATTTTCACATTAAACTAACACTAATCCTAACCCTAACCCCAAACCTAATCCTAACCCTAACCCTAACCCCGTCTTCTTTTTACCGAGTAAAAGTAAAGTCGACGGGGCGGCCTAAAGTCGGTACCAGCCAGTCAGCGAGGGAGTCTATCCCCTTTTCAATAGCGCTAGACCAAGGAGATTGTTTTAGCATCTGAGGTAGAGCGCCACACCTACCATCAGCTCCTTACTTTACCGCACATATCCATGTGCTACTCATAAGCTGAGTTGGCGAGGACCGGTATCGAACTAGGAACCTTGTGGTTTCTAGCCGAACGCTCTACCGACTGAGCTAACCCGGCCCCTTAAATAATTTATCAGTTTATGTTGGAGTTATAGGAAATAACCAGATACAGTTTAACGTCATACACAGGACATATGATGGGTGTCCCATTGTAGTGTAATAGTTAACAAGCTAGTTTCCTCGATATATCACTAATAATAGCGGGTTCGATTCTTATTAGACCCCATTATTTTAAACCTAATTGCTAGGGAATTGCTTACGTTGTACGGTTTTATTGACATTTTTTGGGTAGAATCTTAATTTCTATATGCACATTGTTATATGATATCAAATATTCCTGTCTAATCTTATTATAATGGAGATTGTGTGCTTTTCTGTCTGTAACCGAAACTATATTACTACTCATATCACTATTCCCTTAGTTATTGACATCACATTTTCCATGATTGTATTTTTATTTAAACCTCAATTATTAATAAAATTGTTTTACATTATTAATACTGTTAACCATGTCTACATACTGACAACATGCAATTATATTTATATATACAACAAAATAGTGGTTTACAGTGTGAATGGGAAGGCTAATTTGCATATTGATATTAAAAATGTTTTTTATTAAATATGTGCTTAGTATTATTGGTTTCTAACTGTTTGGTTTTATTTTAATGAATATAATAAAAAATCTCTTCAATGAATCTTAAATTAACAGAAAAATAACTGTCATTTTATTCTTTACTTCCTCTTTTAACTAAATACTTAAATTAGAAAAAGTAACAATGAAAGACGAGAGTGATGAAGAGTAGTTTCAGTTGTTCTATTTTTTATTACTCCCTCTGTTTCAATCTTTTTATCGGTATTTTAGTTTCATTAGCCTTTCTAATTTAATATAATATTTTATTACATTAAACTTAAATACTTGCACCCGGAGGGTGCATATATTTGCTAGTGCAAATAATTTTAAACATGTATTTGACACCCAGATGGGACTCTAACAGGTTCAACACCTGACGTTGACATG
This sequence comes from Doryteuthis pealeii, assembly GCA_023376005.1. Classification (NCBI taxonomy): domain Eukaryota; kingdom Metazoa; phylum Mollusca; class Cephalopoda; order Myopsida; family Loliginidae; genus Doryteuthis; species Doryteuthis pealeii. Next base: position 136,289,824 of record CM042138.1, on the reverse strand, counting down.
ACGTTAAAATCAATTAATCAATCATCACTTGATTCTGTGCAGTTCTAATGTCACAGTAAACAGTTTAGTAAACAGTATGCATTAGTGTAGAATTACAGTCAGTTCACACAGTAACCATTGGATTCCATTATATCAACGAAGTTAACTGCAATAAATCTGCTCAGTAATTAACTGGGTGACAATTTATTAGCAGCAGGTACTTTATGCATTTACCCAACCCCTCCGCCGCCAATCTTTCCTACTATTTACCCATAGCTGGAGGAAAGACAGATGGGTGCATGCGTTTAACTTCGCGCTAATGCGCTTGGGAAAGGAATAAATGCATTCGTTCTACATCAACTATGATGAAGGGGTAGTCTACACTCCCCAGAGTTCCAGAATTGGAACTTCATTATTAGATACAGGGATTTTTCCTATAACTCCAACATAAACTGATAAATTGTTTATTTATTTTCCGATTAAACTAACCCTAACTCTAACCCTAAACCCTAACCCTAATCCTAACCCTAACCCTAACCCCGTCTTCTTTTTTCCTAGTAGATCAATAAATAAATAAATAATTTATCAGTCAAGCCCGTTGGTACATAGTTAGAACATACTAGGTTCTTTACTCTTGGTTAGGCAACCAGTCTAGGAGAAAGAAAAAATTGAATTTAAACTAGCTTTAATGTGTTTAAGAATTGGCCTTGTGTCACATACTATCCGTGGTGAACGTGTGCGGTAAATACCTACTGGTTGTCTAATTAAAACTAAAGACCCCAGTCTGCCCTACTATTTAGCCATAGTTACAGGGAGAACAGATAGGTTCTTGCCTTTCGAATGAAAATTAGCGCGAATTGAAACACAAAAAGCTTCGTCGTTGATTTGAACTCAGGTTGTCGATTTTCTTTTCAGACGAAGTTAAGTTTAGTAAATAAATACGCATGTATGTAACTGTTATACCATCATACATATTTACAAATAAAATAAAATTAATAGCAAATTCACTTATTTACTTTTTAAGATGCCCTGGGCACGTTAGATTATGGGGCACTGGGCCGTAGCCTGCTCGGGGATGAAGGAAGCTACATTTTTATGATAATGACAAAGACTTAAACTAAAATTAGCGTTGTTAAATTCAGGAATTAAAAAAAAAGATAAAAAAAATAAAAATAAATAAATTAAAGAAGAAAATTTGGCGTCACAAAAGAAACAAATAGAGAATAAATTTGTTAAAGAAATAAATTAGAATTAAATGACAGAAAGAAAACTAAATTTTAACAAAATTACAATTGCGGAAAAAAGAATGGGGACCCAAAAAGAATAGGGAATTTTATGAAAGAAGAAGGAAAGTAAAAAGGAAAGGGGGGAGAGGAGGGGTGAAGAAGAATGTGAAGGGAGAAGAGAAGAAGAAGAAGAAGAAGAAGAAGAAGAAGAAGAAGAAGAAGAAGAGAAGAAGAGAAGAAGAAAAAAGAAGAAGAAAAGAAGAATAGATGTATGAGGAAGAAGAAGAAAAAGCAGAAGAAAAAGCAGAAAAGAAGAAGAAGAAGAAGAAGAAGAAGAAGAAATGAAGTGCTTGTAGAATGTTAGCATAGAGAGTTAAAAGAACAATAATAAAGAAGGAAAACTATGGAGGAGAAGAAGAAGAAGAAGAAGAAGAGAAGAAGAAGAAGAAGAGGAGGAAGAAGAAGAAGAATAGATGTATGAGGAAGAAGAAGAAAAAAGAAAAACAGAAGACGAGAGAAGAAGAAGAAGAAGAAGAAGAAGAAGAAGAAGAGAAGAAGAGAAGAATAGATGTATAGGAAGAAGAAGAAAAGAAAAAAAAAGAAGACGAGAGAAGAAGAGGAAGAAGATGATGAAGAAGAAGAAGAAGAAGAAGAAGAAGAAGAAGAAGAAGAAGAAGAAGAAGAAAGAAGAAGAAATAGATGTATGAGGAAGAAGAAGAAAGAAGAAAAAGCAGAAAGAAGAAGAAGAAGAAGAAGAAGAAGAAGAAGAAGAAGAAGAAGAAGAAGAATGTGTCAGTTATAATTGTGACATATTTGTTATTGTTGCTTCTCGGGGGTCAGAGAACGTGTCAATATTTAGTCCGGCAAAAACTAACAATAAAGAATCATATGGGGACCCAGCAATTCACTGGGTGGGGTAAATTGTAGAAGATAAGAACTGTGAAAATCCCGTTCATTTTGTGTAGTCGGCATATAACGGCACAGACAGCAGCTATCAGTCACAAGAGCTTTAAAATAAGGGAGCATTGTTCCTGAGCTTGGCACTAAGGAGAAAGATGAGGCTATTTAGAGTTTACGTTGGGTTACGAGGGAAAAAGGACCCGTCGAGTTCAGAGGGCAAGATCAGTAACCAGGTTTTTATGTTAACGATGTTTCCCTAGACACCCCTTGCCACTCTGTTGGAGGGAGGGTTGGTAATCTGAGGGGACCAATAAAATTATTGGGGTTTGGCCCACGGATGAATGCGCACGGTATTATGCTTTCAGCCCTTACCAGTACCCACTACCTTCCGCCATTTTGGACAAGAAATTCATGGTTAACTTCCGGTAGCCGGACACGCAGACTCTCTTGATTTATGATCTGTTTAAGGGGTGACCTTAAATATTTGGGGCTAACAGACTGCGGACAGCAGGGTCATTGCTTTCGTAATGACCAAGCTGAGTTTCGTAGCTCCTTTCTGTCTGATAGCTTCTCTTTCTCCATTTTTCTTTCGAAACTTCTTGGTGAAAATTCACACCCATCTCTTCCTTGTTTGAAAACGGTTTTAATTATGTACTTTCTTTTTTTTTTTTAGTTTTCATTTTTGTTCATTGTATAGAATTCTCTTCGCGCTTTCTTTCTTTCTTTTTAAAAATCGTGTTTCTTTTACTCTTTCTTTCTCTTACCCTTTTTGTGAATTCGTTTTCTTTCTTTTTGTAAATTCAATTTCCTTTTCTTTCTTTCTTTCTTTCTTTCTTTCTTTCTTTTCATTTTCTTTTCTTTCTTTCTTTCTTTCTTTCTTCTGTAATTGGTTTTCCTTTCTTTCTTTCTTTTCTTTCTTTCTTTCTTTCTTTCCTTCTTTTGGGAATATCTTTTTTGTTCCTTCTTTTCTTTCTTTCTTTTTTTCTCTTTCTTTTTGTAAACTCATTTCCTATTCTTTCTTTCTTTCTTTTCTTTTGGTAAAATCTTTTTTGTTCCCCTTTTCTTTCTTTTTTCTTTCTTTCTTTCTTTTTCCTTTTTGTAAATTCATTTTGCTTTCTTTCTTTCTTTCTTCTTTTCTTTTTTCTTTCTTTCTTTCTTTCTGTCATCTAGTAAATTCACTTTCCCTTCTTTCTTTGTAAATTCTTTTCTTTTTTTTTCTTTTTGTAAACATGTTTTTTTTTTCTTCTTTTTTCTTTCTTTTTTCTTCTTTTTTTTCTTTCTTTCTTTCTTTCTGTCATTTAGTAAATTCGCTTTCCTTTCTTTCTTTGAAAATGCATTTTTCTTTCTTTCTTTCTTTTTGTAAATTCATTTTAATTTCTTTCTTTCTTTTTGTATATTTATTGTCTGTTTATTCTTTTCGCGCAATTGTCTAATTTATTATCATCTTTTTCTTTCTTCTTTCTCTTTACATTCATTAATGACTAATTTTTGCTCCATGTTTGAAAAGGCAAACATCCGAGCAAACTTGTTCATCAATAAAAACCAATAAGAAATCAAATACAAATACAAATACAAATAGTTGAATGCTTGACTACATGGCACAGACAATACTACACTGACAATAGAGAACCCACTAAAATATTATAATGACGCACATCCCACAATATCAACATCCGGGCTTTTTTATAGGTTGTGATTTATGTATGTTTACATAAAAACTGCCAAAACTACTACGACATATTTTTTTCTGTTTCATATGATTTATTTGTTTTCTCAAAGAACCCCAAACAAAAACAACATCCCCAACAGCCCTTAAAAAAAACAAAAAAAAAAAAACAAAACAAAACAAACAAAAAGCCAAGAAAAAAACAAGACACCCCCTCCTAAAAACAAGCAAAAAACAAAAAAAAAAAAAAAAAAAAAAAAAAAAACAACAACAGCAATACAAAAAACAAAAAAAAACGAAAAACATATATTTTCAAATCTTTAGAAAGAAAGAACATATATTTTCAAAATCATAAGTTTGGAGAAATGTTGGTTATTCCAGGCATTAGGTAATTAAAAGTCGTCGGAGTGGCCTAAAGTTGGTATCAGCCAGACAGCAAAGGAGTCTATCCCTTTTCATTAGCGCTAGACCAAGGAGATTTTTTTTTTGTTTGTGTCTGGGTTGGAGCGCAAAACTACCACCAGCTCCCCACCTTACCGCACAGATCCTTGTGCTACTTATACGCTGATGTGGCTAGGGCCGGTATCGAACCCGGAACCTTGAGGTTCCTAGTCGAAGGTTCTATCGACTGAGATTAGATTGATTGATCGATTGCTTTTAACGGCATCTCAAATCATCAAGAGCTATTCAATGCCAAGGTGTTTGGGAATCACGTTCATCTTTACATTTTATGCTGTAGTTTTTCTTAAGAGTTTTTGTCTTGTTTTGCACATGGTCCTATCGAATACGAATAATTCTTTAACATATCTTTTTGACCATAGATGGGACACTGACAGATATTACAACTTCAGATCAGAGTCGACCTATGGGTAATATCAATGAAGGGGTACTCCACTCTCCACATATATTCAAAACTGGAGCCTCACCATCAGATACATTTTAGTGTGATACCCAGAACATTTTTTTTGAGTGATGATTCTTACCCCTCTGCCAGGGGATACAGTCTGCGTATTATGAGCCTCGGTGACGGTGCGTTGAAACTGATTTATGAAATACTAAAATAAAATAAATTGGTTTGTCACTATTTAGATAGTACAGAGTCTAAAAGTTAAACAGTATCAATACCAGCATTTTTAATATTAGATTTACTTTCTTGAAGAGAGCAAGAGAGTCCAATCGTGGTTTAATGGTTACCAATCGAGTCTCGCATTACTACTGAAAACCGAGTTCGATGTATCATATTTGCGATCTTGTATTACATCTTATCAGTGGCAAACAGGTTGGTTACATACGTACCTTTGACAAAAGAACATGGATAAATGTCTCGTATTAAATACAATTTTAAGAATTATTTGATATTATATATGTATAGTCAAAATTTCGGTACTCTTTCTTGAAACTTTTATGAAATATTAAAATTGTAAATTGTCACTCGTTTTTCTTTTTCTTAAAGAGCATGAATTCACATATATTTTTTAATGAATTTCTTAATTATAAATGAAAAATAAATCATTTTGAGGCGAGCACATCTTTAAAGAAGAAAGAAATAGCAAAAATGCACCATTTTGACAAGTTCAGATTTTATTTTATGAAATTCTCTCGATTTAAAACTGTGAAAAAAAAAGTTTTCATGAGATTTTAAAAAATCCTTTCTCTTGATAATACAGCAAGCATTAAATTAAGTTTCATTCATTTTTACCGCTTTTTGTTGAATTTCAATTCAAGGGACATAAAAAGACACTTGGAATTTTGGCCATTCTTATCATATGAGATCGATCGTGAAAGTCATGAGACTAATTTCTATTTTTCAGTTTAGGACGCTAATTAAAAATCACTTGGTCAATATTAACCTTGAACATTTATGAAAAAAATTCAGTTTGTGTCCAGTGGAATAATTTGGGATTATTACATATTGCTTTTGGTTAAGTACGTCACAAAAATGGAGTCCAATATTAACTTCTGTGTCAAACCTTAGGATTTTTTTTTCAGAATACAAGGTGTGTCAAAAAGTACCAAGCTGTTTTATATAGAAGATAGAAATGAAGAATGAATGGAACGTTATTTTTTTTCAGAATACAAGGTGTGTCAAAAAGTACAAAAATCTAGATACTTTTTTGACACCTATATATAATATATATATATATATATATATATATATATATATATATATATATATATATAATTTTATATGAAAATGGTAACTTACCGGTGAGATTGGTCACAATGGTCACTAACCATCATAACCACAAAATACACGTGTACAATCGGCTACAATTAATCAATATCTTGATTAATTCAGTGGATTTAACCCGGAAGTTCCTTATGGTGAAACTCGAGTAGGTTATTCCTGTGTATACATAAATAATAATAATAATAATAATATATATATATATATATATATATATATATATATATATATATATATATATATAGTATATATTATTGTATATGTCCTATGCACAGACTCTCATTTTTTAAAAGTTGATGTGAGAAAAATAGAAAAAGAGGAGAGATGCCAAAGAGGCATAATAAATAAATAATAGATAAATAAATAGATTTCACTTACTATCATATGCGTATTTACTTTAATGAAATAAACAAATAGAATTCAATCAGCTGTATTGCAAATTAGCATTATAAGTAGTAGAAAACACGACTCCCTCATCTTACTTTTGGCCCGCTGTGCCGATCCCCAGTACGTAATAGCCCTATAGAGTCCTGGTGTTTGAGACCCACTGGTTTAGACAAATGAAACAAGTAGAAGGATTTTTTATATTTCTCTATTCTCTTATAGGCGCGTGGTGTAATAGTTAGAGTCGTAGGAAACAGACTCGTTGACCTGAGTTCAATTCCTGGACGAAGCTGTTTGCATTTCACATGAATCCAATTCTCTCTCTAGCTATATTTACCCAATAGCAGGGAAGTCTTGGCACGTTAACCATGGCTAGGTAACCAGTCTAGGAGAAAGAAAACTGTGAATTCAACCCTGTCGAACTCCGCTTAAGACATTGATCTTGTGTCGCATCCAGCTTGTGCGGAGGGGTTGGTAAATATACATGGTGAAAAAAACTCAGTTTTTTTAAAAAGTCAGGCCTTTTTTTGGGGGGGGTCATTCTGTATATATATATATATATATATATATATATATATATATATATATACCCAAAAAAACCCAGACCTGACTTTTAAAAAAAAATCGGTTTTTTGGATCACCCTATATATACGGTGAAATAGCTAATTTTTTGATATATAAAAATATCGGCAAATACTTACCAAGAGTAAAACTGAAATTGTTTTTTCTAGGCATGAACCCCCACCCGCCCTGACAGATAAACCAAAAACAAAGAAAAATACGATGTTTCATTAACAAGTTAATTTCTGCTGATGTCTACATATGAATATTTAAAAGTATATAAAGTGCCCGTAGTTCTGTACAGTCTCTCTGGCTTCTGTCTTAATCTGTAAGTATTAATATATATAAATATAAAATTGGATATGGCATTATAATTGGATAATCCCCAAAGAGCAATATTTACAACGATTAACATAAAAAATATATCCACAAACATTATACTGATTTTTATCAATTGAAGTATTCTCACATAGATTGGCACACGTATTCACAGACGTATGGATATCCACATCTGTGTGTATGATTGTACATAGACACACACACAGACACACACACACACACACACACACATATATATATATATGTGTGTGTGTGTTTATTCATGTGCGTGTGGGTGTATATATATTTTTGAGCGAGTGTGTGTGTATATATATATATATATATATATATATATATATATATATATATATATATATATATATATATATATGTATTCAAGTGTATATATATATATATATATATATATATATATATACATATATGTGTGTGTGTATGTGTGTGTGTGGATATTCCTGTGTGTGATTGTATATATACATACATATATATATATATATGTGTGTGTGCGTGTATTTATTTATGTGTGAATATAATTTGTATGTGTGTGTATATAATTATTTATGTTTATGTATATGCATATATTCATTTATGAGCATGCATTTATATATATATATATATATATATATATATATGAATGTATGTGTGTGTCTCTAACTCATTCTCTCTCTGTATTTATCTGTGTGTATGTGAGTGTATATGTATATTTATGTGTATATTATATACATACACATATATATATATATATATATGTGTGTGTGTGTGTGTGTCTGTGTGTGTGCATATTATTTATGTATGTGTGTGCATATATAGTCAGTCATATATTTATTTATGTGTGTGTGTGTGTATATGTGACTCTTCCCCTCCCTCTGTGCATGTATATATGTTTATATCACTATTTCACATCTGTCTTTCTCCTCTCATGTTTTTTTGTTAATTCTATTTTCGACAATATTTTACTATTTTCCACTCCTTTTTCTGTTTTTATTTCTCTTACTAATAAGCAATAAAAACGCAAGTTATTAGCTGATGTACAACCTCCTAATTTTTTAATAGTCTGGATATCAATAACATTTGTCGAATATCTGATGCTGATTCTATTTTCAAAATAATCAACTAATTCCCATAAAAACGTCACAGAAACACAAAAAAAACTTAAAAAAATAACAACAATAAAAACCTAAACAAAAGAAAAACAAAAGAGAAAAAAGCCAAAACTTTGATAGGATCAAAGTAATTTCTTTCTGTAAGTCATATTTATTTTTTGATTTCTGAAATTGAGTAACAAAAGAAGTCAATACCCTGGTACATTGACTTACGAGTTTAATTTGTTCTGCTCGTAACTCAATTTCGTCGTATATCAAATTAATTGTCCCAATTGAAATAAACTGAAACGCTATTAATCCGTTCTAGACACCCCCAATCATCAGGAGGGGGTCGTCCTCGGGGTGGCCTAAAGTCGGAATCAGCCGGACAGCGAGGAATCTATCCCCCTTTTCACTAGCGCTTGATCAAGGACATTGTTTTTTTTTGCATCTGAGCTGGAGGGTTACACCTACAATCAGCTCCTTACTTTACCGCACAGATCTCTGTGATACTCATTCGCTGAGTTGGCGAGGGCCGATATCGAACTAAGAACCTTGCGATTCCTAGGCGAATGCTCAACAGACTGGGCTAAACCGGCACCCAATAAAACACAATCATTTTTTGTTTCATTTGTTAAATAAGAAAATAGCACTGTATTTAATAAAAACATAAAAATAGAATCTAATAAATTATGCACTGTCATTAGCACAGATATCCATGACAATCTCTCGCCGACCTTCTCTATCATTCATTATTCCCGAGGGTTCTCTGTGCAGCATCTAGTATCCACACAGAGCTTGTCAATGTATGTGCCTGCTGGTTGGCCCACATTGGCATGTCCATGTACTGGTTTCCATGAGAGAATATCGTTTATGAATTCATTCTTGCTTCTCCAGCATATCTTTCTTTGGCGTAATATATTTGGAAACCTGTTTTCAGTAAATCTGTTAACGTAAGCGTATCTGAAGACGGCTATAGCTAAAATTTTAGCTCTCAACACTAACCAAAAAATCAACCAAATGACAGCTCGTAACTTGGAAAACTCGTAAGTTGGTGGCACTCGTAAGTCAAAGTACCACTAAGAAGGACAATGCAAACAAAAAAATATCCTAAAGAATACTAAGAGAGAAAGAATGAACTAGTAAACGATTTCAAGTTGAATGTAATTCAATGTGTTTATTCATTCAAACTCTAGAGAAAATCACCGTGCCGTAGTGGTTAACGTACTGGACTGTCAGATCGTTGTGATTTCGAACTCCAGTCATGATATTATGTTCCCTTTCGGATTAATACCTTGCGAAAGGTATTAACCCCTCATCTCCCAGATATGGATTGGTTTGATTTGGTTTGTTTTACGGCATATCAATCTCGGTGGATCATTTAATGCCGACAAAGTTTTGATTCTTAATGGATTCTCAATTTTTTATAAACACATTTTACTATTTAACCCATAAATGGAACTCTAGTATGTACTACCATTTAGGTCAGTGTGGACCAGGAAACAATGGTAATGAAAGTGTGCTCCACATTCCCCTTACCTCCAGAACTGGAATCCTAACATCAGATGGAGTTTAACA
>CM042138.1:136269924-136272424 GCA_023376005.1 Doryteuthis pealeii | reverse complement strand
GAGTAGAGAGAGAGAGGAGAGAGAGAAGAGAGAGAGAGAGAGAGAGAGAGAGAGAGAGAGAGAGAGAGAGAGAGGAGAGAGAGATGAGTTTTAAAAAATCCCGTTAAGAAAATGTAAAATAAAAAAAACAGCTGAAATAAATGAAATAATCGTTGATATGTTTCTATTTCTATGACTTAATACTAGAGAGAGAGAGAAAAAATCAGTTACAATGTATATTTCCTTATATTAAATCTTTAAGAATACGTGAAAAAAGTTTGGGGGTGGAATTTAATTAATTTAAAGGAAGCGAAATAATTTTCTTTTTTTTTTAACATATTTCTTTTGACTGTCTGCATCACTCAAAATTCTTCTTCGTTTCGCTGTCTAAAATTCTTTTGAGCTTCCATTTTGTAATCCAAGTGAATGTATATTGGAAATGTTGCTTTTTTAAGAACTGATAGCCACTATTTGCTTCTTTTATTATCATTTTAGATTTTAGTTTAGATTTTTTTCAAAAATATTTTCGATCAGTACGGATTAAAAAAAAAAAAGGAGAATAAAAATTTAATTATTTCCCATTTTCGTGTTCACATTCAATTCAATATTTAGTTCTACATAAAGTTCTATCCTCTCTCTCTGTCTCTGTCTCTCGTCGTCTCTCTTTCATATATATATATTATATATATATATATATATATATAATATATATATTATATATGATATTTACACACACACACACACACACACACACACACACATATATATATTATAATATATATATATATATATATATATATATATATATGATTATAGTATGCGATATAAGTGTATATAGCTCTTCTCTGTCTCCTCTCTTTTATCTCTTTTCATGAACTTTTATCACGTTTCAGCCTCACTGTCGTGCTCTCTCTCTGCTCTTACCCTCTCTATGACCTATATCTTTTTATCTCATTCTATCTATCATCTATCTTAATTCTATCTATCTATCACTTTTTAGCGCGTCATTATTCATATGCATCTCATCTCTCTACCGGCTCTATCACATTCATCTTCTCTGTCTATTCGATTTTTCAATAGGCTACTCATCATCTATCTATCTATCTAGTCTAACGTTTCTTATACACATATAATCATAATCTCTCATATGACATAATTTAGCTCCTCTACACTGTACAAAGATCTGAAATATATATATTTGATCTATCTCCATACTTCTCTCTACTTATCTGAGTCTCATTTATTTCCTTTTGCTCACCGTGTATCAACAAGTCCGTTCATCTATTTATCGGATCCGTTTAAAATGTTTTAATTGGCTGACCATATATTCTCATGGAAAGTACGACAATACTACTGATTATTTCATCAACTAAGTCATCCCCTGGAAGTCCACGACATTTCTTCCATCAGGTTTATGCCGATGCTTGCATTTCTCTGAACCTTTAGGCCCATCTTGGTAATCAAGATCATATATAAATATAGCATTTAACTGTCATATGAAGTTTTCAGCCTATCTATTGTTGTATCTATTTGAGATCGACCATAATAAGTACACGTCTATCAAGTTTTTTAAAAACTAAATTGGCTTTAATTTTCTTTTTAGTGAACCAAAAATTACCAAGGCCAATTATATGAGATTAAGAATATACCATTACACAATTTAATAATTGTAGATTATTATACATGATGTTAGTATCTTACAAAGAATTTCTACTCGAGCCATTTAAACATGATAGAAACCTATATAATAAGAAAATGCTCGCACCTATTACACATGAGGCGTTTAAAAAAATAACAAGACATATAGGGACCAACTGTACTGCCAGAGGAGATAGATTGATCTTCCAGCAACACAATTGAGCCACAGTAGGTCGGACCGCAAGGCAATACTGCGAAGAGTGGATTTGTCGAGACGACATAGGCAAAGCAGAATGCCACTAAGAGGCTAGGGACGGTAGCGGTTTTAGAAGCCCCCTTTCCGAGCAATGCGGATGGTGTCACTGGTTGTCAATCCCTTAGCAGCACCTATACGTGTGAGATATTGGCCCTCGCTCTAGCTACCAGTGATTTGTCGGGTTTGGTTTGTATGGTCAAAGGTGCCCCAACCCTTTTTGTTTTAATAATAATGTGCTAGGAAGGCATATCAGAGTCCTGCAGTGGGATCATTTATATGTGGTGTCTTATGTGCTGGCCGAATGGACCCGATAAACGTAAGTTATATCTAATGAGTTATTAAATCATAAATTATATTAATATTCTCTTATAATTAATGTAGTAAATTGATACACATTTTGGTAAGGATATGTAGGCTACTTGATTTAATAGTCCATAGTTTGTTTGTTTATGAAATCATGTTTTTTGCATCAAGTTTTATTTTTTAACTCCGCAGTAGAATTGGGACTATATCTACTTAATAAGTCAGTTTACATACCACTCCGGATATATAATTATTTTTACACACACACACATTACGCACACACAGCTGTCAGATATATAATTAAACCTTAAGAGTATATATATG
>CM042138.1:136266631-136269824 GCA_023376005.1 Doryteuthis pealeii | reverse complement strand
AACAGGAGAGAGAGATCCGACTGAAAATGTTGTTGGACGAACGCGCGATGTTAAGATCACTTAGTTACTATGAGAATGAGAAAAAAGGAACAAAACATGATATCTTTATTATGATCATACAGATATGCAATTACAACAACTAGCAAAATAAAAAACGCCCTCTGGGCGACGTAAAATAAATATTGCCTGAGGGGGATGGCAGTTGAAAATTTAATAGCAGACAGTTTGTATCATAAGTAAAGTAAAATCATCAAATTTATTAAAGGAGTAAAAAATAAAATAAATTTATTAAAGGAGTAAAAAATAACAAATTTGAAATGGAAACTTAGTTCTGATAACTTTTAATATATATTAAAATAAAATATATATAAATATATCAAGGCTTCAAAAATAAAACGCTGATCAAATAGAGTTACATAACTAAAAAGATTTTCATCTCCTGTCACATATAAAAACATCCATCATTTTCTTCACCCCAAGAGACATCCTGATGAAGGTTCAATGTAACCGAAATGTTTTAAACATCGATAATTAGAATTCATCCCATTTTCGGAAACACTTGTTTTTTTTCAATTTTCTTTATATATAATATAATTATATATATATATATATATTATATATATATATAATCATAATTATGATATTATGGATGTTATAAACTAATAACTATAAGTTTCATGCTACTACGCAATCTTCAGATGAGTCAAATAATAATTGTTTGACTCATCTGAAGATTGCGTAAGCATGAAAAATTATAATTATGAGTTTTAAACATCCATAATCACATAATTATTGATTGTAAATCTGCTTTGCTTTATTAGCATTGAGCACCTTTTTATCCAATACTTTTTTCTCATTTATTCTCTATTCATTCTATATTTTATACATACATACCATACATACACACACACGCACACACACACAGACACACACACACAAATATTATATATATTATATATATATTATATATATATATATATATATAATTTAATATACCAACTTGTGGTAAATCCTCGCGGTGAGAAAAAACCCAGCAAAAGTTTGATTGTAAAATATACTACCAATACATCACCGCAGGAGAAAAAAATTTTGGAAAAAAGAAAAGACAAGATAATCGTACCAACAAAGATAATCTATTTAGTACAATATTTTGGCCAAAGAAAAAACAATTTATATTCATAGTGATATATATTTATAATATATTTCATACAAAACCGCCAGGAACTAAAGCTAAAGTAAAAGTGCCAAACCTAAAGTAGAGCATAATAAAAGATAAATCTAATGAGTCAGACGAACCTACTAAAAGTTTCGCTTAAGGATCTTCAGGGCTAAGATCTGATCAGAGCATTAGCGAAACTTTTAGTAAGTTCGTCTGACTCATTAGATTTATCTTTATATATATATATATATATATATATATATTAATATATATATATATATATATTTTCATTGAGCTCTGTCAATCTTTTGTACTAGGCTGAGTTATATACGGACCGTAAACTTGCATGTTTTAGAATATTTCAAAACTTTTGATTCACCCTAATCTTTTGAAGAGTAAAGAACCTTAAGATTTTAACTAAATGAGTAAGACCAATGGATTCGCTTGGTTTCCTGGTGAAGTAAATAGTTAGTACTAAAACTTATACACTGAACCTTATGCTTATGAGTTTTGTTTGAGATTTGATCGTTTCATTTGATAGACACATGTGTTTTTTTATTTATTTCCAATAGATATTTTCTATTGATAATCTATTTGTAAACAAGAAATCTAAAAGAATGATGCGAATGAACACTTATTATTAGGAAGATATGATCAGTTATTATCGGATAATCTTTTTTAAGGATCACCTCTCATGCATGTGTGCGGGCCTGTGCGTGTGTTGAAACAAGTGTGAACATAATATTATATATGTATGTGCCTGTATTTCATTCTTCTATCTATCTATATAAAAATGATATATACTAGCGGACACGCGGAATTTCCATGAAACAAAACAAAAATCAATCATGTATATATATTATATATATATATATATATATATATATATATATATATATATATATATTGCGTGAGAGACAAAAAAGAGGAATAGAGTGGAAAAAGTTGTTTTATTAATATAAAACTAGGGCCCTTTGGTCCGGTGCTTTTCAGGTTTTACACCCGGAAACGATTAAACTTTTGTCTCCCACTGATAGCCTTAAATGTATTATATCAATTAGTCTGCACCAACAATTTATATATATATATATATATTATATATATATATATATATATATATATATATATTTCCATTTTATTTTCACATATATATATATATATATATATATATATTTCCATTTTATATATATTATATATATATATATATATATATATATAAATATATATAAATAACATTGATGATATTAATGCGAAGCTCGAACAGTCACCAAACGTCTATGTTCATCCAGCTTACAGCTATATATGGTCTACACTGACATTGAACACTCTTTATTTATAGATATAGCAGACTATGTCATTAATTCTAATACTAGTATATATATATATATATATATATATATATATATATATATATATATATATATATTTATGTGTGTGCATATATATATACATGTATGTCTATTAATATTGATATTAATAGATGTTGATATATATATATCAGTATATATATATATGAATAAAAATATTAATATGTATTTATGTTAATATATATTTCTCATATATATATATATATTGTTAAATAATGCAGCCATTTTCTGTCTGCAAGTTTTGTCCTTTGTTTTTTCGTATTGCCGGATCATTTTTGTAATATCTGGCGAAAATTGGCTGATGTATTTGCCATATATCATAGACCAAGTACTTTCTGCCCTATCGTGGGCCATCTTCAGGGTATTTTGAAACCGTACAACATGGGCTATTCCATTTTCCATTTATATAGGTTGTGTTTATTATTGTTGTTGTTATTATTATTAATGTTATTATTATATTGGTCATTATTATACTACTTTTGCTATTATAATCTTATAGAAATTATAGGCATTTTAGAATGTTGGTAGATATTACAAAAATAATCCGGCAATACGAAAAAACAAAGAACAAAACTTGCAGACAGAAAAATGGCTGCATTATTTTAAAAATATATGCCTACAGAAAAAAATGCTGCCTAAATACACTAGTAGTAGGGCAGACTGGGCT
>CM042138.1:136241631-136261631 GCA_023376005.1 Doryteuthis pealeii | reverse complement strand
TTAATCTAAAAGATTTTTGTCCTTAAATCTCTGTAATCTTCTAAAAGAAAAGCAATTATTTTCCCCACTAAATGAACTTAGTATAAAAAAGGAATATTTATATATATTTAATATATCCTCGCATTTACATTTCCGATTAAAAAAAAAGAATAATTTCATTCACCCATTTCAACCCCCATAATTCACCCTTCCTATAGTCCCACCCGCTAAAATCTCACGCCATTACAAGCGAAATGAACGTCTGCTTCTTTCAGTTATCTTACTTTCCCGCCTGTTTTGTTCCCGCGTCTTGGCCAATAATTTTTGCTAATCTTCAACCCATTTCCTTTAATAATACTCAGTTCCTTTTTAATTTTGTTCAATTTCAATTTCAATTCCTCGCGCCAACTTTTAACATCCATATATCCAGTGATGCAATTATGCTATCATATCACACGGCACATCAATTCGTAGCCTACAATTTCCTTTATCATCATCATAATCATAATCAACATCAACAGCAATCGACCATTATTATTATTATTATTATTATTATTATTATTATTATTATTGCTGCTACTGCTGCTGCTGATATTTTACTTCTCTTTCAATTCTATCCTCCAACCAATACTTTCATAACTATTTATGTCTGTTCGATTAATGATATCCGTTATATTAGAAAAAAATATATTACTTTTTTAAAATAAATTTGTGAACTGAAATCTATTAAAATTATGTTGTTTTTTTAATCATATTGCCTATAACTAATTTTCACTCGGGGAACTTTTTGATTAATATCAATATTAATACTAACGATTTTTTGCGAATTGAAATTACTTGAAATTCCTTAACTCATGCATCACTTTCTATTAAGGTCGGTAGCAGCAAGAGAAGGACATCAACCATTATATTATAACTAGATATAGTTATATTATTACGGATTGGTGCTTTTAAATAGGATCAATGTGTAGTATATATACCATTAGTTGGAAGCGCGTGGTCTAATGGTTAGCGTCGTAGGAAATGGACTCGTCGACCCGAGTTCAAATCCTGGACGAAGCTACAGTTCAAAAAGCTTTGGGAACGGTATGAATCCAACTATTAGGGCAGACTGGGTTCTTTAACCTTGGTTAAACAACCAGTTTAAGAGAAGGAAAACTCTGAATTAAAAAAACTGTTACTCCGCTTGGGATTTTCACTACAAAAATACGCTCAGTGGTCTATTACCCTAATTTTTAAAAAGTTTTAATTCAGAATCCTATAGCTATGTTATTATGTCTAGCTGATTGGTTGGATTTACGACATGTCAACCCTTAGGTTATTTTGTGCCGAAAACGTTTTTGTTTTATTCATTCTTGTTCGGTATTCAAGATTTGTGTCGTGGGTAAGGCGGCCAATTTACTCACACACAAAGAGAAGTAAGAGATATGGAAAGTGAATAAAACGCAGGTAAACGGCTTCATAGTAGTATATTTATTCTCTCATATATATACATACATACTAACGAACTAACTTCTTGTCTCGTGTGTCTAACAGCTATGTATCAGACAGACACAACCATTATTTTATGGTATAGAGAGGAGGTAGCTAATCCTACACAAGGATGCTGCGTGCTATTTTGAATAAATCTTGAATCACCCAAAAGGGTGTCACGGGTATGACGAGAAACGACATCTGATAGTGAGGAGATCCGCGGAGTGTGGAGTACCCATTCATTGCCATCAAACCCGGTCCACATTGACCGGCGTTATATTACCTGTTAGGGTCGCATCTGTGGGTCAAATAAATCTGGTTAATATTCATTGGTATTTGATAAGACCATGTGGAAAAAACACAAACTTAAGAAACGGCTACATAGAAAATGTAAATAAGAACACAATTCCCTGACCTCTAGGCATAAAATAAGCCTAGATGGGTTGAAATATTGAAATCAATCAATCAATTAATCTCTAATTCAATTTGATTGGTTTTAATATTACTTTGATTGATACTTCCCTGGAAGAGATTCTGGAATTGTGTCTGGTGCTCCAACATCTACTAGAATTACTCTCTATCTTTCTACGATTGTTAGACAACTACTAACTAGTATATGGGAATTAGAACATTAGGAATCACTAGTTTTTTTACGACAAAATAGGGAAAATTTATTTTTTGAAATTTATCACACACTTGCGTCTTTTTATATATTTTTACACACGTGAATAAGACACCATTACAGGTTTATTTCTGTTCCGCCATATTACAATCGTATGCATTTTAGGATATTTTTAATCATTCATTTTAAATTTCTGATTGTCCTATTTTTACTGTCTCTTGTATTGTTTGGTTTATTCAACACTTTTTCTCTTTGTATTTCCTTTTGTAATACATCTACTCTATCCCTTTTAACTTTTCCCTTGTTTGTACGACTTCAGCACAAAAGCAGCACCCCCTAAAGTCTTCCATTTTCCCTGTTTTATGTACATCACGTTTCCTAATAGCTGCGATAACATGATGGAAACATTAAAAGCAGACAAATAGATAGATACACAATCCAATCCAAACAATAGTTTTCTCACTCTCTTCCGACCATAAATGTAGCAATCGCAGCCATGCGCGTAAATTCGATACCCTAAGCCCTCCTCGCACACAACGCCCTCTTGCCTTCTTGCTCCGTCTATCTCTCACGGCGACCTCTCGGGGTCAACGGTCTAAGACGGAAGGGCGAAAGGCTACATTATTAAGGCAGTTAAAGACATCGTGTCCTAATAAAAGGCACCTTGCCGTTACGCATTTTAACAATTACAATTGAAGACATAACAAATATTTCCGAGGAAACACACACACACACACACACACACACACACACACACACACACACACACACATATATATATATATATATATATATATTTGAGGTGGCAAAGGAGTGGGGATAAAGAGGGTACCTATCAGGGGTAAATAGGACTGGAAGGTCACTGAAATAGACGTAAAGCACCGTATCAAGTTTTATTGACTTTGCCAGGCCGCTAATCGAGACAGCAAAACACCGTGTCAACTGGTATGCTCATAAAACTTTCGTGGACCTTTTTATACTTGGTGGTTTTTATTTGAAAACCGATGTCCATTCCGCAGCTTCAAAAGCAGAGTCTCTTAAACGCTGATATATATATATATATATATATATATATATATATATATATATATAGAAAGGGAAAGAGGGTGGGAGACTGGAAATCCGGTGGAATACTGATCCGAAAATGACATCTTAAAGGCAAACAGTCCTACAAGGTACTGAGCTCTCCAATTTGGAATTCATATGTTAATCACGGGTGGGGTGTCTTTCGATTTAGCTGTGAGTTTATTTAGGGGTTTATGCCTCTCCAAACCTCTCCATTCTATTTCAATGCTATGCGTCGAGGGCCATTCCGTTTGATATTAAAACCATTTTGAGCCAGTGTTTGGATATTATTCATTTATGTTCATGTGTTTTATTATCGCCATAATATTGTCTAATGAGGTGTTTTTATATATATATATATATATATATATATATATATATATATATATATATATATATATATATATATATATATATATATATATATATATATATATATTATATTTTCTATATATTTCTTCTTTACATATATATATATATATATATATATATATATATATATATATATATATATATATCTTCACACACACACACACACACACACACACACGCGCACACACACACGCACACACACACACACATATATATATATATATATATATATATATTTAACAAAGAGAAAGAGAAAAAATAAGAGACTGGAAATTCGTAGAATACTGATCTGAAAATGACATCTTAAAGGCAAACAGTCCTACAAGGATCACTAACACGGAACTCTTCCTCAAGCACAACGTCCTCATACACACCATTACTGAGGCTGATGGCGAGGCACCAGTTCTGGAGTTCTAGAGAGTTCTACACTCTCCTTTATTGCCATTACTCCCAAATCCACTCTGACCTTGCGTGGTAGTACCTGTTAGGTTCCCATCTCTGGGTCAAACAGATACATCTAAAAAAGATTAATATTCAATAAGACACTGCACTTTCTTATTTATATTCAATTAGTAATGGATATAAAACTTAAAATTAAGTAATAATAACAACTACTTTTGATATTTCGATATAAAATGTATTTATCTATATAGCCAATCGCAGGAAGCGCGTAGTGTAATGGTTAAAGTCGTGGGAAATGGACTCGTCGCCCCGAATTCAAATCCCTGACGTGGTAATTGCATTTCACTTAGCGCTAATACCCTTGGATAAGGTATGAATCCTACTCTCCTTCCAGCTATGGGTAAATAGTTGGGCAGATTGGTCTCTTTAACCTTGGTTAGGCAACTGGTCTAGGAGAAGGAAAACTCTAAATTCAAACCTGTTACACTCAGCTTAAGAAATTGATCTTGAGTCGCATCCTGTTAGTGCTGAGGGGTTGGTAAATATGTATACAGCCAATCGCAACTTAAGAATTTCTTTCACATATCATATCTTGTACATACACACACACACACACACACACACACACACACATATATATATATATATATATATAAATATATATATATATATATATATATATGTATATATATATATATACAAGTATTCATTCATTGGCATTGCAGTCTCGGAAGACTATATAGTTGTTCTGCCCCTGAAGTTACAGCGTCTCCTGTGACTGTGAAGTCCAATGTTTGAAAAACATTCTCGACCACAGATGTCGCATGTGAAGGCTGTCCCTGAATGTGTTGATGTGCCGATGCTTTGTTGCCGCCGCTTTCTTCTAGACCTCTTGATTTCGTGGTGTTGCGCTAGGGTGACTTCAGACATGAACAGTCCGCTATAATATATATATATATATATATATATATATATATATATATATATATATATGTGTGTGTGTGTGTGAGCATGTAAGTTGAAAATGAAGCGAATCCGATGGTATGTTGAAATGAAAAATAAAGGAAAGAAAGTGTTGAATGGATGAAATAGGATTTATTTTATTTTTATTTTATTTTACTGACACGTGTTTTGGCCAGAAGTTTATACATGTATACATGTATTCTATCTATTATTATTTTAAATACAAAATAAAATAACAATAACAATAATAGAAAAACTACAAATTCTTTTTTAGTATACAAAGAAATAACGGCCTTCGTCATATATATATATATATATATATATATATATATATATAAAAGCAATTGGTAATTTGCTTGAAGCATTGTTAAGTATGTTATAATATATTAATATTTGAAAGCCAATACAATGCGTATGAAAAATGCGTATGAAAATACTCATAAAAGATATTTAAAAAAATTTTTTTTTTTCTATCAATACTAATACATAATTTAAGATAATCTTTTATTTACTTATTTACTAAAAAAATAAATAAATTAGAGAACAAAGGAAAAAAAAATAACACAAAAAAAAGAAAAAGAGGAAGAAAGAAAAAAGAAAAGAAAAGAAAAGAGAAAGCGAAACAAAAGTTAAGTATATAAATTTTTCTATTGACGGTTTTTATTTATTTATTTGTTTTTTTATTTTGAATTTTGACATGGCAACACACTTGGAACATTTGACCGGGTGACAGACGATATTAGGAACATTTGTTCTCCACAAACCTAAAAAAAAAGAGAGAAATAAGAAATTACAGTTATTCGCCCATTTCATTCATAAAGGAGGAGAAGAAGAAAGAGAAGAAAAAAAAGGAAATAAGAAGAGAAATTGTAACCACACAAATAAAAACATAAGCACGTCCATTTCTGAAAATAAACTGATGATGAAGCTCATGCTTCGAAATCGATAAGACAAAAATAACATCTTTTTGTTTTTATTTTTCATACGCATTGTATTGGCCTTCAAAATATCAATTATATATATATATATATATATATATATATATATATATATATATATATATATGTCATTCCACCCATATTAAGATCCATTTCTAAAAGAATTGAAATCCAAAACAAATTCTAAAGTATTAAGATATATTTCGAAAATAATCGAATCCATTTTCAAAATATTAAACCCCGTTTTTATGCACATATATTGTTTCAAAATTTAAATCCTTTTCTTAAAAAATATACTGCCCGTCTGACCCAAGTAAGTAATTGTTGATTCGTTTCTGGTGATTTCAGTTGCTACACGTTTTCATGAAAATGCTTAACACTATCCATTTAAATGTTGTAGGATATTCGTTTTCTACAAAATAAAAACATCTTAAAAGGAGAAAAGGAATAATGAACGACATGGTTCCTATTAAAATTATTTCATCAGCCATTTATCGTATCTAAAATTGATCAATTTTCAAGAGAAAAATAAAATACCATTATTATCAGATAAAACATTTATTAGCCCCAAATGATTATCAATAAAATATTAAATTTTGATCAATTCTAGGAATAAATGTATCTTATTATCATCGAGACATATAATCGTCATAACAGAATAAATACATTCAAAAGTTGAACATGCAATATTAGACAGTCCTCATTGTTTTTTAAAACAAGTTTTAATAAATACATTACTGGTATTATATATCTATATATAGTTTGTTTTATTTTAATACATATTTAAAGTTTACATTTCAAATTGTTTTATTTTTTAATCCTTTAATGAATTTGATGATTTTACTTACTTAGGGTACAAACTCGCTGACATTGAATTTTTTACTCCCACCCCTCAGGCAATATGTTTCAAAAATCTATTTTCACATCGACTGGAGGACGTTTTTATTTTTTTACTAGTATTAATAAAATTGTTTTACAGTATCAATACTATTGACTATATCTACATACTAATAACATGTAATTCTATTTATATGAACAACAAAATAGCGGTTTACAGTGTGAACAGAAAGGCTAATTTGCATATTGATATAAAAAATTGGATTTTAATAGATATGTGCCTAGTATTATTGATTTCTAATGGTTTGATTTTATTTTAATGAATATGAGCAAAAATATCGGGGATAAATCTTAAAATAAATCGATTAACAAGAAGAAATAACTGTAATGTTATTCTTTACTTCTTATTTTAACTAATCAGTTAAATTAGGAAAATTCAGCAATGAAAGATGGGTGTGATGGAAGAGTAAGTTTCAGTTGTTTTGTTTTTCGATTATACCTCCCTCTGTTTCAAATCTTTTTATCTGCATTATTATTTAGTTTCATTAACCTTTCTAATTTAATATAATATTTTATTACATTAAAACTTAAATACCTGCTCCCGGAGGTTACATATATTTGTTAGTTAGAATAACATAGCTCGAGTATTAATATCATTTAAAAAAAATGTTGGTGTGTGGGTATCTTGGTATATCAACCTTTCTGGATTATTTAATGCTAAATTCATCTTTGTTGAATTAACAGTCATGGTACTATTTAATCCATAACTGGGGAATCAGGGATTACATACATTTGACAAGCGTATTAGTCCGAAAGTTATCGTAATTGTGTGACTGGAATTCGAACTTACTTACTACAATGTCGCAATCCCTTACGTTAGCCACTACGCCCTGGGGATTCTCCCTTATCACTTTT
Organism: Doryteuthis pealeii; assembly: GCA_023376005.1. Taxonomy (NCBI): domain Eukaryota; kingdom Metazoa; phylum Mollusca; class Cephalopoda; order Myopsida; family Loliginidae; genus Doryteuthis; species Doryteuthis pealeii. Next base: position 136,254,065 of record CM042138.1, on the reverse strand, counting down.
TAAATTCCTCCATCCATCTTTTTAGATTAAAATAAAGGAAGAACTTTACAATTTAAATACAATTTTATTCTATTAAACACTTTTTGTTTTCTTCGGTTTCTTTGTTAAATGGCAACCTTTTTGCGTTATTCCATTGAGGAATACGCGAAAAGGTAAAGGAAAAATGAGATGGAATGCCACACCTACCATGAGCTCCTTACCTTACTACATATTGATGTAGAGATATAAAATTTGGTATGTATACGCATTGGACGCAGGCAGAAATCTTAACATCATGTTTTTCTTCCCTATAGAGAAACTAGCTCTCGTTGGTAGGAGCTCTCTACTAATAAATAATAATACTTGTAAAAAAAACCCAAAAAAGCTCTAAATAAAGGAAAACACAAAAATCTAAATATGAACATAAAATTAACATGATTTCCTAACCTCTAGACATAAAATAACCATAGAGGGGTTGGCATGCCCTTAAAATCAATCAATCAAAAATTTCATATTTTTCGTAATGTAAATTTTCCAAACTGGTTCTGTGAAAAGAGTTCACTAATATTTGTTTTTCTTGTTTTGGTTTGTTTATTTATAGCAGTGTATATCAACATTCGTGGTTTATTTAATACCAAACACGTCTTCGTAGATGAATAGTAGGAGTAATATTGAACCCATCACTGGGGGATGAGGGGGTTCATACCTTTTCTAAAGGTACTGTGTTTCTCCGAAAAATAAGACCTACCTGCAAATATGACTTACCGTGATTTTTCAGGATGATTTTAATATAAGCCCACCCCTTAAAATAAGCCCTATTTGAGCGAGGCAGACAGATAAAAGCAATAAGCATTCTTCACAATCACATCATGCAACGAAAACAAATCGACATTCCCCGAAAAAAAAAAAGCCCTAGTTTTATATTTCGGGGTGAAAATTAATATATGACCTGACTTATTTTCGAGGAAACACGTATTACCCCTAAGGCGAACATAATAGTGCGACTGCTGTTCGAACTCGCTTACTACGATGTCGTTGTCCAGCATGTTAGCCACTACTCCACGGGGAATACCCAATTTATATTATAGTCCTCTCCAACTTTGCGAAAAACAATTTATAATCTCTATTTTCTAGCAAATATATGCATCCTTCGGGTGCAAGTATTTAAGTTTTAATGTAATAGAATATATTAAAATTAGAAATGAAACTAAATAAGAATGCAGATAAAATGATTTGAAAAAGAGGGTATAATCGAAAAAATAGAACAATTTTGATACTAACTCTTCCATCATTTCAATCACTCCCGTCTTTCATTGCCAATTTTCCTAATTTAACTATTTAGTTAAAATAAGAAGTAAAGAATAAACTTACAGTTATTCTTCTTGTTAATCGATTTCTTTAAGATTTATCCCTGAGACTTTTGCTCATACTTATTAAGATAAAACCAAACAATTAGAAATCAATAATATCAAGCACATATTTATTATTCAATATGCAAATTAGTCCTCCTGTTCACGCTGTAAACCGCTATTCTGTTGTATATATAAATAAAATTGCATGTTATCGTATGTCGATAAGGTCAATAGTATTCATAATGTAAAGCAATTTTATTAATAATTAAGGTTTAAATAAAAATAAAAATCATGGAGTATGTGATGTAAATAACTAAAGGAATTGTGACTTGAGTTGTAATATAATTTTGGTTACAGACAGAAAAACACACAATCTCCATTATAATAAGATTTAAAAGCTATGCTAAAGATTTTACACGTATCAGAATTCTTGCTCTGTGTACCGAACCAAACAGATTTTCTTAGAACCATTCCTTAAACAACTCTATGAAAAAAAAGAAAAAGAAATAAAAGTCTCCATCAAAGTTCCAAGTCGAATAGGAGAGGACTATGTCAGCCATTGCTTCCACCGAGAACCTATTTTGTTCAAATACAATTTTTCTCACTCAGTGTACGCACATCCGTATGTGTTCGATTCCTTTCGTTTCAAGTGCATTAGATGCACCGGTTGTCGGCAACTTCCCAATCGACAGCAAACGACTTGGTTGGTCTGCTGCCAAGCCTGGCGCATTTCAGGGAATGTTAGAGGCAGGAAAGGCGGGCGGGCAGGCACACCACAGCGGCAGATCCCTTCTGATTGGTGTCAATACGCCTTTTCTCCACCTCTTCTTTTCTTCTTTCTCTCCTCCCCCTACTCGTTTCCCCCTTTCCTTCCCCTCGTTTCTCCCCTCTAAGGTTACGGTGAGAGAATGCACAACTGTTGCTCCTTCCAACACTTTGCCTGGCCTTCGTGATTCGCTCGTGGGCGAAAGAGCGCTTCACACACGGATCTCCCACGGGTTATTGGCAGCAATATCACATGATTTCACCTGCTGAGATGACCCGGTGTATTTCGTGTGTTTGTCCTTATACTGATGGTGATGATGATTTCGAGGAAGTAACAGAAATAGAGAGGAGAAATAAGAATGGAAGAGAGAGAGAGAGAGAGAGAGAGAGAGAGAGAGAGAGAGAGAGAGAGAGAGAGAGAGAGAGAGAGAGAGAGAGTCGGGAGGGGGAGAGAAGTAAAAATTGAAAATACGAGAAGAAATTACTAGGGTTTTACAAAAGACGTTGCTGTTTATGACAAAGCATGTAATGAGATTAAATTGAAGACTGAAAGAAAATGAATCTTGTTTTGGTTTTTTTTTTAAAGGCATATCATCCCTGTGGTTACTTAATGCCAAATATTTATTTGTGTGTATACGATTTGTATGCGAATAATTTGTAGGTAAATAATCTATTTTTAAACACATTATTTGAGTGGGAGACAATATTTGTTAATCAATTTTTCTTTACATGTGTATTTTTATAGAATTCATTTTTGATCTATTTAACCTATAGATGGGACTCTAACAGGTACTACCACTCCGGGTTAGAGTGGATCTGGGAGTAATGGCAATGAAAGGATACTCCACACTCACCAGAGCTTCTGAATTTGAACTTCATCACTTGTTTAACGTAATACACAGAGCATTAAGACCCTCCGCACTGCCTTCTAGCACATATATGATAAAAAGGGTTGGGATTTGGCCATAAGGGCAATTGGGTTTGAACAATAATATAGATACTAGGGCTTAACGTGACCAGCCGATTGTTTGGAGGGTGCCTCTCTGCGCAATCGTCTAGCCCAAGTAAGGACCAAAGTGGAGTGTTGTATGTTATGAACTTCTTAGCTACCAGAATGTCCTCCTTAATCATCACAGGTTACCAGCCATGGCCGACAGGTGGCCCTATTGAAAGGGGTCTTACCCCTCTGCAGAGGTGCAGTCGGTGTATTCTACAGTCCCAGCCTACAGGGTTAAAAATAATATTGTTGAGAGTACTTGTGCAGATGTTAAATAATTTTGGTAGAGAACTTAGCGGTTCTGGGTGCTCTGCGAATATGGCATTATCTCGAATTTGGCGTATTTCAACTCATCATTTTAAAAAGTCGTTAAAGTAAAAGATTATTATTTCTTATATATATATTTACCAACCCCTCCTCACGAGCACGATGCAACGCAAGGTCAATTTCTTAAGCGGAGTTTAAAAGGTTTGAATTCAGAATTTTACTTCTAGACTCGTTACCTAGCCATGGTTAGAGATCCCAGTATACCCTGCCGTTAACCAATAGATGGAGGGAAAATTGGATTCATACCTTTCCCAAGCGTATTAACGCCATGTGAAATGCCAACAGCTTCGTCCAGGAATTGAACTCTGGTTGACAAGTCCATTTTCTACGACGCAAACCATTACACCACGCGACTCCATTATTATTTCTTATATATCGGTGGCGGCTTATGTCAGTATAAGCCATACACCGAGGGAGTCCATCCTCTTTTCACTAGCACTAGACCAAGGAGATCATTTTAGCGTCTGAGGTGGAGCGCCACACCTACCATTAGCTCCTCACTTTACCGCAAAGCTCCCTGTGCTACTCATACGCTGAGTTGGCGAGGGACGGTATTGAACCAGGAACCTTGTGATTCCTATGCTGACGCTCTACCAACTGAGCACATAGCCTCATGGTTACTACATTTATATCCATAAAATTGTACTACTTAATGATATAAAAAGTGTACATGATTATATCATACACACGTTTGATATCAATAAGATTTATACCTAACTTAATTACGTAGGGTCTGTTTGTTTGTTTCTTCTTTTCTTTTTTTTTCTTTTGTTCTTTCTTAAAAATTCAGACAATTAATACTTTTCTCATCATTGTATCGCTAAGAAATACGTCACATAATCTAAACATCCTCACTTGTACCAATCACGCTCCAACTTTCAAAAAAGAATGTTGACAAAACGGTTATGACCGTTTCTTTGTATACACTTTCTCATTTCCAGTTATTAAAAAAAGGTTATTTCCTATAAGTCCAACATAAACAAAGGGCAACCACTCTTGACTGATAAATTATTTATTTATTTATTGATCTACTAGGAAAAAAGAAGACGGGGTTAGGGTTAGGTTTAGGGTTTAGAGCTAGGGTTAGGGTTTATGGTTAGTTTAATGGGAAAATAAATAAATAACCTATCAGTCAAGAGTGGTTCCCCATTGTTTATGTTGAACTTATAGGAAATAACCAAACAAAAACATCTATCACTGTTGAGACAACGCTTTTTCCATCCTAACGTCCGGATGAAGGTTTAATAAAAACCGAAACGTTATAACATCGACTTCACCATCAAGAAGGGATTCGTCTTTTTTGGAATACTTTGATTTTCTATTTTCTGCATACTGTCAGATTTATTTCCATATTTTACTCCCATGTCTATATTTATGCACACATTTCTGTATACATATAGGTACATACTTACATATACACATTCATGTATGAATATTTTGTAATATGAATATGAAAAAGATTGATTGATTTTACCCGTATACCAGCCCGTCTATGGTTATTTAATTCTGAAAAGTTAGGGAATCGCTTTCATTGAACGTACTAGCTCAGTCGGTAGAGTGTCCGACTGAGAACCACAAGGTACCTGGTTCGATACCGACCCTCGCCAACTCAGCGTATGAGTAGCACAGGGATCTGTACAGTAAGGTAATGAGCTCATAGTAGGTGTGGCGTTCCATCTCAGATACCAAAACAATCTCGTTGGTCTAGCTCTAGTGAAAGGGTTATAGACTCCCTCGCTGTCTGGTTGATACCGACTTTAGGCCACTCCAACGACTTTAATTTACTTAGTAGTTATTTAATTATTTTTTTGCAAACGGTTCTATCGAATACGAATAAATCTTTCCGAGATCTATTTGAGCCAGAGAGGAGACCCTAATATGTACTACCACTCCAGGTCAGAGTGGATTTGGCAGTAGTGGCAATAAAGAGGTACTTCACACTGCTCCGAATTCCAGAAATGTAGCCTCACCTTTAGATGGAGTATAATCTCATACCCAGGACAGCACTTTACACTGCCAGGGATACAGTTTCCGACTAATATGTATTTATCCAATCCTATCGCCACGGGGAGGATGTTATACAAGGTTAAGTTTTTTCGCGATTACCGTTACGTAAAACGCACTTACCGTAGGGGTACTCGGAGATACTTAGGGTATGTCAGAAAAATGTTATCGAGAAATAATACAGATATAAATTTCATTTTTCTGAATTCAATTTGACTCCTCAAAAATATTGACCTTGTGTCACATCTTTCCTGTGGTAGAAAGGATGGGGAAATACATACTAGCTGCAGAAAACGTGAAATTTAATACCATAAACGAATGAATGTAAGAAGAAAGGAAAATATATTAAAAGAATGAAGAAAGAAATGATGGATGTAGGAAAGAAAGAAAGAAATAAATATAGAAGGAAAGATGGAAGGGAAGAAAAAAAAAACATGATGGATAGAGGAATAAAAATAAATGGAAAAAAAAGAAAGAAAGAAAGAAAGAAAGGAAAAAGAAAGAAAAAAGAAAGAAAGAAAGAAAAATAGAAATGACGGAAGAAAGAAAGAAAGATGAAAAAAATGATGGAGAGGGAAAAAGAAAAAAGAAATGGGATGGAAAGAAAGAAAATGGAAAGAAAGAAAAAAAAGAAAGGAAGAAAATGATGGATGAGGAAGAAAGAAAAAAGAAAGAGGAAAAAGAAAAAAAGAAGAAAGAAAGGATAGAGGAAAAGAAAAAAAAAAGGAAGAAATAATGAACGGAGGAAAGGAAAGAAAGAAGAAAGAAAGAAAGAAAGAAAGAAAAGAAAGAAAGAAAAAGAAGAAAGAAGAAAGAAAAAGAAAGAGAAGAAAGAGATGAAGGGAAGTGAGGCAAAATAGAAAGAAAAAGAAAAGAAAGAAAGAAAGAATAAAGAAATAAAGAAAGAATGATGGATGGGGAATGAAAAGAAAGAAAAAGAAAGAATGAAAGAAAGAAAGACAAATAGAAAGAAAAAAAAAGAAAGAATAAAGAAAGAAATGATGGATGGTCGAAAGAAAGAAAGAAGAAAATGATGAATAAGGAAAAGAAAGAAAGACAATAGAAAGAAAAAGGAAAAAGAAGAAAAGAAAGAAAGAAAGAAAAGAAAAAGAAAGAAATGAAAGATAAATAGAAAGAAAAAAGGAAAAAAGAAGAAAGAATAAAGAAAATAGAAAGAAAAAGGAAAGAAAGAAAGAATGAAAGATAAATAGAAAGAAAGGAAAGGAAAGAAAGAAAGAAAAGAAAGAAAAATAGAAAGAAAAAGGAAGAAAGAAAGAATGAAAGATAAATAGAAAGAAAAAGGAAGAAAAGAAAAAGAAAGAAAGAAAATAAAAGAAGAAAGAAGTGAATGGATGGGTGAAAAAAAGAAAGAAGAAGAAATGATGAATGGAAGAAATAAAAGATAGAGAGACAAAAACAAATAAAAAGAGGAAAGAAAGAAAGAAAGAAAGAAAGAAAGAAAGAAAAAGCAATAATAAATGATGATCTACATAGGTAGATCTGTGTACTGTAATGTTTAGTAGCCATGACATATCCGAAATACAAACACTTAACTGATGACGAGACAGACGCATTATCTCATTTATCTGATTCTGTCTTTAATTAATGTGTAATTAATGAGCCGTAATAGATTGATTAGCTAATCAACAAAATGTTGCTGGCCTTCATTGCACTTTTCTTCTCGGTCAATGTCAAGATGATAATGAAAGCGACGTTAGTATTTTGTCTTTTTATAAATGGCTACGTTTATTAACTTTAACGGCGGGAAAAAAATTGGTGCCGTATGTTTAAGCTGGTTTAATGCAATTATCAATAGACAAAGAGAGCTGTATATATTTTAATGGGGAAATATATATAGAAACATTTGGTCATGAATACACACGCATATAAAAAAAAAGTAAAGTCACCGGGGTGGCCTAAAGTCGATATCAGCCAGTCAGCGAGGGAGTCTATCCCCTTTTCAATAGCGCTAGACCAAGGAGATTGTTTTAGCATCTGAGGTGGATCACCACACCTACCATCAGCTCCTTACTTTACCGCACAGATCCCTGTGCTACTCATACCCTGAATTGGCGATGACCGGTATCGAATTAGGAACCTTGTGGTTTCTAGCCGAACGCTCTACCGACTGAGCTAACCCGGCCCATAATAACACATATATAATATAGATAAATATATATACTCATCATACATATATATATGTGTGTGCGTATGTGTGTGAGTGTGTGTGAGTGTGTGTGTGTGTGTGAGAGAGAGAGAGAGATAGAGAGAGAGAAGGAGAGAGAAAAAAGGGAGAGAGAGAGAGAGAGAGAGTGTGTGTGTGTGTGTTTGAGTGTTAATGTATTAGCGAAATCTCATCAAACTGACTCTTTTGCAAAAAAGGAGAGTCTATCCCCTTTTCATTAGCGCTAGACCAAAAGATTATTTTTGATATGTATATATATATAATATATATATATATGAATAAATATACTCATCATATATATATATGTGTGTATGTGTGTGTGTGTGTGTGAGTGAGTGAGTGTGTGTGTGTGTGTGTGAGAGAGAGAGAGAGAGAGAGATGTGTGTGTGTGTGTGTGTGTGTGTGTGTGTGTGTGTGTGTATGTGTTTGAGTGTTAATGTATTAGCGAAATTTCATCAAACCGACTCTATTGCAAAAAAGAAAAAAAATAAGAAAAAAAATCAATTTATGTAGATATTTGTTATAAACGGGTTTTACAAGTTGTTTTTCCTTTAAATCAATACATTTCTAACTTGCTCGATGAGAAATAGATGCGTGTTTGTTGCGCGTATGATGACCCTCTAAACTAAAGTTATGAATGGACAAGATCGTTAGCGGACCGAGTTGAAGAGTATCAATGAAGAAGCATCGCGAAAAATTAAGATATTTGAAAGCATCAGTTTGGTAGCAAATTAAGCTAAAATTGGAGCAGAAGCCGCCACAGGCAATTCAATTTCGCATAGGGCATACATTCTATGGAAAATGAGAAAATGAAAGGGCAAAAAGAATAATGAAGATAACAAACAAACAAACAAACAAACAAACAAACAAAAACATTGAAAATAATATGAAAGAAGAGGGGGAAGAAGAAGAAAAAAAATGCATTGTTCAATTTTCTCTTGAATTCCTATCACGTTATCACGTGATAAGTTCTTTTAAATATCTCCCATATTTGGAGTGAAAAAATATCTAATGCAAAACTCTGAGGAAAAAAAATCTGACAAAATAATAATAATAATAATAATAAGTAGAAGAAGAAGAAGAACAACAACAAGAACAAGAACAAGAACAAGAACAAGAAGAAAAAGAAGAACAATAAAAAAATAATAATAATAAAAACAATAATAATAATCGTAATAATAAAAACAATAATAATAGTAATAAAAACATATAAAAATAAATAATAATAGTAATAATATAAACAATGATAATAATAATAAAAAATCATAATAATGATAATAAAATAATAGTAAAATCTGTAATAATAAATAACAATAATAAAAAAAATATATAATAATAATAATAATAATAATAATAATAATAATAATAATAATAATAATAAATATTAATAATAATAAGAAAAACAATAAAAATAATGATAAAAATAATAATAGAAATAATAATAGAAATAACAATAAAAATAATAAAATCAATATAATAATAATAATAAACACAACAACAATAATAATAATAATAATAATAATAATAATAATAATAATAATAATAATATAAAAACCTGCTGCCGTAATAGCTAAAATATGGGTGAAAAGAAGAAAAAAACCCAGATTTTTAGCTTGTTTCTTTTTGTAATAAAGCGTACCAATAATATTTTTTGAAGAGAAGGGAAACCGTAAAAAAAATGTAACAAAGGAAAATGATCTGTGGGGGAAAAAAATGAAAACGAAAAAATACATGGAGGGTGATAATGCAAAAAACAAAACACAACAAAACAAAAAACAATTTAAAAAAAACCAAAATAAACAACTCACGCACACACAGTAGAACAAAACACATACACACGTTGGAAAATGGAATAATATGCTCCGCTCTTGGAAAGGAAAATATGCGAATTAAAAAAAGAATTCAGTGAAAAAGAGAGAAATAGAAAATTCGAAGGCGATTTTAATGTAAATAAACAGTGAATAAATATTGATAGAAAGGAAGGAAGAGATTACATAAGGCGAAAGAAAAAATAGAATGCACAATAGCGAAAGAACAATAGTATAAAATAAACGAGAATGACTGAGAGGTGGGTGGGTGGTTGGGTATAAGAGAGAGAGAGAGAGAGAGAGAGAGAGAAGAGAGAGAGAGAGAGAGAGAGAGAGAGAGAGATTATGTGTATGGATAGTTAAGATGAATACTAGTAAAAGCTAAGGGAAATAAAATTATATATATATATATATATATATATATATATATATATATATATAAGAGAGAGAGAGAGAGAGAGAGAAAAGAGAGAGAGATTGAGAGAGATGGGAGGGAGAGATATATAAATGTACATGGAAATAGCAAAGAGGACGATGAGTAAAAGTTACAGAAAACTGAAAATAAGAGAGAGAGAGAGAGAGAGAGAGAGAGAGAGAGAGAGAGAGAGAGAGAGAGAGAGAGAGGAGGAGAGGGGGGGGAATGAAGGAAGAAATAGAATATGTCTAAGAAAGTACCTTAGACGACTAATAAAAATTAGACAGAAATGAAACGACAGAGAGAGAGAGAGAGAGAGAGAGAGAGAGAGAGAGAGAGAGAGAGAGAGGAGAAGAGAGAGAGAGAGGGGGGGGGTACAAAATAGTTGCTATAGCAGTATAAACGAATACGGTTTTAGTCTTAAAGCTTATAACTCAAAAGTAAATAAATAAATGATGTATATAAACGAAATATAAGAACATAAGGAATATTTATTCTTAGTAACCAAAAAAGCAAAAAAAAAAAGAAGAAAATCAAAAGAAAAAAACGGAAAAAAGAACACACTCCGGACGGTGTAAAATTTGATTTTTGAAATATTTCATTTAAGTGGTAGGAGTTTAAAGTCACAGGGTTTGTATCATAAGTAAGTAAAATTATCAAATTTATTAAAGGAGCAAAAGAAAAAAAATGGAAATGGAAACTTAGTTCTGTCCCCCTCAAATAAAATGTCACGTGCGTCTAGTAATTATTAATTAAATAATTATTTTGAATAATTTACGCAAAAGTTTTACAAAAAATCTTATCTATGTATTTATTTATTTGTAAATGTTTTAATTAACATCATAATACTGAAAAAATGATTATTTCTTGTTTGTAAATCATTTTCTCCTAAAACTCTATACGTTAGAAATCTTTAATATATATTAAAATAAAACAAACTGTATATATAATACCGATTTTTGGTAATGTGACGTAATTTCGGTTACAGACAAATTGGCGTAGTTTCGGTTACATACAAATTGAGACCGAATCTTCATTATTAATAGGTTTCTTTCTTATGTTTAAAACTAAAATCCTAAAACTCGGTTCCACTCATAATTTTCTTCTCTCTTCGTTGCATTCATATTTTAATTTCAATTTGAATTCTTCTATGATCTGGTGTCTCTAAACTGCATCTGATGATGAGACTACAGTTCTAGAGATCTAGGGAGTGTGGCGTACTCCTTAATTGCCATTACTCCTAGGCACACTCTAACCCGGAGTGGTTGGTTGGTTGGTTGGTGGGATTTTGCGGTATGTCAACCCATTGGATCATTTTATGCTGAAAACGTTTGTTTTATTCATTGTTCATGGGTATACAATTTTTAAAAAAACTCAATTTCTAAAACATTTTTTAGAACTCATTTTGTTCCATTTAACCTATAAATGTGACCCCTAACAGGTGCTGCCACTCCGGGTCAGAGTAGACCAGGAAGCAATGGTGACGAAGGAGTGCTCCACATTCCCTAGACCTCCAGAAGTGGAACCTCACCATCAGATAGAATTTAAAGTCTTTCCCTGGATATGAATAACCATAGCCACCACCTTCTAGTACCAATATGATAATAAGGGTTGTGGCTTGCCATAAGGGCAATAGTAACGGAACAATCATATATGGAGGCACGTGTTTCGTAACGGTTATGAAGAAGTGGACTTAGCTTCCTCAGTTCAAATCCTGAACAGAGACTGTTTACATTTTATGGATGTTGTATTGATTGAAGTAAACCGGAGATATTCCACTGAATTGGATTGGTTTCTTTGTTTAATTGCATTCGTGGCTTATTTGGTGACAAATCCATCTTTGTAGAAGAAGATTAAAGGTAATATTTAACCAATCGCTCGTGTGTTGGAGGTTCATACCTTTCCCAAGTGTATTAGTTCAAACGTAAACGGAATGGCGTACACTGTACTTCGATCTCGCTTACTACAATCACAGTCCAGCCCCTTAGCCACTCCACTTTCCCTCCAAATTGTTTTTCACGTTTTCGCATTTCTTTTCCATTCAATAATAATTTAAAATCTGACACAACAAGAAAATTAAATTCTTTCATGTATTTTACATGAACTTATTTTTCATTTTCTTTGAAATCGATCGAATCTAACGGCATCTCAACCCGTTTAGGGTTATTCCATGTCGAGAGATTAATTAATCGTAGCCATTGTACAGTGTACATTTTTTTGTGTAGTTGTTTCTTAAGATTTTTTTTATGCACACGGTCTTATCAAATCTATTAATAATGGAGGCCCAGTCTCTATTTTTCTGTAACCAAAAGTACGTCAATGCTTACGTCACTATACCCAAAATCGTCAATACATAGAATAAAGAACCATTTTGTTTGAATTCATTTTAATTTAACCGTGGGAAATTGGATTTCTCAGAAAGAAAATATTTATTTGAATTTTACCAGGAAAACTATTTTTATGTCTATTATTAAAAGATATAAAATCTGAAATATCTGTTTACATTTTTTACGGAAGAGCATGACAAAAACCGTTATATGTACTTTAAAATACTTTTTTACACTAACATTAAAATATTCGTTGAATTTTAATAAAATTTTGT
>CM042138.1:136211631-136236631 GCA_023376005.1 Doryteuthis pealeii | reverse complement strand
TGCATACACACACATGTATACATTTAAAGATTTCCATATGTCATACTGTCGTGCCATAAGTCACCCAAAAAGTGCGATATACATATCAATTTAAAATGAACGAGAAATTCTGAGGAAGCTAGCTAGTGTAGTGGTTAGAATGTCCGCCTGACAGGTAGGGTTCGAATCACGCACAAAGCACTGCCCTGTCTATAGCTCTGCTGATGAGACCTAATAGGCTGAAATGTACATACAGAGATCGACTTTTGCTCGATTTGTTTACGCTTTACATTTAAACCGATATGCACGCTTAATTCATTTAATTATAATTAATTAATTAACAAAAATTATGTATGACATTAATTAAACACATAATCTCCCACAAATTGTCGGCCTTCGCCATTTCAAACACATTGTTTGACTACTTCATATCTATATATCTATCTATATATCCAGTCTGTCTGTATCTATCTAACTCCGTCTATAAATATATATATATATACACAGGCACTTGCATACACATAGATACACACCCCACACATATAAATACATACTCATTTTCATTATCTATCTATCTATCTATCTATCTATCTATCTATCAGTCTATCTATCTATCTACACAGGTGCTCACATACTCATGGGCACGTACACATCTCACTTATATACATACATAATTTCATGTACCTCTGTGTATTTATCTATCTTTAAAATATATTTACACTGGTACTCACATACTCATGGATAAACTTATATACATTCAAATTTTCCCGTACATCTATCTATCTATCTATCTATCTATCTATCTATTTACATAGGCTCTAACATACTCATGGATACACACATATCCACTTATATACAAATACATTTTCATTTTCTATCTATCTATCTATCTATCTATCTATCAGCACGCCAAGTCATATGGTGTACTAGTTAGCAGACCATTGATAGTGAGTTCGATTCTCACAGGGAGCCGCACACTTCTGACCTTGTGCCACATCTAAGTTAAGCTTAGGGTATTACTATATATCAATCAGCACAGGCGTTTAAAAACAAGTATACATGTCCCATATGCACATATATACATGACAATTTTAATATTCCCCACGTTATGTATCTACACAGACTCTCACATACACTTAGACACACCCCTCTACAAATATACATATTTTATCTATCTATCAATCAATCTATCTACACAGGTGTTCGCATACATATGGACACACAACCCAATACACACACATGTAAAATAGTGAAAAAAAATTTGAAAAAACACAGGATCAAATAAAATGAGGGTATTTATTCAGCCAATGCTGCAGTGTTTCAATCTGTTTAGTAGATCTTCTTCAGGGCTTTTGTTGATATAAGGAAAAGGAAAATTTATCACAGAAAAATAAGGAGACTATATCAACAAAAGCCCTGAAGAGGATCTACTAAACAGATTGAAACACTGCAGCATTGGCTGAATAAATATCACTCATTCTATTTGATCCTGTGTTTTTTCAAAATATTTCACTATTTTACATACCGTCGGATTCACTTCCATTTTTCTCTTCACACACACACACACACACACACACATAACACATACACAACACACACACACACACACAACACACACACATATTATAATATATATATATAATATATATATATATATGCACCCCTTCCTCGGCACTTTGGAGGGGATTTCGCTGACAACCACCAACTAAAGCGCAAAAAATCAATGCTCTCCTATGAAAAGGATGGACCACTCTATGGCACCCTTTACATATATACAGATGTGTGTATTTAACTGTTAAAATCCCCTTCTCATTCTGTAGGTGACGATGGCCGAACGGTTAAGCAGCCCGACTGATGGTGAATCGATCAGGTGTCTGTCCCAGCCCTAGGTAGCTTACAAATGTCTAGCCACACTGAAGAGACGTGATATGTCGAAACACGATGCCTGTGGTTGACTATATATATATATATATATATATATATATATATATAATATATATATATATATATTATATATATATATATATATATATAATCTAAAAGTCCAGAGAAGAAATCTTCCTTACGACACAAGAGTTTTATTTAAAAAACCTGTCGCAGTTTGAGAGCTCAATGTGTGCTCTTAATGTTAGAGTCACAGAGCAAATATATAAGTAAAGAAATAACAAAAAACTTAGAGAATTTACTCTATTTCAGGGAGCTTAGAAAAATAGTCTAACTCTTCATCATTCGCATCTGATGAGTCGGGAGAGTTAGACTATTTGTCTAAGCTCCCTGAAATAGTCTATAACGCTAAATCTCTAAGTCTTTTGTGATTTCTTTACTTATATATATATATATATATATATATATATTATATATAATATATATATATATGTTCGAATCTCACTAGTTTTCCTAGACAGGAAACCAGAATGACACTGACGAAAAATATATACAAGATTTGTTATTAGATATCTTAGAAAGGTTGAAATGCCATTAAACTAACCAACCACTTTCCCTGTGCAGAGCTAAAGCAATCTTTTTCCATTTTCCCTATTCTGGTCCTTAACTTTGGTTGTAATAACTTGGTGTTATCATTTATTATATTGTTGGCAAGATCATTGACAATTCCTCTCTTCACTTACAATTATTTAGACTCCTAATTTTACTCATTACTTCAAGAATTTAAGAGTTATGGCTGCTAACTATTTGTTTGAAAGATTCTATTACAGCAGTAACTCAACAACCAGCTGTTTATGTTGAATAGCTTGCTTAACAGGTCAAACTTTTTAAAACGATTTTTAAAAATCGAAGAAAAATTTACCCAAACTAGTCACTACTTTTTATTTTTTTTACTAAAGATAGGGGGGAGTACATGTGATAGCTCCTTTACGAATAAGATTTCTATTAATAATAGAGATTAGGACTCTATTTGCCAGTAAACGAAACTACGTCGCTGCTTACGCCACATAACCCCAAATCGTCATAACATAGAATAAATACACCCAAATTTGAGCATGGAACCTGAGACAATCCTCATTGTTTTTTAAAACAAGTTATAATAAATACATGTCCAGTATTGTATATTTATATATTATTATTATTATTATTATTATTATTATTATTATTATTATTATTATTATTATTTATAGTTTGTTTTATTTTTATTTATATTCAAAGTTATCAGAACTAAGTTTTCATTTCAAATTGTTTTTTTTTTGTTTTATTTTTATTTTTACTTTTTTTACTCCTTTAATAAATTTGATGATTTTACTTTATTATGGTACAAACTTTTTGACATTGAATTTTTAACTCCCGGCAATAAATTTCAAAAAATAGATTTTACACCGCCCGGAGGGTATTTTATTTTTGCTAGTTTATTTTAATCATATTTTAAAATTTATTATCACTATTAAACATCTAATGTTTTCATGGAGCCCGCTGTCTTTCAATGCGTTCTGGAACTGGGTTTTAATTTTATTAATGATTGTGGCATTACTAGAATTCATAACAAGTTTATTGGTAAATGATTTATGGGTATGATTTGCAACTGTCCGCGGTAGGGTGTCAGAGCCAATGTTAATATATATGGAAATATTATCTATTTTTCTGTGTGTGGGGAGTAGTGGCTAATGTTACTCGACTGCGACATCGTAGTAAGCGGGTTCGAACTCCAGCCGCACTATGATGATTACTTTCCACGACGACGGCCGATTACACTTAAAAGCAACGCTCTCCTTTAAACGGATGGACACTCTCTGGCGGCCTTTACATATATACATATGTATATATTTATCAGTTAAGATCATTGTTCCAGTCTGTAGGTTTCCATCCCGGTTGGAGGTAGCCTGCTAATGTCTAGTGACTCTGAAGGAACGTGATACGTGGAAACACGGTGTCTGTGGATGACTATATATATATATATATATATATATATATATATATATTATATATATATATATATATATGAATGCAACATACACACACACACACACACACACACATATATATAATATATATATATATATATATATGACCTATAGGAATCAGACACTATCTACCTAGGTTTCACCCGAATGGCTCTACAGGTTGTTTTATAATCATTTTAAAAAAATTTTTATTGACTAAGGAGCCATGGTTTTTTATGTCTACATTCTTTAGAATTTATATAATATATATTATATATATATATAATATATATATATATATATAAGGTGAAACAGTGGGCGAAAGAGAGAAATATGATCAAGTTGAGGTAGATAGATAGGTCGATATGATCAGGCTGAGATAGATAGATAGATATAATCAGATTGAGATAGATAGATAGATAGATAGAGAGAGAGATATAGAGAGATATGAACAGGCTAAGATAGATAGGTAGATACGAATTTAGTGCGTAGAACAAATCGAAGGAAGACATAAAAGATCTTACAAAGAAATGTAGAGGTTCGTTAATTCTATTTGTCGTTGCTTAAAACTTAAACATCGACTCAAATATACGGAAGAAAATCCTTAATGATTCTTTCATTAGAAAGGTAGAACATCCTTTAAAAATGGTATTCGTTGTACTCATCTTCGAATTAAAGTTATTAATATCTTCCGCGAACTTGGGTCTCGCTTAGTTGCTATACGACCTTGTTAACTTCAACCTTGACCTTTAATGTACAAAGGTAATGAGTGCAAGTTGACGTTTATTTTGCCTTCACGGTTAAGGGCAAGAAATCTGTTGAACCCAATAAGTGAAGGATGCTGAGTAGGTGTGGGCGTGTATATGTGACTCTCTTTCTCTCTCACTCTATATCTCTCTCTCTCTCTTTCTCTCTCTCACTCTCACTTTCTCTCTCTCTCTTTCTCCCCCTCCTCCCCTCTCTCTGTGTGTGCAGGAACGTGTACAGCCATATCTATATTAGTGATTGGGAAGGAATTGTGTTCTTTATAAAGTGAAGGATGCTGAGTGGGTGTGGGCGTGTATATGTGACTCTCTTTCTCTCTCACTCTATCTCTCTCTTTCTTTCTCTCTCTCTCACTCTTTCTCTCTCTCTCTCTTTCTCCCCCTCTCCCTCCCCCATCTCTCTCTCTCTCTCTGTCTCTGTGTGCAGGAAACGTGTACAGCCATATCTATATTAGTGATTGGGAAGGGATTGTGTCCTCTATAAAGTGAAGGATGCTGAGTAGATGTGGCGTGTATATGTGACTCTCTTTCTCTCTCACTCTATCTCTCTCTTTCTTTTCTTTTCTTTCTCTCTCTATCTCTCTCTTTTCTTTTCTTTCTTTCTCTCTCTCTCACTCTTCCTCTCTTTTCTCTTCTCACTCTCTTTCTTTCTCTCTCTCACTCTCACCCTTTCTCCTTTCTCTCTCTCTCTCTCTCACTCTCTCTCTCTTCTGTGTGCAGGCACGTGTACAGCCATATCTATATTAGTGATTGGGAAGGGATTGTGTTCTCTATAAGTGAAGGATGCTGAGTAGGTGTGGGTGTGTATATGTGACTCTCTTTTTCTCTCACTCTATCTCTCTCTTTCTTTCTTTCTCTCTCTCTCACTCTTCCTCTCTTCTCTCTTCTCTCTCTTTCTCTCTCACCTTTTTCTCTCTTTCTCTCTCTCTCTTTCTCTCTCTCTGTGTGCAGGCACGTGTACAGCCATATCTATATTAGTAATTGGGAAGGGATTGTGTTCTCTATAAAGGGCCTGCAGATTTGATGTACAACTATCAAATTCAGTATACATACTTGTGGAACACCAGCCGAATAATTTACCATGAAATGTTTTTGTTTTAAGTAGTAAAAAGTCGTCGGGGTGGCCTAAAGTCGGTATCAGCTAGACAGCGAGGGAGTCTATCCCCCTTTCACTAGCGCTAGACCAAGGAGATTGTTGTTGCGTACGAGGTGGGGCGCCACATCTACCATCAGCTCCTCACTTTACTGCACAGATCCCGGTGCTACTCATCCGCTGAGTTAGCGAAGGCCGGTATCGAACTAGGAACCTTGTGATTTCTAGCCGAACGTTCTACCGACTAAGCTAGTCTCCGAAAAGAATAAACATTAATCAACGAAATCTGAAGTAATAAATGACTTAATGTACAGAATTGAAATTTTCTAAACCTCAAATTGGGGTGGAGATTAACGAGTTGTCTTGCTAAAAATAATTATTCAAATTTAATTAAAATTAATTATAAGACCTCTTTAATTCAGTCGGTATAGCGTCTGACAAGGAACCACGGATTCCAGGTTCGATACCGGCCCTCGCCAACTCAGCCTTTGAGTAGCAAAGGGACCTGTGCGGTAAAGTGAGGAGCTGATGGTAGGTGTGGCGCTCCACCTTAGAAACCAAAGCAATCTCCTTGGTCTAGCACTTGTGAAAAGGGGATAGACTTCTTCGCTGCTTGGCTGATACCGACTTTAGGCTTCCCCGACGACTTTTTACTTATTTAAAAGAAATTAATTACATTTAAGGTGCGTTTTCAAGACGGCGATATAAACTGATTATTTATACTCATAACTTAATCAAGACAAGTAAGGACTACAAACAAATATGTCTTCATCAAGGCGTTCTGAAAGCACAGAATGTCGGTGGTGCTGTCGAATACGCCGACTGCACCTCTGCATGAGAAAATATTTGACTCTGGACATTTGCTTTTATTTATTTTATAAGCAAGAATTTGCACCCTCAGTAATGTAATGAAATATATTAAATTAGAAATACTAATGAAACTAATTAAGAATGCAGATAAAATGATTGGAAGCAGAGGGGATATAATCGAAAAATAGACCAACTTTGAAACCTTCGCTTCCATCATTTTCCATCACTCCCGTCTTTCATTGCTAAATCTTCCTAATTTAACTATTTAGTTAAATTAGGAAGTGAAAAATAAAATTACAGTTATTTCTTCTTGTTAATGGATTTCTTTTAAGATTTATCTCCGAGATTTTTGCTCATATTTATCAAAATAAAAATAAACAATTAGAAATCAATAATAACAGTCGCATATTTATTATAATCAATTTTTTAAGATCAATGTGCAAATTAGCCTTCCCGTTCACACTATTAACTGCTATTTTGTTGTATATATATATATATATATATATATATATATATATATATATCGCAGTCACCATTTGTTTTTTACTGCTCGTCCCTGTGCAAACAAAAGACACTTGAAACACTCCCTGGCAATTTTTGCTGGGGTTGTGACAGCTGAAGTGGGGGTTACATGAAGGTATAATATACAATTTTTCCCCCTTTGCCTTCATATTGCCCCACCATTTTGTATGGTTTAATCTCCCTCTTTTACCCAATTCATATACAGTGTGACTTTTAAACAATCTACCGGTCGTTACTTTTGAAAAAGCACCGGTCGAAAGGGCCCTTAAATTTTTTTTTCTTTCGCTCCCTTTTCTTTTTACAATTCAAAATTGCTGATCAATAAAATATGTTATTTTAAAAAATTATATATAAATTCAGCTGTACCAAATGTGTCTATATATATATATTATATATATATATATATATATATATATATATATATATATATATATATATATATATATGTAATTGCATGTTGTTGGTATGTAGATAAGGCCAACAGTATTAATAATGTAAAACAATTTTATCAATAACTGAAGTTTGAATAAAAATAAAATCATGAAGAATGTGACGTAAATAACAAAGGGGACTGACTTGAGTAGTGATATAGTTTCGGTTACCGACAGACAAATACACAATCTTCATTTTAATAAAATGTCTAGATGATTGGGAATTGCGTAGATATTTACATTTTTTGTACATTTGTTTCTTAAGATTTTATTGGCACTTATCCTATCGAATACGAATCATTTTAAACACATCTATTTAATACATTGATAGTATGGATGGTTAGATTTTACGGCATGTCAACCCTTATTAGGTTATTTTATGCCAAAGACGTTTTGTTTTATTCATTCTTGATGGATTTTGAAAGTTTTTCTTTTCTGCAAACTCTATTTTTAAACACATTTTTTAAAAACTCATTTTTCTATTTAACCCAAACGGGTACTACCACCCCGCGTCTGAGTGGAACTGGGAGTAATAGCGATGAAGAGGTACTCGACACTTCCCAGAGCTCCAGAAATGGAACTTCACAACCAGATGCAGTTTAACGTCATATCAATTTCAGACCCTCAGTCATCGCCTTGTAGCACATATATGATAGACCGCCCGTCTGGATTAAGTAACGTCCAAAATGAAGTGTTGCATGTCATGGACTGCTTAGTCACCAGGATTCTGTTCTTAAGCATCACGGGTCGCCACCCATGGCCAACAGGCGGCCCCACTGGAGGGATTTTACCCCTCTACAGGGGTGCAGTCGGCGTATTCTACAACCTCAGCCGACAGGGCGGTCTATAGATGGGAATCTGATAGTACTACTACTCCGAGTGAGTGGACTAGAGTGTCAAGGCAATAAAGGGATGTTCCAAACTACATGGATTTCCAGAACTGGAGCCTCACCAGCAGGTTAGTGTCATATCTAGGTCACGTCATTTCTGATTTGATGAATTATGGTAAAATACATGAGTGGACATTTGGTTTGCATTAGGTGCACTATTATGCAATTAATGGTGCATCATAAAAGTCAGCAGACCTCTGCGAATGCACCCGACCAAATATGAATTATTAAAGAAAGAAATAAGGGCGGTAAGTGTATTTCAACTGATGCAGATGCATTTTAAACATATCAACTCGATGAGCAACAGAAGTGAACTGTAAAGTTTAGAAAGAGAATGTCGTTGAAGAACTTTCTTTTTTGGCTTTCCTTCTCTCCAGTTTTTCCACATTTTAGCGTTAACCCTACCCCCACCCCGCGCTTCTGAATATTTTTTTTTTTCATGTGTGACGGACACTTAAAAGCTGGCTGCACGACAGAGTCACGTCTCAATGAAAAGCAATGACGGATTACATTGCAAAAAAAAAAAAAAAAAAAAAAAAAAAAGAAAGAAGCCAAGAATGGAAAACGCCTCGACAATTTCACTCATTGCCGTTGTGTGAGGGAAATCATAAACAACATTTAGCACAATTTGTTAGAAGATACAAAAAAAAAAAAAGAAAAAAGTTAAGAAAAAGTTACTAAATAACAGTGTTGAAAATGAATAGGTCACGACGATAATTTATCAAGTAGAATGTAAAGAACTAAAAGACATACATTGTAACATACAGACCTACATATAGAATTCTATTAATGTGAATGAGTTTTTTTTTTAGTGGATGTAGTATTGTATTGAAAGCGCTTTGTGTGTAACGGTTATCGTTGTAATAAGTGGATTGGTTATTCAAGTTCGAATCCTGGATGAGGTTGTTTGCATTTCCCATAACGCTAATATGATTGGAAAAATTATGATAATTTAAAACGATGCAAAAAACTACATCGTAACATACAGACCTACATATAGAACTCTATCTACGTGAATGAGTTTTTTTTTGAGTGGATGTAGTATTGTATTGAAGGCATTTTGTGTGTAACGGTTATCGTTGTAAAAAGTGGACTTGTTTACACAAGTTCGAATCCTGGATGAGGTTGTTTGCATTTCACATAATGCTAATACGATTGGGAAATGTATGATAATTTAAGACGATGCAAAAAACTACATCGTAACATACATACCTACATATAGAATACTATCAGCGTGAATGAGTTTTTTTGAGTGGATGTATTGAAGGCGCTTTGAGTGTAACGGTTATCGTTGTAATAAGGGGACTCGGTTACTCAAGTTCGAATCCTGGATGAGGTTGTTTTTATTTCACATAACGCTAATACGATTGGGAAAAGTATGATAATTTAAGACGATGCAAAAAAACTACATCGTAAGATACAGACCTACATGTAGAATTCCATTAAGGTGAATGAGTTTTTTGAATGTATATAGTATTGAAGGCACTTTGAGTGTAACGGTTATCGTTGTAATAAGTGGACTTAGTTACTCAAGTTCGAATCCTGGATGAGGTTGTTTGCATTTCCCATAACGGTAATACGATTGGAAAAATTATGATAATTTAAGACGACGCAAAGAACTACATCGTAACATACATACCTACATATAGAACTCTATCTACGTGAATGAGTTTTTTTTTTGAGTGGATGTAGTATTGTATTGAAGGCGCTTTGAGTGTAACGGTTATCGTTGTAATAAGTGGACTCAGTTATACAAGTTCGAATCCTGGATAATTTTTTTTGCATTTCCCATAACGGTAATACGATTGGAAAAATTATGATAATTTAAAACGATGCAAAAAACTACAGCGTAACATACAGGCCTACATATAGAATTCTATCTACGTGAATGAGTTTTTTTTGAGTGTATGTAGTATTGTATGGAAGACGCTTTGAGTATAACGGTTATCGTTTTAATAAGTGGACTTGGTTGCTCCAGTTCGAATCCTGGATGAGGTTGTTTGCATTTCCTATAACGCTAATACACTTAGGAAAAGTATGTATTTACGCAATCCATCCACAACGGAGAGAAGGATATGACATAAAGTCGCATATATGGGGCATCCAGCGAGGATCGAACTCGACATTCAGTCGTAATTGATCTACGAGACTAGCCTGACACAATGCGCAATATGTCAGCGCACTAACTACCACGATACTACCGAACACAGCAGCAAAGTAGCATGTCCCAAAATATTGCAAAACTTTTGACTCAATCTATTATTTTGTGCCAAACGACTTAGCATAAATTAACGTTTTTCATTAACCTAGCCCTAAGTCTAACCCTAACATTATTCGTTACATCATCTCTATTTCACCATCATTAGCTCGCGCTTACAGTATGCATTCCCATGATTCTCTCTCATCACGAGTCCCTATCGGTCATCGCTCCTGGCAGGTCTTCTGCACGGCATGCAGAATCCATACAGAGTTGATTGATGTAGGTTTTCTCTGGTCAACTTACACTAGCGTGTCCATGTGTAGCTGCCCATAGGAGAACGTTACCTATGAGCTCGTCCTTGCTTTTCCAACATTGCTCAGCATGTGTTGATAATCCTACTTGGATGGTTTGTGTGATAGGAGGTGGGTATCCATACAACTACTTTTTCATAGGATGCTACTTTGTTCAAGACAGCATGTAGCATCATTGTGTAGTTCCCATCTAGCTTTTTTCTCCAAGCATGGTGCACCCATACCGTAGCACTAACACAGTTACCAATTGGAAGGATTTTCACTTATCAGAGAGATCAGATTTGCATATGATCGATTGGCTGTCTGTAGCAGTCTATGCTTTTTTTCATGCGTACATCCCTTTCTGTAGATGAGATATTACTACCTATGTATGTGAACTGGTCTACTGATTTCAGGGCTTACCGTCCAGTATAGACATGTCTCCATCTTGTTTAATACACATGAACACCGTTCTAACTAAGTTCACATAGATGCAGATGCCTCTTGCTGCCTTTTCTAGGCTATGCTGCAATGATTTGGCTTGTACAGGTGTATTTGCGAGAAGCGCTAGATTATCTGCGTGGGCCGCATATGTCATAGTTTTTTTATTTGGTGGAATATCTGTTACGATCTTATGGGCCATCCTTTAGGCCCCAAGCAAGGGTGCTTGTCCAGCGGAAGTCCTTGGTAAAGAATCCTTTGGTTGTTCCTTGGTGCTCCTCAGTATTGCAAGTCCCTCGTCAATGATTGCAAATGGACGTCTCTCAGTATCAGTGATTAAGTAGTTAACCAGCAACGCATTCAGGCTGTTGATTGGCTGAGGTTTAAACCACCTAGTCTATAAATTTAAGTGGTGTATTGTAGCACACCTTACATATCGAAATATGGAAGCGCATGGTGTAATGGTTAAAATCATAGGAAATGGACTCATCGACCCGAGTTCAAA
This sequence comes from Doryteuthis pealeii, assembly GCA_023376005.1. NCBI lineage: Eukaryota > Metazoa > Mollusca > Cephalopoda > Myopsida > Loliginidae > Doryteuthis > Doryteuthis pealeii. The sequence goes on along the minus strand of CM042138.1, from coordinate 136,224,816 downwards.
TCATCGACGTGGCTGTTTGCATTTGACATAGCGCTAATACCCCTGGGAAAGGTATGAGATATGGGTAAATAGTACAACAGACTGGACTCTTTAACCTTGGATAGGAAGCCAGTCTAGGAGAAGGAAAACTCTGAATTCAAACCTGTTAAACTCCGCTCAAGAAATTGACCTTGTGTCGCATCCTGCTCGTGCGGAGGGGTCGGTAAATATATAATAAAATATGTATATAAATATATCTGAAATGTACATACAGAGATTGATTTTTCTCGATTTGTGTAGCCATACATTTGAATAGGTATGCTGGCCTAATTCATTAATTATCAATTAATTAATTTTCAAAATTAGGTATGACTTCAATTAAGCACATATTCTCCCATAAATATATATATAAATATATATCGAAATATTTCAACAATATCACCGGTTTCTGGCTTTTTTTAGCGTAAAGACTTTTTGTTTTATGAGATCTAATGACGTTCGTAGTGTATGTCTAGGCATATATATATATATATATATATATATATATATATATATTATCTATATATATTTAGTGTTAATGTATCTCCTTGTAGGACAAAGTCAAGAGATAATGTTGGCATCATATGGTGAACGAATAATTGCTTTCGTGTCTTTTGTAGGGCATTATTCTAATCCCAATCTTTAAGCTTATTCGTTAAATCATCTGAATTTACAGGTAGATTATTTTAGATAAAATTCTATAGAATTTCTAGAGAGAGAGAGAGAGGAGAGAGAGAGAGAGAGAGAGAGAGAGAGAGAGAGAGAGAGAGAGAGAGAGAGAGAGGGGGGATCCTTTACAATTTCATTTTCTTTTTTTATTGTCGTTTCACCCTCTCCCATTAAGTAAATCTACATTATATTCTATTTGGAGAGAGAGAGAGAGAGAGAGAGAGAGAGAGAGGAGAGAGAGAGAGAGAGGGGGGATCCCTTTACAATTTCATTTTCTTTTTATTGTCGTTCACCCTCTCCCATTAAGTAATCTACATTATATTTCTATTTGGAGGAGAGAGAGAGAGAGAGAGAGAGAGAGAGAGGAGAGAGAGAGAGAGAGAGAGAGAGAGAGAGAGAGGAGATATATAGAGAGGGGGGAGTTTGCGTAAGAGAGAAAAGAACGTTAAAGAGTGAAAGAATGTGCGTGGTTTAATGTGAGAGAGATAGAGGGAGAGAGAGCGTGTGTGTGTGCCTATGTGTAAGAGGGAGGAGAGAGAGAAGAGAGAGAGAGAGAGAGAGAGCGTGTGTGTGAGTGAGAGAGTGGGGGTAGAGAAGAGCGTATGTGTATTAAGGAAGAGAGAGGGGTGTGCATGTATATGAGAGAGAAAGAAAGAAAAGAGAGAGAGGGGAGAGAGAGAGAGAGTGAGTGAAAGAGTGTTTGTGTGTGAGTGTGTGTTTGTGAGAGAGAGTATGTCTGCATGCCTGAGAGAGAGAGAGAGAGAGAGAGAGAGAGAGAGAGAGAGTTGTGTGTGTGTCTATGAGAGAGATAGAGAGAGAGAGGGAGAGAGAGAGACAGAGAGAGACAGAGACAGACAGAGAGAGAGAGAGTGTGTGTATGATGTGTGTGTGTGTGCGCGATATAGAGTAGAGTGTTTGTATATGCGCATGTGTGTATGTGTGAATGAGAGAGAGAGAGAGACAGAGACAGAGACAGAGAGAGAGAGAGAGAGAGAGAAGACAGAGACAGAGACAGAGACAGAGTGTGTGTGTGTGTATGTGTATGTGTGTGTGCGAGAGTGTGTATGTTGTGTATGAGAGAAAATAGAGAGTGTGAGTGTGTGTTAGCGGAGTGTAAGTGGAGAGTTAGGGAAATAGAAAGGAGAGTTGTAATAAATAGAGATAACTGGAGAGCTGGTATGATAGAAAACGAAAGGAAAAGAGAAGGGAATTCAGCAAATTCGGAGAGTGTCGGGCGCGAAATAAAGCTCATAAAGTATCCATCCTAGTATGGGTGGGATGCGAATTGCTGAATGATCGGGGGATGTGCTTTACAGGTCGTAAATGTCAGGCGTAGCATTTTAAGCCGTGACGAATACCACGCCCTACACCTGGGTAGCCGAGAACACGTGGAAGATCGGCGCTCAAACCTCGTTAGACGTCGCCAACAGCATCCTCAGCGTGCCGAGACGTTTGGACAAGACCACGTGGTCAGAAAATTAGTGGGACTTTTTGCACGCACTAAGTCGGTTTTGGGTTTAGAAATATAAATGATCGCGATGATAGAAATGGCACGTGTTATTCTTTTCGGCTGTTCAACTGACTTGGAAATAAAATAATCAGTTTGCCCTGCTTTTTTTTTTGTTTGTTTTTGCGCCTTTCTTCTTCTTTAGTCGTTTTTGTCATTTTAACCATCACTTTTGTTGTTGTATTTTTGTTTTTTTAAATCATTTTTTAATTTGTTTTTTTTCTTTTCATTCTTAACTTTGAAAATCTCCTATCTTTTTATTTCTTTTGTTCTTCTCTACCATTTTAAACTCTTTCTCACATTCTTCTTTCTTCTTCTTTCTTCTTCTTCTTCTTCTTCTTCTTCTTCTTCTTCTTCTTGTCCAATTCTTCTTCTTCTTTCTTCTTCTTCTTCTTCTCTTCTTCTTCTTCTTCTTCTTCTTCCTTCTTCTTCTCTTGTCCAATTCTTCTTCTTTTCTTGTCCAATTCTTCTTCTTCTTTCTTCTTCTTCTTCTTCTTCTTCTTCTTCTTCTTCTTCTTCTTCTTTCTTCTCCTTGTCCAATTCTTCTCTTCTTCCTTCTGTCCAATTTCTCTTTTTCTTCTTCTCTTGTACAATTCTTCTCTTCTTCTTCTTCTTCTTCTCTTCTTCTTCTTTTCTTCTTCTTCTTCTTCTTCTTCTTCTTCTTCTTCTTACTTCTTGTCCAATTCTTTTCTTCTTCTTCTTCTTCTTCTTCTAACTCTTGTCCAATTTCTACTTTCTTCTCTTTTCTCTTCTTCTTCTTCTTTCTTCTTCTTCTTCTTCTCTTCCTTCTTCTTCTTGTCCAATTTCTTCTTCTTCTTTCTTGCCAATTCTTTCTTTTTCTTCTTCTCTTGTACAATTCTTCTTACTTCTCCTTCTTCTTCGTCTTCTTCTTTCTTCTTCTTCTTCTTCTCTTGTCCAATTCTTTTTCTTCTTCTTCTTCTGTCTTCTTCTTCTACCTCTTGTCCAATTCTTCTTCTTCTTCTTCTTTCTTCTTCTTCTTCTTCTTCTGTACAATTCTTCCTCTCTTCTTCTTCTTCTTCTTTCTTCTTCTTCTTCTTCAATTGTATAATTCTTCTTCTTCTTCTTCTTTCTTTCTTCTTCTTCTTCTTCTTCTTCTTCTTTTCTTGTACAATTCTTCTTCTTCTTCTTCTTCTTCTTTCTTCTTCTTCTTCTTCTTCTTTCTTTCTTCTTCTTCTTTTCTTGCTACAATTCTTCTCTCTTCTTCTTCTTCTTCTTCTTCTTTCTTCTTCTTTCTTCTTCTTCTTCTTCTTCTTTCTTGTCAATTCTTTCTTCTTTTTCTTGTTGTTGTTGTTGTTGTTCTTCTTCTTCTTTTCTTGTCCAATTGTTGTTGTTGTTGTTGTTGTTCTTCTTCTTCTTCTTCTTCTTCTTCTCTTGTCCAATTCTTCTTCTTTTTGTTGTGTTGTTGTTGTTGTTGTTGTTCTTCTTCTTCTTCTTCTTCTTCTTCTTCTTCTTTGTTTTATGTTCCAATTCTTTCATTTAACAAAAAATCCCCCTTCTCTTTATTCTATTATTTATCTCTACCTTTTCACCCTCTTTTCTCACATTCTTTTTTCCCCCCTGTATTTTGTTTTATGTTCCCATTCTTTGAGTCGCCTCATTTCCTTCTTGTCCTGTGATTGTGTTTACATGGATTCTTTCCTCTGTCGGTATGTGCGCAGGTAGAGAAGGAGTACTACGTGTGGGTATGAAATGGGGAAAACACTCCCCCCTATACCAGCCTGAAAAAATAGTTTTATTGTATCATAAAGAATGTCTCCCTTCTTTTAAAATACATCTTTTTAAAGAGGAGATATTGGAAAATGCCCATAATTGACTTTCATGCATCGTCATCATCATCATCATCATCATCGAGGTGAGCTGACAGCACGGATTTCCCCCCCCTCTCTCTCTCTCTCTCTCACCATCTGTCTCTTGGGGTCATCGCCTTTGTAAGTCCGCTACAGGGCACCCAATGTGCTGGTAAAGCTGGTTTCAGTTTAGGGCAGGGCTCGGCAACCTTTTTGGAGAAAGGAGGCCAATTCCTTATGCAGTGGCTCGGAGAAAGGACATGGTATTAGATATAATACAAATAAATTTTCTCAGACTCAAACCACTTTGGCCTTTAATGAGTTAACCTTAATCGAACTACTGTTAATCTATTCAATACTAATTGGATAGTCAGAGTCCAGATGTTAAGTTGGCGAGCTGGACGAAAACCACTTGAGGGCTGGACGTGGCCCGCAGGCCGGGGGCTGGCCGGACCCTTGGTTTGGCTTTTCTTTCTAGACTAGTTGCCCAACCAAGGCTAAAATCCCATCTGTCCTTATATTTTCCTATAAACTGGGTCTGCGAGGGATGGGAGATGGAGTCATGTCTTTTTCAAGGGTGCTAGCTCGAAATGAAATACAAACAGACTCTCAAGTTTAGAACTCGTCACCAATTTTTCTTTTCAAAGTTTTGCTAAGCGCTCCTTAGTGAATGTACCTCTCAATTTGTATGTGTTTTCATTTCTAGGCTGTCCAGATTTAAAAAGCTATTGCCCTCGTCATCAGTATTTTGTGATAAGATTTAAAGGCTATTGCCCTTGTTCACCCATATATTTTGTGTAGATTTAACGCCTATTCAACCTCGTCACATATATTTTGTGTAGATTAAAAACTATTGCCCTCTCAAAATGTATTTTGTGTAGATTTAAAACTATTTTCTCGTCCTCGTCACCATCATATATTTGTGTAGATTAAAGCAATACCTCGTCACCATGTATTTTGTTGTAGATTTAAAACATTGTCCTCGTCACCATTATATTTGTGTAGATTTAAAGCTATTACCCTCGTCACCATGTATTTTTGTGTAGATTTTAAAACTATTGTCCTCGTCACCATATATTTTGTAGTTATTAAAGCTATTACCCTCGCACCAATGTATTTTGTGTAGATTTAAAACTATTGTCCTCGTCACCATATATTGTTATATTTAAGCTATTACCCTTGTCCCCATATATTTTGTGTATATTTTAGCTATTCACCTCGTCATCATTATATTTTGTGTAGATTTAACGCTATTCACATCGTCACCATATATTTTGTGTAGATTAAAAACTATTGCCCTCGTCACCATATATTTTGTGTAGATAAAGCTATTCTCTTCATCCCCAGATATTTCGCGTAGATTTAATAACAAAACATTTTAGAAGCCGCACTTTTCGCACATTTCAGCTTTCAGTTTTATTAATCCGCATCTTACTTCTTCAGTGATAATCTAAGGTTTTTTGTTTCATTGATTTTTTTGTTCTATTTCGTGTTTTCTGTTTTCTTTTCTTTTCTGTCCCATAGAAACTGCATTCATTTTCAAATAAAGATACAAAAATATAATTTCACATTAATATCGATAAATAAAGTGTAAAAGTTCATTTCTTAAACAAAGTGATAAATTTTATGGCAAAATGCATTTTAAGATAATTTAATTATTAAGAACACGCATCAATAAAACCTACTCACGAGTTTTAAAAGTTACATTAATTGTAGTATAACTCGCTGAAGTTCCAGCCTACGCAAGGTAAAAGAAAAATCAAAGCAGATATAATAGTTTGATTTTTATCATTATTATTGTGTTCATTTTTGTTGGAAACTATAAATTTAACTCTTTGCATACTTAAGCTGCTCACAGTGACTTGCCCACTACTATGATCTTACAATAGCCGCTCGCAGCGTCCCTCGCACATGTCACTTACTTTCACTCAGATTACAATAATTGTTATAGGTGATACACCCTATTGACCAATGAAATGCGCCAACGGCTACTATAAATAAACAGGGATAATTGTGTTGAGTTATTTAGATATAAGGCATGGGGCAAATTGTCACTCCTAAATATAGACTCGTTGACTACCACGTGACCACCGAAGGCATTTCTATTGTCCAATCACTGGCACTGCTGCTGCTGCTTCTGCTGTATTAATAGAGACAACATTCTGAGCTAATTTCATTGACATTTGGATTCTCTTGGACGAAGGACTTACAAGGAATACTTTAACACCGGATTCTTATTGGCTTGCTTACTTACTTATTACATCTGGAACCTAGGATGCCGACCAGATACTTAACAAATTGTGGCTTAGGAACAAGCCAATGCGAGTGCCAATAACTCTGTTCGTTGGACGTAATTTCCACATCTCTCAATTGTATTATCTACTTTCTGTTAATACATTTTTCTACTTTTCGTTACCCGTTGTTTTGTTCTTATTTGACCACTTAAAACCTCACAACAATAATGATAGGACTTTATTTTAATAGAATGGGTTCTGAGGGGAATAGATAGTGAACCTTGATATATACCATCATATAGGTTAAAAATACCAAGAGAATTTGGTACAGATGTGGGTGCAGTTTGGTAGGAAAAGAGTTAATGATTGATTAACTGATCGATTTAAATGGCATATCGACCCTTCTGGGATTATCTTATGCCAAGGGATTTGCGTTAACTATACATTCATATTCATATTTATTGCGTGTGTATTTCTTAAGACTTTATTTTTTGTTTGTTTGTTTCGTTTTACGGCATATCAACCACGATGCGTCATTCAATGCCGGCAAAGTTTTGAAAGATTCGTCACGATAGTTAGGAAAACAAATTTAAACTCAATTTTTGGGGGAAACAAATTTTCTATTTAACCCATAGATGGAATTCTAGCAGGTACTCCCACTCCGGGTCAGAGTGGACCTGGAAGCAATGGTGATGAAGCGGTGCTCCCCATACCCCAGACCTCCAGAATTGGAACCTTGCCATTAGATAGAGTTTAACAGTTACTATTTAATGGGTAATCCATACTCCTCAGATCTTCAGAACTGGAGTCTCACCATCAGATCCAGTTTAGTGCCATACCCAGGACATTTCTTTAGGGTGGGTAATTCTTCTCTGCAGGATATACGGTTAGTGTATCCTAAGGTCCACCAACAATGCCCTAAAAAATTAAACATTATCGCTGAAATCTTCAGATTTCCTAAAAAAACATCCCATAGCAAATATTTTTGATTGACATGGAAGATTCTAAAGATCGTAACTCTAGCAATACATAATATAGCAATATGATATAATATAATATATTATCTATACATATATAAAGGGTAGTTGTGTGACAAAAAACGTATGTTTCATTTATTTTTTTTGCATTTAGTTTCTTTTCTTTTCGTAACGTTTTCAAGTCAGTGCACTTTTCAATTTAAAAATAGTATACTATACTTAGTATAGTATATCATTGTTATCAGATTTATAGTAATCTATAATAATTCGATATTCGACCGGCTACGCTTTGAATTAATAATGTTATTTTTTAAAAGATTATTTATCGTTTTACTAATTTGATAACTTTATTTAATTTTTTTTTTTTGCTTTGAAATATTAATTTGAAATTTAGCAAATCGCGTCATTTATATTTTATTTAAAAAATATAGTTAATCATTGAATTAAAATGTTCTTACTATGTCATTATGTGATGTCATTCCCTCTACTCTGACGAAAAAAAATCCCTGACTTCTCACCAGACCGGATTAAAATAATATCTTTTTTACGTGGTGATTTTTATGAGTCATCCTGCGAGGCTCGAACTCGCTATTTAGTAGTAATAGATCTGCAAACGATTATTAAACCATGTTTTTTCTCCTCTACCCGGGTTTTGCCGGGTAGTCGCTACTAGTAATATATGAATGTAAATATACTATAATATATAAATGTATATATATTAATAATGGAGATTCGCTTTCGGTTTTTGTCTGTAGCAAAAACTACGTCACTGCTTACGTCACTATACCCGAAATCGTCATAACATAGAATAAATACACTCAAAATTTGAGCACGCAACATTAGACAGTCCTCATTGTTTTTTTAAACCAAGTTTTAATAGGTATCATATATTTATATATAGTTTGTTTTATTTTAATAGATATTCAAAATTAATAGAACTTAGTTTCGATTTCAAATTGTTTTATTTTTTTTACTCCTTTAATAAATTTGATGATTTCATGATTTATGGTTCAAACTCTCCCACATTTAATTTTTAACTTTCACCTCCTCAAGCAATATCTTTTTTTAAATTTGCTAGTAAATATAATATATTATGATATATAAATGTATATAAGTATAATATATTATAATATATAAATGTATATAAATACAATATATTATAATATATAAATGTAAATGCCTGGTTGATTACTTGGTTGGATTTTATTTCATGTCAACCCTTGGGTTATTTCATGCCAAAGATGTTTCTGTTTTGTTCAATTTTGTTCGGCATTCAAATCTTTTAAAACTCATTCTTAAACACATTTTTAAAACTCATTTTTGATCTGTCACATAGATGGGATCCTAACAGGTACTACCACTCCAGGTCAGAGTGAATCTGGAAGTGTTGGTTATGAATGGGTACACAACAATTTCCAGTGCTCCAGAATAGGAACTTCACCACTAGATGTAGTTTAGTATCCCTCAGCCACCACCTTCTAGCACATATAAGATAAAAAGGGTTGGAGATTTGCCATAAGAACAATTGAGGAATACGGTTGGGACAATCATATCGGTGCTAGGGCTTGACGTGACCAGCCGATTGATTGAACTGCAAGTGAAAATTTATACTACGTTATATTGTATTATTTTTTAAATACTGCGTTATATTGTATGGTTTTTTATACTGCATTATATTGTATTAATTTTTTATACTGCGTTATATTGTATTAATTTTTTATACTGCGTTATATTGTATTAATTTTTTATACTGCATTATATTGTATTAATTTTTTTATACTGCGTTATATTGTATTACTTTTCCATACTGCATTATATTGTACTAATTCTTTAATACTGCGTTATATTGTATTAATATTTCATACTGCGTTGTATTGTATTAATTCTTTTATATTGCGTTATATTGTATTAATTTTTTTATACTGCATTATATTTTATTATTTTTTTATACAGCGTTATACTGTATAGATTTCTTTATACTGTGTTATATTATATTAATTTTTTTACTGCATTATATTGTATTAATTTTTTTATATTGCGTTATATTGTATTAATTATTTATACTGCATCACATTGTATTCATTTTTATACTGCATTATATTGTATTAATTTTTTATGCTGCGTTATATTGTATCAATTTTTTATACGGCATTATATTGTATGAATTTTTTAATTCTGCGTTATATTGTATTGATTCTTATACTGCTTTATATTGTATTGATTTTTATACTGCTTTATATTGTATTATCTTTTTTATACTGCGTTATATTGTATTGATTTTGTTATACTGCGTTATATTGTATTGATTTTGTTATACTGCGTTATATTGTATTCATTTTTTATACTGCGTTATTTTGTTTTAATTTTTATACTGCCTTATATTGTATTGATTTTTTATACTGCGTTGTATTGTATTATTTTTTATATTGAATTATATTCTATTAATTTATACTGCGTTATATTGTATTAATTTTTTGATTTGGTAAGTTATTTATGCTATTATGTTTAATCTATTATTTTCTATTGTTGTTGTTGATTGTAATATACTCATTGAGTTTCTATACAAAACCCTTCCGAGTGAGAATATCTTGAATAGTTTTATGAATAAATATTTTCATCTGTAAAGATGTTCGAATGTGTTCATAATGGTTTAAGTGCGCACGCGAGCGTGTGTATGCACGTGCGTGTGTGTGTGTGTGTGTGTGTGTGCGTGGGGGTTCTTTATTAGGTTTTAATAGCATATCAAACTTTGTGGGTTATTTAATTCCATGGTCATCCCTGTAGAATTGTTGTGGTATTATTTAACCCATAGCTGGGGCCAATTCATACATTTCCCAAGTGTATTAGTCGGAAGGTGAAGGTTATCGCGTGACTGGGGTTCGAACTCGCTTACTATGATGTTGCAGTCCAACACGTTAGCCTCTAATCTACGACGACTTCCAAACCGCAGATAGATAGAAAGATAGATAAAAAGAAAGAAGAGATTGATAGATAGATAGATAGATAGATAGATAGATAGATAGATACATGCATGTATAGAAGTGACAGAGACAGATAGATAGATAGATAGATAGAAAGAAGAGACGGAGGTAGATTGATACATACATACATACATACATATATAGAAATGACAGAGATAGATAGATAGACAGACAGACAGACACGTGCACGTATGTGGGCAAATTTGACCGATTTAAAGTAAATTGATATGAATGTATCTATTGATATTCATTGTGAACGTGATAGCGCAACTATAGTTCGAACTCACTTACTGCGATATCGCAGTCCAGTACGTTAGCCACAAGGTCACAGGGACTCCCCCTCACCCTCTCAATCACTCTCACTCACTTTCTCTGTTTGTTTACCTAGCGATAGATATCAACATGCAAGTATAGTTATTTATCTCTCTCTATGTGTGTATATATCTATATATATTTCGTATAAGCATCTTTGATTTGAGGGCTATTTACATATAAGTATTGACAATAAGTCCTATTTACAACTCGATTTTCTTTTCATGGTCATTAACTGGGCAGATAACATCGGGCATCTTTCTCATGTTATTTAATGGAAGAATAAACCGCGGCTAATTTTCTATAATTATTACTATTTTCAATTATGTTTTTCTATCAAGCCGAACATATTTTCAGTGCGTAAGGATAAAAAGCAAACGGATAAAAATCTTATCACTTAAAAAGTGTTTGTAGCAAATTACAGTTCGTGGTCAGGGGAAATGAAAAACAAAAAATGAATATATTTTGCTGATGCAGGCCGCCAAGAATAACAAAGTGATGCTTTTTTAAAAGCGAATCCAATTATAAAATGATGCTGTTTTCTATTACACTAAAACTAGATGGACACACATTTATAAAGACCCTAGGACTACTGGGGACACACACACGTACGCAGGAACACTCGCATACACACAATTAGAAACACATACAAATTTGTATACACATACTATCACTGGACTCGGTGGTTCGATGAGCACATAGGCGAGAAACTGAGAGTCACCAAGCGTCGTTGATAATGTATCTCTGCTATCCTAACTTAGATAGATGCACATGCTCTATATTGAAGCACTGTATCTATTAATATAGAAGACATTCGCTTCTCTCTCTCTTCTCTCTCTCTCTCTCTCTCTCAATATATATATATATATATATATATATATATATATTATATATATATATATAAAATATATCTATTATAATGGAGATTGTGGGGTTTTCTGTCTGTAACCGAAAACTATATTTACTGATACAAGTCACAATTCCGTTTGTTATTTACGTCATATTCTCAATGATTTTTATTTTTTTTATTTAAACCTCAAATTATGAATAAAATTGTTTTTACATCATTTTAAGAACTGTTGACCATATCTACATCCTAATAACATACAATTATATTTTTATATACAACAGAATAGCGGATTTACAGTGTGAATGGAAAGACTAATTTGCATATTGATCTTAAAAATTTGATTTTATAAATATATGCTTAGTATTATTGATTTCTAATTGTTTGGTTTTATCTTATTGAATATGAGCAAAAATCTCGGGGATAAATCTTAAAATAAATCCATTAACAAGAAGAAATATCTATAATATTTTATACTTTACCTCCTATTTTACTAAATAGTTAAATTAAGAAAATTTACCAATGAAAGACGGGAGTAATGGAAAATGATGGAAGATGTAGTTTCAAAGTTGTTCTATTTTCAATCATACTAACCTCTGTTCAAAATCTTTTTATTCTGCATTCTTATTCAGTTTCATTAGCCTTTCTAATTTAATATAATATTAAACTTAAATAACTTGCACCCGGAGGGTGCATATATTGCTAGTATATATATATATATATGTGTGTGTGTGTGTGTGTGTGTGTGTGAATGAAATATAGAAATCAATACGACAATATGAAGAAATTTGAAAAACGAAGAAAATTAATGGAAAGAAGAAAACTCCTGTCATTTATAAAACATCCATTAATTTTCTTCATCCCATAATCAGTCCTGAGGAAGGTGTAAAATAAACCAAAATGTTTAAGCCTCGACTTATTTGCATAAATAAATTCATCTTAATTTTGGAACACTGTTTATTATAGAGCAAGTTATCTCTGTCTGTCTGTCTGTATACTGTCTGTCTGTATGTCTGTCTCCTCTCTCTCTCTCTCTCTCTCTCCTCTCTCTCTCTCTCTCTATATTATATATATTATATATATATATATATATATATATTACCAACAGATCACGTTGTGAGCATGAATTCCCATGACTCTCACTCGCCAATCGACCCTGTCGGTCATTGCTCTTGGTATGTCCTCTGTGCGACATCCAGAATCCTTGCAGAGTTAATTAATGTAGTTTTTGCCTGGTCGGCCCACACTGATGTATTCATGTCAAGGTACCCACTGTAGAATTCATTTATGAGTTCATCTGTTTTTTGTTGGATGCTTTTTCCTGGATTTTAAAAAGGCCGCACGCATCTCATGCAGCTCTTATCTTATTTATTACCCCATATATATATATATATATATATATATATATATATATTATATATACTAAACTTGTTGGTAAACCCTTGTGGTAAGAAAAAACCCGGCAAAATAGTTTGATTGTAAAATACTACCAAACAAACCTGGGTAGAAAAAAAAAGAGAAAGACCAAGATAGTCGCACCAACGAAAATAATCGGTTGATACTTTAATACTTGGCCAAAAAAGAAAAAAGACAATTTATATGTATTATATATATATAATATATATATATATATATATATTATATATATATATATATGGAAAAAAAAAAAATATATATAAACCGATAGGATTATACTAAGCTAATAAGTAAAGAATGCTCATTACCTAAGTAGAGCAAATTTAGTAGGTATATCTCACTCACTATGTTTATCTATCAATATATATATATATATTATATATATATATATATATATATATATATAATCTCTCTCT
>CM042138.1:136182448-136197448 GCA_023376005.1 Doryteuthis pealeii | reverse complement strand
CCATATTAAGATCCATTTCTAAAAGAATTGAAATCCAAACAAATTCTAAAGTATTAAGATTATTTCGAAAATAATCGAATCCATTTTCAAAATATTAAACCCCGTTTGCACATATATTGTTTCAAAATTTAAATCCTTTTCTAAAAATATACTGCCCGTCTGACCCAAGTAAGTAATTGTTGATTCTTTCTGGTGATTTCAGTTGCTACACGTTTTCATGAAAATGCTTAACACTATCCATTTAAATGTTGTAGGATATTCGTTTTCTACAAAATAAAAACATCTTAAAAGGAGAAAAGGAATAATGAACGACATGGTTCCTATTAAAATTATTTCATCAGCCATTTATCGTATCTAAAATTGATCAATTTTCAAGAGAAAAATAAAATACCATTATTATCAGATAAAACATTTATTAGCCCCAAATGATTATCAATAAATATTAAATTTTGATCAATTCTAGGAATAAATGTATCTTATTATCATCGTATAATCGTATAACAGAATAAATACATTCAAAATTTGAACATGCAACATTAGACAGTCCTCATTGTTTTTTAAAACAAGTTTTAATAAATACATGACTGGTATTATATATCTATATATAGTTTGTTTTATTTTAATACATATTTAAAGTTTACATTTCAAATTGTTTTATTTTTTAATCCTTTAATGAATTTGATGATTTTACTTACTTAGGGTACAAACTCGCTGACATTGAATTTTTTACTCCCACCCCTCAGGCAATATGTTTCAAAAATCTATCTTTAAATCGCCCGGAGGAATTTTTTTATTTTTTACTAGTATTAATAAAATTGTTTTACGGTATCAATACTATTGACTATATCTACATACTAATAACATGTAAATCTATTTATATGAACAACAAAATGAACAGAAAGGCTAATTTGCATATTGATATAAAAAATTGGATTTTAATAGATATGTGCCTTGTATTATTGATTTCTAATGGTTTGATTTTATTTTAATGAATATGAGCAAAAATATCGGTGATAAATCTTAAAATAAATCGATTAACAAGAAGAAATAACTGTAATTTTATTCTTTACTTCTTTTTTTAACTAATCAGTTAAATTAGGAAAATTCAGCAATGAAAGACGGGACTGATGGAAGAGTGAGTTTCAGTTGTTTTGTTTTTCGATTATACCCCCCCCCTCTCTGTTTTAAATCTTTTTATCTGCATTATTATTTAGTTTCATTAACCTTTCTAATTTAATATAATATTTTATTACATTAAAACTTAAATACCTGCTCCCGGGGGTTACATATATTTGCTAGTTAGAATAATATAGCTCGAGTATTAATATCATTTAAAGAAATTTGGTGTGTGAGTATCTTGGCATATCAACCTTTCTGGATTATTTAATGCCAAATTCATCTTTGTAGAATTAACAGTCATGGTGCTATTTAATCCATAGCTGGGGAATCAGGGATTACATACCTTCCACAAGCGTATTAGTCCGAAAGTTATCGTAATAGTTTGACTGGAGTTCGAACTTACTACAATGTTGCAATCCCTTACGTTAACCACTACGCCCTGGGGATTCTCCCTTATCACTTTTTAAATTCCAATAAAGGAAGAACTTTACAATTTAAATACAATTTTATTCTATTTAAACACTTTTGTTTTGTTCGGTTTCTTTGTTAAATGACAATCTTCTTGCGTTATTTCATTGAGGAATGCGCGAAAAGGTAAAGGAAAAATGAGATGGAACGCCACACCTACCATGAGCTCCTTACCTTACTACATATTGATGTAGAGATATAAAATTTGGTATGTATACGCATTGGACGCAGGCAGAAATCTTAACATCATGTTTTTCTTCCCTATAGAGAAACTAGCTCTCGTTGGTAGGAGCTCTCTACTAATAAATAATAATACTTGTAAAAAAAAAATCTCTAAATAAAGGAAAACACAAAAATCTAAATATGAACATAAAATTAACGTGATTTCCTAACCTCTAGACATAAAATAACCATAGAGGGGTTGGCATGCCCTTAAAATCAATCAATCAAAAATTTCATATTTTTCATAATGTAAGTTTTCCATACTGGTTCTGTGAAAAGTGTTCACTAATATTTGTTTTTGTTGTTGTTGTTTGTTTATACATAGCTGTGTATATCAACATTCGTGGTTTATTTAATACCAAACACGTATTTGTAGATGAATAGTAGGGGTAATATTTAACCCATCACTAGGGGGTTCATACCTTTCCCAAAGGTACTGTGTTTCTCCGAAAAATAAGACCTACCTGCAAATATGACTTACCGTGATTTTTCAGGATGATTTTAATATAAGCCCCACCCCTTAAAATAAGCCCTATTTGAGCGAGGCAGACAGATAAAAGCAATAAGCATTCTTCACAATCACATCATGCAACGAAAACAAATCGACATTCCCCGAAAAAAAAAAAGCCCTAGTTTTATATTTCGGGGTGAAAATTAATATATGACCTGACTTATTTTCGAGGAAACACGGTATTACCCCTAAGGCGAACATAATAGTGCGACTGCTGTTCGAACTCGCTTACTACGATGTCGTTGTCCAGCATGTTAGCCACTACTCCACGGGGAATACCCAATTTATATTTATAGTCCTCTCCAACTTTGCGAAAAACAATTTATAATTTCTATTTTCTAGCAAATATATGCATCCTTCGGGTGCAAGTATTTAAGTTTTAATGTAATAGAATATATTAAATTAGAAATGAAACTAAATAAGAATGCAGATAAAATGATTTGAAAAAGAGGGTATAATCGAAAAATAGAACAATTTTGATACTAACTCTTCCATCATTTTCAATCACTCCCGTCTTTCATTGCCAATTTTTCCTAATTTAACTATTTAGTTAAAATAAGAAGTAAAGAATAAACTTACAGTTATTCTTCTTGTTAATCGATTTCTTTTAAGATTTATCCCTGAGACTTTTGCTCATACTTATTAAGATAAAACCAAACAATTAGAAATCAATAATATCAAGCACATATTTATTATTTCAATATGCAAATTATTCCTCCTGTTCACGCTGTAAACCGCTATTCTGTTGTATATATAAATAAAATTGCATGTTATCTGTATGTCGATAAGGTCAATAGTATTCATAATGTAAAGCAATTTTATTAATAATTAAGGTTTAAATAAAAATAAAAATCATGGAGAATGTGATGTAAATAACTAAAGGAATTGTGACTTGAGTTGTAATATAATTTTGGTTACAGACAGAAAAACACACAATCTCCATTATAATAAGATTTAAAAGCTATGCTAAAGATTTTACACGTATCAGAATTCTTGCTCTGTGTACCGAACCAAACAGATTTTCTTAGAACCATTCCTTAAACAACTCTATGAAAAAAAAGAAAAAGAAATAAAAGTCTCCATCAAAGTTCCAATCGAATAGGAGAGGACTATGTCAGCCATTGCTTCCACGAGAACCTATTTTGTTCAAATACAATTTTTCTCACTCAGTGTACGCACATCCGTATGTGTTCGATCCTTTCGTTTCAAGTGCATTAGATGCACCGGTTGTCGGCAACTTCCAATCGACAGCAAACGACTTGGTTGGTCTGCTGCCAAGCCTGGCGCATTTCAGGGAATGTTAGAGGCAGGAAAGGCGGGCGGGCAGGCACACCACAGCGGCAGATCCCTTCTGATGGTGTCAATACGCCTTTTCTCCACTCTTCTTTTCTTCTTTCTCTCCTCCCCCTACTCGTTTCCCCCTTTCCTTCCCCTCGTTTCTCCCCTCTAAGGTTACGGTGAGAGAATGCACAACTGTTGCTCCTTCCAACACTTTGCCTGCCTTCGTGATTCGCTCGTGGGCGAAAGAGCGCTTCACACACGGATCTCCACGGGTTATTGGCAGCAATATCACATGATTTCACCTGCTGAGATGACCCGGTGTATTTCGTGTGTTGTCCTTATACTGATGGTGATGATGATTTCGAGAAAGTAACAGAAATAGAGAGGAGAAATAAGAATGGAAGAGAGAGAGAGAGAGAGAGAGAGAGAGAGAGAGAGAGAGAGAGAGAGAGAGAGAGAGAGAGAGAGAGAGAGAGAGAGGAGGAGTCGGGAGGGGGAAGAAGTAAAAATTGAAAATACGAGAAGAAATTACTAGGGTTTTACAAAAGACGTTGCTGTTATGACAAAGCATGTAATGAGATTAAATTGAAGACTGAAAGAAAATGAATCTTGGTTTGGTTTTGTTTAAAGGCATATCATCCTGTGGTTACTTAATGCCAAATATTTATTTGTGTGTATATGATTTGTATGCGAATAATTTGTAGGTAAATAATATTTTAAACACATTATTTGAGTGGGAGACAATATTTGTTAATCAATTTTCTTTACATGTGTATTTTATAGAATCATTTTTGATCTATTAACCTATAGATGGGACTCTACAGGTACTACCACTCCGGGTTAGAGTGGATCTGGGAGTAATGGCAATGAAAGGATACTCCACACTCACCAGAGCTTCTGAATTTGAACTTCATCACTTGTTTAACGTAATACCAGAGCACTAAGACCCCTCCGCACTGCCTTCTAGCACATATATGATAAAAGGGTTGGGATTTGGCCATAAGGGCAATTGGGTTTGAACAATAATATAGATACTAGGGCTTATCGTGACAGCCGATTGTTTGGGAGGGTGCCCTCTCTGCGCAATCTCTAGCCCAATAAGGACCAAAGTGGAGTGTTGTATGTTATGGACTTCTTAGCTACCAGAATGTCCTCCTTAATCATCACGGTACCACCATGGCCGACAGGTGGCCCTATTGAAGGGGTCTTACCCCTCTGCAGAGGTGCAGTCGGTGTATTCTACAGTCCGCTACAGGATAATAAGACAGATTTTAATTTTGGTAGAGAACTTAGCGGTTCTGGGTGCTCTGCGAATATGCATTATCTCGAATTTGGCGTATTTCAACTCATCATTTTAAAAAGTCGTTAAAGTAAAAATTATTATTTCTTATATAATATTTACCAACCTCCTCACGAGCAATGCAACGCAAGGTAATTTCTTAAGCGGAGTTTAAAAGGTTTGAATTCCTTCTAGACTCGTTACCTAGGGTTAGAGATCCCAGGCGTTAACCAATAGATGGAGGGAAAATTGGATTATACATATTAACGCCATGTGAAATGCCAACAGCTTCGTCAGGAATTGAACTCTGGTTACAGTCCATTTTCTACGACGCAAACCATACACCACGCGACTCATTATATCTTATATATCGGCGGCTTAGTCATATAAGCCATACCGAGGAGTCATCCTTTTCACTAAGCACTAGACAAGGAGATCATTTTAGCGTCTGAGGTGGAGCGCCACACCTACCATTAGCTCACTTTACCGAAAGTCCTGTGCTACTCATACGCTGAGTTGGCGAGGGACGGTATTGAACCAGGAACCTTGTGATTCCTATGCTGACGCTCTACCATGAGCACATAGCTGGTTAGTACTACTTAGATATAAAAGTACATGATATATCATACACACGTTTGATATCAATAAGATTTTATACCTAACTTAATTACGTAGGGTCTGTTGTTTGTTCTTTTTTCTTTTTTTTTTCTTTGTTCTTTAAAATTCCTTAATACTTTCGTTCGCAAGATCATAATTAAACAACTTGGGAACCGGTTATGCTCTTTGATACACTTTCTCATTCCAGTTATTAAAAAAAGGTTATTTCCTATAAGTCCAACATAAACAAAGGGAACACTCTTGACTGATAAATTATTTATATTTATTGATCTACTAGGAAAAAGAAGACGGGGTTAGGGTTAGGTTTAGTTTAGTTAGGGTTAGGGTTTATGGTTAGTTTAATGGGAAAATAAATAAATAATTTATCAGTCAAGAGTGGTTCCCTTTGTTTATGTTGAACTTATAGGAAATGACCAAACAAAAATATACATCACTGTTGAGACAACGCCTTTTCCATCCTAACGTCCGGATGAAGGTTTGATAAAAACCGAAACGTTATAACATCGACTTCACCATCAAGAAGGGATTCGTCTTTCTTGGAATACTTTGATTTTCTATTTTCTGCATACTGTCAGATTTATTTCCATATTTTACTCCCATAGCTTTATTTATGCACACACTTCTGTATACAGTAGATACATACTTACATATACACATTCATGTATAAAATATTTGTAATATGAATATGGAAAAAGATTGATTTTAACCGTTATATACTAGCCCGTCTATGGTTATTTAATTCTGAAAAGTTAGGGAATCGCTTCATTGAACGTACTTAGAGTTCAGTCGGTAGAGTGTCGACTGAGAACCACAAGGTTTTTGGTTGATATCAGCTCTCATCACTCAGGTATGGTAGCACAGGGATCTATGCAGTAAGGGTAAGGAGCTCATGGTAAGGTGTGACGTCCATCTCAAATACCAAACAATCTCGTTGGTCTAGCCTCTAGTGAAAGGGGGATAGACTTCCCCGCTGTCTGGCTGATTACCGACGTTAGGCCACTCCAACGACTTTAATTTACTTAGTATTATTTAATTACTTTTTTTTTTTTTGCAAACGGTTCTATCGAATACGAATAATCTTTTACGAGAATCTATTTGAGCCAGTGATGTATCCCCTAATATGTACTACCACTCCAGGTCAGAGTGGATTTGGGAGTAGTGACAATAAAGAGGTACTTCACAACTGCTCAGATTTCCAGAAATGTAGCCTCACCTTTCAGATGGAGTTTAATCTCCATACCCAGGACAGCACTTTACACTGCCAGGATAAGTCTCCGACTAATATGTATTTTATCCAATCCTATCGCACGGGAGAGGATGTTATACAAGGTTAAGCTTTTTCACGATCACCGTTACGTTAAACGCACTTTCCGTAGGGGTACTTGGAGATACTTAGGGTATGACAGAAAAATGTTATCGAGAAATAATACAGATATAAATTTCATTTTTCTGAATTCAATTTGACTCCACAAAAATATTGACCTTGTGTCACATCTTTCCTGTGGTAGAAAGGATAGGGAAATACATACTAGCTGTAGAAAACGCGAAATTTAATACCATAAACGAATGAAGGTAAGAAGAAAGGAAAATATATTAAAAGAATGAAAAAACAAATGATGGATGTAGGAAAGAAAGAAAGAAAGAAATATAGAAGGAAAGATGGAGGGGGAAAGAAAAAAGAAAACATGATGGATAGAGGAATAAAAAAATAAATGGAGAAAAGAAATAAATAAAAGAAAGGGTAAAGAAAGAAAGAAAGAAAGAAAGAAAGAAAAAAGAAGAAAGAAAAATAGAAATGACGGAAGAAAGAAAGAAAGATGAAAGAAATGATGGATTGAGGGAAAAGAGTAAGAGAATGATGGATGGAGGAAAGAAAGAAAAGAAGAAAGGAAAAAAAAAAGAAGAAATACATAATGATGCTATGGAGGAAAGAAGAAATGAAGAAAGGAAAAAAAAGAAGGAAGAAAATGATGGATGGAGGCAAGAAAGAAAAAAAAGAAAGAAAAAGAAAAAGAAGAAAGAATGATGGATAGAGAAAGAAAAAAAAAAAATGATGAACGGAGGAAAGAAAGAAAGAAAAAAATAGACGAAGAAAAGGAAAGAAAGAAGAAAGAAAAACAAAGAAGTGATGGATGGGTTGGTTGAAAGAGAAAGAAAGAAGATGATGAACGGAGGGAAGTAAAAGATAGAGAGGCAAATAGAAAGAAAAGAAAGAAAGGAATAAAATAATAAGAAAGAAGTGATGGCATGGGGAATGAAGAAAGAAAGACAAAAAATGTGCAATGAAAGAAAGAAAGGCGGGACAATAAAGGGGGGATAAAAGAAAGAAATGATGATAGGAAAGAAGAAAGAAAGAAAGAAAGACAAATAGAAAGAAAGGTAAAGGAGAATAAATAAATAAATATGGATGGTGAAAGAAGAAAGAAGGAATGATGAATGGAAGAAAGAAAGACAAATAGAAAGAAAAAGAGAAAGAAAGAAAGAATAAAAAAGAAGTGATGGGTGGGGAAAAGAAAGTAGAATAAAATGATGATAGGAAAGAAAGAAAGAAAGAATAGACAAAGAAAAAAGGAAAGAAAGAAAGGATAGAAATTAGAAGAAAAAAAGGAAAGAAAGAAAGAATGAAGCATAAATAGAAGAAAAAGAAAGAAAGAAAGAATGAAAGATAAAAGAAAGAAAAAAGGAAAGAAAGAAAGAATGAAAGATAATAGAAAGAAAAAGGAAAGAAAGAAAGAATGAAGATAAATAGAAAGAAAAGGGAAAGAAAGAAAGAATGAAAGATAATAGAAAGAAAAAGAAAGAAAGAATGAAAAGATAATAGAAAAGAAAGAAAAGAAAGATGAAAGATAAATAGAAAGAAAAGGAAAGAAAGAAAGAATGAAAGATAAATAGAAGAAAAAAGGAAAGAAAGAAAGAATGAAGAATAAATAGAAAGAAAAAGGAAAGAAAGAAAGAATGAAAGATAAATAGAAAGAAAAGGAAAGAAAGAAGAATGAAGATAGATAGAAAGAAAAAGGAAAGAAAGAAAGGAAAGACAGATTGAAAGAAAAAGGAAAGAAAGAAAGAAAGATAAAGAAAGAAGTGATGGATGGGTGAAAGAAAGAAGAAGAAATGATGAATGGAAGAAATAAAGATAGAGAGACAAAAACAACTAAAAAAGGAAAGAAAGAAAGAAAGAAAAGAAAAAGAAAGAAAGAAAAGCAATAATAAATGATGATCTACATAGGTAGATCTGTGTACTGTAATGTTTAGTAGCCATGACATATCCGAAATACAAACACTTAACCGATGACGAGACAGACGCATTATCTCATTTATCTGATTCTATCTTTAATTAATGTGTAATTAATGAGCCGTAATAGATTGATTAGCTAATCAACAAAATGTTGCTGGCCTTCATTGCACTTTTCTTCTCGGTCAATGTCAAGATGATAATGAAAGCGACGTTAGCATTTTGTCTTTTTATAAATGGCTACGTTTATTAACTTTAACGGCGGGAAAAAATAGTGCCGTGTGTTTAAGCTGGTTTAATACAATTATCAATAGACAAAGAGAGCTGTATATATTTTAATGGGGAAATATATATAGAAACATTTGGTCATGAATACAACCGCATATAAAAAAAAGTAAAGTCACGGGGTGGCCTAAAGTCGATATCAGCCAGACAGCGAGGGAGTATATACCCTTTTCACTAGCGTTATACTAAGGAGATTGTTTTTATATATATATATATATATATATATATTATATATTATATATATATAGTCGACGACGGGGCGGCCTAATGTCGTATCAGCGAGGGAGTCTATCACCTTTTCAATAGCGCTAGACCAAGGAGATTGTTTTAGCATCTGAGGTGGAGCGCCACACCTACCATCAGCTCCTTACTTTACCGCACAGATCCCTGTGCTACACATACCCTGAATTGCGATGACGGTACCGAACTAGGAACCTTGTGGTTTCTAGCCGAACGCTCTACCGACTGAGCTAACCCGGCCCATTATAACACATATATAATATAGATAAATATATATACTCATCATTATATATATATGTGTGTGCGTATGTGTGTGAGTCTGTGTGTGAGGTGTGTGTGGAGAGAGAGAGGAGAGAAAGAGAGAGAGAAGGAGAGGGAGAGAGAAAGGGAAGGATGGAGGAGAGAGAGAGGGAAAGTGTGTGTGTGTGTGTGTGTGTGTGTTGTGTTTGAGTCTTAATGTATTAGCGAAATCTCATCAAACGGACTCTTTTGCAAAAAAGGGGAGTCTATCCCCTTTTCACTAGCGCTAGACCAAAGAGATTATATTTGATATGTATATATATATATATATTCATCATATATATGTGTGTGTGTGTGTGTGTGTGTGTGAGAGAGAGAGAGAGAGAGGAGAGAGAGAGAGAGAAGATGAGAGAGAGAGTGTGTGTGTGTGTGTGTGTGTGTGTTGTTTGAGTGTTAATTGTATTAGCGAAATTTCATCAAACCGACTCTTTGCAAAAATGAAAAAAAAAAAAAGAAAAAAAATCAATTTATGTAGATATTTGTTATAAACGAATTTTACAAGTTGTTTTCTTCCTTTAAATCAATACATTTCTAACTTGCTCGATGAGAAATGGATGCGTGTTTGTTGCGCGTATGATGACCCTCTAAACTAAAGTTATGAATGGACAAGATCGTTAGCGGACCGAGTTGAAGAGTATCAATGAAGAAGCATCGCGAAAAATTAAGATATTTGAAAGCATCAGTTTGGTAGAAATAAGCTAAAATTGGAGCAGAAGCCGCCACAGGCAATTCAATTTCGCATAGGGCATTACATTCTATGGAAATGAGAAAATGAAAGGGCAAAAAGAATAATGAAGATAACAAACAAACAAACAAACAAACAAAAACATTGAAAATAATATGAAAGAAGAGGGGGAAGAAGAAGAAAAAAAATGCATTGTTCAATTTTCTCTTGAATTCCTATCACGTTATCACGTGATAAGTTCTTTTAAATATCTCCCATATTTGGAGTGAAAAAATATCTAATGCAAAGCTCCGAGGAAAAAAAAATCTGACAAAATATAATAATAATAATAATATTAATAATAATAATAAAATAATATAATAAGAAGAAGAAGAAGAAGAAGAAAAGAAGAAAAAGAAGAACAATAAAAAATAATAATAAAAACAAATAATAATAATCCTAATAATAAAAACAATATAATAGTAATAAAAACAATACAAATATTAATCATAATAGTAATATATAACAATGATAAAATAATAAAAAAAATATAATAATAATAAAATAAGTAAAATCTGTAATAATAATAAAAATAAAACAATATAATATAATAATAATATAATAATAATAATAATAATAATAATATATAATAATAATAAGAAGAAGAAGAGAAGAAGAAAGAAAAAACAATAAAATAATGAATAAAAAAAATAATAAAAATAATATAGAAATAATACAATAAAATAATAAAATCAATATAATAATAATAATAAACACAACAACAACAAACAACATAATAATAATATTAATATAATAATAATAATAATATATAATAATAAATAATAATAATAATAATAATTAAAACCTGCTGCCGTAATAGCTAAAATATGGGTGAAAAAAGAAAAAAACCCAGATTTTTAGCTTTTTCTTTTTGTAATAAAGCGTACCAATATATTTTTTGAAGAGAAGGGAAACCGTAAAAAAAATGTAACAAAGGAAATGATCTGTGGGGGAAAAAAATGAAAACGAAAAAATACATGGAGGGTGATAATGCAAAAAACAAAAACAACAAAAAAAAAACAATTAAAAAAACCCCAAAATAAACAACTCACGCACACACAGTAGAACAAAACACATACACACGTTGGAAAATGGAATAATATGCTCCGCTCTTGGAAAGGAAAATATGCGAATTAAAAAAGAATTCAGTGAAAAGAGAGAAATAGAAAATTCGAAGGCGATTTTAATGTAAATAAACAGTGAATAATATGATAGAAGGAAGGAAGAGATTACATAAGGCGAAAGAAAAAAATGAATGCACAATAGCGAAAGAACAATAGTATAAATAAACGAGAATGACTGAGAGGTGGATGGGTGTGTTGGGTATAAGAGAGAGAGAGAGAGAGAGAGAGAGAGAGGAGAGAGAGAGAGAGAGGAGAGAGAGAGAGAGTTTATGTGTATGGAATAGTTAAGATGAAGACTAGTAAAGCTAAGGGAAATAAAATATATATATATAATATATATATATAATATATTATATATAGAGAGAGAGAGAGAGAGAGAGAGAGAGAAAGAGAGAGAGATTGAGAGAGATGGGAGGGAGAGATTATAAATGTACATGGAAATAGCAAAGAGGACGATGAGTAAAAGTTACAGAAAACTGAAATAAGGAGAAGAGGAGAGAGAGAGAGAGAGAGAGAGAGAGAGAGAGAGAGAGAGAGAGAGAGAGAGAGAGAGGGGGCGGATGGGGAGAAAATGAAGGAATAGAATATGTCTAAGAAGTATCTTAGAGGACGACTAATAAAATTAGACAGAAATGAAACGACAGAGAGAGAGAGAGAGAGAGAGAGAGAGAGAGAGATGAGAGAGGGGGGGGTACAAAAAGTAGCTATAGCAGTATAAACGATACGGTTTTAGTCTTAAACTTATAACTCAAAAGTAAATAAATAAATGATGTATATAAACAAATATAAGAACATAAGGAATATTTATTCTTAGTAACCAAAAAGAAAAAAAAAAAAAAAAAGAAGAAAATCAAAAGAAAAAAACGGAAAAAGAACACACTCGGACGGTGTAAATTTGATTTTTGAAATATTTCATTTAAGTGGTAGGAATTAAAGTCACAGGGTTTGTATCATAAGTAAGTAAAATCATCAAATTTATTAAAGGAGCAAAAGAAAAAAAATGGAAATGGAAACTTAGTTCTGTCCCCCTCAAATAAAATGTCACGTGCGTCTAGTGATTATTAATTAAATAATTATTTTGAATAATTTACGCAAAAGTTTTACAAAAAATATTATCTATGTATTTATTTATTTGTAAATAACATCATGATACTGAAAAAATAATCATTTTTTGTTTTCTCCTAAAACTCTATACGTTAGAAAAATTTAATATATATTAAAATAAAACCAACTGTATATAAATATATAATACCGATTTTGGGTAATGTGACGTAAGTAATGGCGTAGTTTCGGTTACAGACAAATTGAGACCGAATTTTCATTATTAATAGGTTTCTTATGTTCAATACTATTATCCTAAAACTCGGTTCCACTTATAATTTTCTTCTCTCTTCGTTGCATTCATATTTTAATTTCAATTTTAATTCTTCTATGATCTGGTGTCTCTAAACTGCATCTAATGATGAGACTACAGTTCTAGAGATCTAGGGAGTGTGGCGTACTCCTTAATTGCCATTACACCTAGGCACACTCAAACCCGGAGTGGTTGGTTGGTTGGTTGGTTGGATTTTGCGGTATGTCAACCCATTGGATCATTTTATGCTGAAGACCTTTGTTTTATTCATTGTTCATAGGTATACAATTTTTTTAAAAACTCAATTTCTAAAACATTTTTTAGAACTCATTTTGTTCCATTTAACCTATAAATGTGACCCCTAACAGGTGCTGCCACTCCGGGTCAGAGTAGACCAGGAAGCAATGGTGATGAAGGAGTGCTCCACATTCCCTAGACCTCCAAAAGTGGAACCTCACCATCAGATAGAATGTAAAGTCTTTCCCTGGATATGAATAACCATAGCCACCACATTCTAGTACCCATATGATAAAAAGGGTTGTGGCTTGCCATAAGGGCAATAGTGACGGAACAATCATATATGGAGGCACGTGTTGCGTAACGGTTATAAGGAAGTGGACTTAGCTTCCTCAGTTCAAATCCTGAACAGAGACTGTTTACATTTTATGGATGTTGTATTGATTGAAGTAAACCGGAGATATTCCACTGAATTGGATTGGTTTCTTTGTTTAATTGCATTCGTGGCTTATTTGGTGACAAATCCATCTTTGTAGAAGAAGATTAGGGGTAATATTTAACTAATCGCTAGTGTGTTGGTGGTTCATACCTTTCCCAAGTGTATTAGTTCAAACGTAAACGTAATGGCGTACACTGTACTTCGATCTCGCTTACTACAATCACAGTCCAGCCCCTTAGCCACTCCACTTTCCCTCCAAATTGTTTTTCACGTTTTCGCATTTCTTTTCCATTCAATAATAATTTAAAATCTGACACAACAAGAAAATTAAATTATTTCATGTATTTTACATTAACTTATTTTTAATTTTCTTTGAGATCGATCGAATCTAACGGCATCTCAACCCGTTTAGGGTTATTCCATGTCGAGAGATTAGTTAATCGTAACCATTATACAGTGTAAATTTTTTTGTGTAGTTGTTTCTTAAGATATTTTTATGCACAGTCTTATCAAATCTATCAATAATGGAGGCTCAGTCTCTATTTTTCTGTAACCAAAAGTACGTCAATGCTTACGTCACTATACCCAAAATCGTCAATACATAGAATAAAGAACCATTTTGTTTGAATTCATTTGAATTTAACCGTGGGAAATTTGATTTATCATAAAGAAAATATTTATTTGAATTTTGCCAGGAAAACTATTTTTATGTCTATTATTAAAAGATATAAAATCTGAAATATCTGTTTACATTTTTTACGGAAGAGCATGACAAAAATCCGTTATATGTACTTTAAAATACTTTTTTACACTAACATTAAAATATTCGTTGAATTTTAATAAAATTTTGTAGAATTATGTAAAATTGAGTGATTCCTTAAATAACATTGTCGTCTGTTGCAAAACGGAACAAACTCCCACCCCTTAGGTAATATCTTTTAAAAAATAATTTTTACACCACCCGGTATGTGGTATTTTTTTGCTAGTAGGAATCATTTTTAAATAGATCTATCTAACCCATAGATGGAAACCTAACTCCGTGTCATAGTGTATCTAGGAGTAAGGGTAATGAAGAAGTACTCCAAATTTCTCAGCGCCCCAGAACTGAAGCCATACTATCAGGTGAAGTTCATTTTTTGTGGGGGGGGGGTCTTACTCCTCTGAGGGGATACAGTCAACATATTCTATACCAATTTTTTGCTTTTGAGAAATCGGTAAGATAAGTCCTATTGTTTGTCTTTAAAGGAAGATTTTTTAAGTCAATTGTTTGGACAAAAAAAATAAAAAAATAAAAAGATCTTTAAAAAGTTAAAGTGTAAATGTTGTTAGTAATTAGATAACTAAAGTAAAATAGGTGGATTAGTCTATTGCCGATTTCGACAGGACAGCGAAGGAGTCTGTCCCCTTTTCACTAGCTTTAGAGCAAGGATATTGTTTTTGAAAACATACTTTGTTCAGGGATATTAGCGCTATGTGAAATGCAGTCTCGTTCAGGATTCGAACATAGTTCGCCGTGTCCATTTCCTATAACGATATCTTGTGACTAAACAGCGGGGATTAACTTTTC
>CM042138.1:136169948-136179948 GCA_023376005.1 Doryteuthis pealeii | reverse complement strand
CTTAAAAATCCCCCTCCCTTATCAACAATCATAATCTAACTCTTTCTTTCTGTCATTCATTCACTCTCACCTTTTTCTTTTCTTACCTCGTTCCCACTCTACGTTTCTCACTTTCTTTCTTTTTCTAACGCATTCTCCGCAAGTTCCGATTCTTGCCCTATCATCCTACATAGTTGTCAAGTAATATCCATGATGGCTGCTCCCGAGACGAAGACAATAGTCACGAATCCAACGAAAAGGAACGAAGCACCGGAAGCCAATCTTGCTATTATAGCCCTTGTTGTATTGCGTGCAAGACACTGTATGCCCTTCAGGCAAAAACCGAGCGATAGGGGGCACTATCAAAGATCTTCGTTTCACCATTTTTGCCTTCGGGCACAGACTCGAATATGAAAGCTTTGAAATAAACACCAAGCCCAACGGGGGAACCACGGTAGACACCGCATCAGTAGAAGAAGATATTTTTCTTTATTTCTGACTTTGCGTGATTGGAATCGCGTATGTGCTGTTCCGGGGCCAGCTTTTCTTCTTTTCCGCTTTTACAACACTGCGTCAGCCATTGTTAAGATACACTCCACACCCTTTCGTTTGGGAACAAAATCAAACAACAAAAAAAAAAAAAAAAAAAAAAAGCGGGAGTGGGGGTCGAGATTTTTATGCCTTTCTTTTTATGGTGTAGCTCTTTTGCATTTATTATTATTTTTTTTATTTTCTGAATTTTTTTTTTCTTTTGTTTTTCTCATTTTTATTTCTGTTTGTGTGTTTGTGTGCGTGTGTTTATACAGAAAAATAGAGAAAATAAGTAAGTAGATAGTATATATTCAAGGACATTGGAACAGTTCCATATCTATCTATCTATCTATCTATCTATCTATCCCTGTCCATATGTATCTATTTATTTCACTTCGTCTATAAGTATGTATCTATCTACACCGGCCCTTGCAAAGACATAGATACACGCCCCCACACGTATAAATTTGAATATTTCCATATCTATCTATCTATCTATCTATCTATCTATCAAAGTCCATCTGTATCTATCTATTTCACCCCGTCTATAAGTACGTATCTATCTACACAGGCCCTTGCATAGATATAGATACACGCTTTTACACACAGGTATATATTTGAATATTTCCATATCTATCTATCTATCTATCTATCTATCTATCAATCTATCTATCTATCTATCTATCCCCGTCCGTCTGTATCTATCTATTTCACTTCGTCTATAAGTATGTATCTATCTATACAGGCCCTTGCATAGACATAGATACACGCCCCCCCCACACAGGTATACATTTGAATATTTCCATATCTATCTATCTATCTATCTATCTATCCCCGTCCGTCTGTATCTATTTATTTCACTCCGTCTATAAGTACGTATCTATCTACACAGGTCCTTGCATAGACAGATACACGCCCCCACACACATGAATACATTTGAATATTTCCATATCTATCTATCTATCAATCTATCTATCTATCTATCTATCTATCTATCTATCCCCGTCCGTCTGTATCTATCTATTTCACTTCGTCTATAAGTACGTATCTATCTACACAGGCCCTTGCTTTCACACACAGGTATACATTTGAATATTTCCATATCGATCTGTCTATCTATCCATCTATCTATCTACTATCTATTCCCCGTCCGTCTGTATCTATCTATTTATCCGTCTATAAGTTGCATCTATCTACACAGGCCCTTGCATAGACATAGATACACGCTTTCACACACAGATATACATTTGATATTTCCATATCTATCTATCTATCTATCTATATATCTATCACCGTCCGTCTGTATCTATCTATTTCACTCCGTCTATAAGTATGTATCTATCTACCCAGGCGCTTGCATACACATAGATACACGCCCCACACACATGTATACATTTAAAGATTTCCATATGTCATACTGTCGTGCCATAAGTCACCCAAAAAGTGCGATATACATATCAATTTAAAATGAACGAAAAATTCTGGGGAAGCTAGCTAGTGTAGTGGCTAGAATGTCCGCCTGTCAGCCTGACAGGTAGGGTTCGAATCACGCACAAAGCACTGCCCTGTCTATAGCTCTGCTGATGAGACCTAATAGGCTGAAATGTACATACAGAGATCGACTTTTTCTCGATTTGTTTACGCTTTACATTTAAACCGATATGCACGCCTAATTCATTTAATTATATTTAATTAATTAACAAATTAGGTATGACTTTAATTAAGCACATAATATCCCACAAATTGTCGGCCTTCGCCATTTCAAACACATTGTTTGACTACTTCATATCTATATATCTATCTATATATCCAGTCTGTCTGTATCTATCTAACTCCGTCTATAAATATCTATCTATCTACACAGGCGCTCGCATACACATAGATACACGCCCCCACACATATATATACATACTCATTTTCATTATCTATCTATCTATCTATCTGTCTATCTATCTACACAGGTACTCACATACTCATGAGCACGTACACATCTCACTTATATACATACATAATTTCATGTACCTCTGTGTATATATCTATCTTTAAAATATATTTACACTGGTACTCACATACTCATGGATAAACTTATATACATTCAAATTTTCCCGTACATCTATCTATCTATCTACCTATCTATCTATCTATCTATCTATCTATTTACATAGGTGCTAACATACTCATGAATACACACATATCCACTTATATACAAATACATTTTCATTTTCTATCTATCTATCTATCTATCTATCAGCACGTCACCTCATATGGTGTAATAGTTAGCAGATCATTGATAGTGAGTTCGATTCTTACAGGGAGTCGCAAACCTCTGACCTTGTGCCACATCTAAGTTAAGCGTGGGGTATTACAATATATCTATCAGCACAGGCGCTTAAAAACAAGTATACATGTCCCATATGCACATATATACATGACAATTTTAATATTCCCCACATTATGTATCTACACAGACTCTCACATACACTTAGACACACCCCTCTACAAATATACATATTTTTATCTATCAATCAATCTATCTACACAGGTGTTCGCATACATATGGACACACAACCCAACCAACACACACACACACACACACAACACAAACACACACATATATATATATATATATATATATATATATATATATATAGCGCTATTGAAAAGGAGATAGACTCCCTCGCTGTATGGCTGATACCGACTTTAGGCCGCCCCGTCGACTTTACTTTTATATATCTTCGAATCTCACTAGTATTCCGAGACAGGAAACCAGAATGACTCTGACGAAATTTTTGATATATATTGTTAATATTGTTTCTGAACAAGAAACCCAATTAGAGAGGTGTGTGATATCGTTGATTTTAATTCATTTGAATTTTAAATCTCTTCTATTTTTTATGTCTAATTTTCCTATGCTTCGAAAAAAACCAGTATATTTAATTACTTTTTTATATACTCTTGACCAACTATATATATATATATATATATATATATATATATATATATATAGTTGTCAGCACCAGACCCGGTCAGAATTATCCTGATGATCCGTTTGGAGAAACCTAGGTAGATATTCTCGGACTTGTTAATCGTATCAAGAGATTATTTTCAGAATGTGCTTATTGTTTGGTCTTTTAAAAAAAAAAAATTTTTTCTTTCTTTAGGCGAAAGGTTGTATTATTTAATTACAGACTATAAAGCTGGGAGTCTTGTTTATACTGTCGGAGTTTAGAAATATATATAATATATATATATATATATATATATATATATATATATATATATATATTCCTTCTTTCTAAGATATATATATATATATATCTTAGAAAGGAAGGAAAAACTCAACACCGTTATTCCATAATAAATTTATTTCGACCAAAATTGGGGCCTTTATAAATCTAAGTTGATTTAATATAGCTCCTCAAAATTTCATCAGATGGTAGATCAAGGCCCCAATTTTGGTCGAAATAAATTTATTATGGAATAACGGCGTTGAATTTTTCCTTCCTTTCTAAGATAAATATTGCTCTGTATATAATCTAAAAAGTTTATTATACATTGAGCTCTTTTTAGTGATTTAGAGAATCGCTGTGTTTATACATACTGGATCATACAATAATAATACAGTGTGTCTTAGAAATCACATATAGAATCATCCCTTACTACCAACTTTTGGATACCTCTCTCTCTCTCTCTCTCTTCTCTCTCTCTCTCTCTATATATATATATATATATATATATTGTTGTGATGATTTACCACGCACGCATGAACGCTTCCAACTATATATAGCAACAGGTACTGCTCTTAGGTGAGAGCCAATATTCCAGTGGTCTGCTCAGACAGTTTATCGAGCGCTCTAGTGGGTACCCTTCTCAATTGTATATGTTTTTACTCCTGTTCTTTATTAATATATTTGTTTAACTCCTTTCCTCACTTGTGTCTTTATTCTGGCTCCTCACAAGTCTGCACACACACACACACACACACACACACATATATATATATATATATGTTTCCCTTCCCCCAGGGGTTGAGCACTTTGGAGGGGATTTCGCTGACGACTGCCAACTAAAGCGTAAATGCAACGCTCTTCTATAAAAAGGATGGATCACTC
This sequence comes from Doryteuthis pealeii, assembly GCA_023376005.1. Classification (NCBI taxonomy): domain Eukaryota; kingdom Metazoa; phylum Mollusca; class Cephalopoda; order Myopsida; family Loliginidae; genus Doryteuthis; species Doryteuthis pealeii. Next base: position 136,175,326 of record CM042138.1, on the reverse strand, counting down.
TATGGCGCCCTTTACATATATACAGATGTGTGTATTTAACAGTTAAAATCCCCTTATCATTCTGTAGGTGACGATGGCCGAGCGGTTAAGCAGCCCGACTGATGGTGAATCGATCAGGTGTCTGTCCCGGCTCTAGGTAGCTTACAAATGTCTAGCCACACTGAAGAGACGTGCTACGTCGAAACACGATGTCTGTGGATGACCATATATATATATATATATATATATATTTGTTGAATTTTTTAAATATAATTGTTTTCCATAGGCAACTACCCAGGTTTCAGGCTATTTTGCCATCATCAGGTTGCTAATAATTCTTCTGGTGATAAACACAAGACATTTATTGCTGTTATATTTTTGGACTGCAAATTACGTCGGTTGATTATTGTAGACGCTCTTTATGCTTTGGATTATATTTTTGATTTTTTGAATTTCTGCATTAAAAAAAAAATGCTCACAAAGTTATCTCCCTTTAACCTTATGAAAATTTGTTCTTATTTGGAATTATTGTAATCAACTTCATATGTTAAAAAGACGTATATATTTTCAAATTTGAAAATTGATGATGGCAAAATAGCCTGAAACCTGGGTAGTTGCCTATGGAAAACAATTATATTTAAAAAATTCAACAAATAAATAAATAAAGCTCCTACAAATTTGTGAGCACTGTGATTTCTTTGTTTCATCCCAAAATTTTAAGTATATAATATATATATATATATATATTATATATATAATATATATATATATATATATATATATTCGAATCTCACTAGTTTTCCTAGACAGGAATTGGAAAGGTTGATATGCCATTAAACTAACCAACGACTTTCCCCGTGCAGAGCTAAAGCAATCTTTTTCCATTTTCACTATTCTGGTCCTTAACTTTGTTGTAATAGCTTTGTGTTATTATTTATTATATTGTTGGCAAGATCATTGACAATTCCTTTCTTCACTTACAATTATTTAGACTCCTAATTTTACTCATTACTTCAAGAATTTAAGAGTTATGACTGCTAATTATTTGTTTGAAAGATTCTATTACAGCAGTAACTCAACAACCAGCTGTTTATGTTGAATAGCTTGCTTAACAGGTCAAACTTTTTAAAATGATTTTTAAAAATCCAAGAAAAATTTACCCAAATTAGTCACTACTTTTTATTTTTTACTAAAGATAGGGAGGAGTACATGTGATAGTTCCTTTACGAATAAAATTCCTATTAATAATAGAGATTAGGTCCCTATTTTTCTGTAACCGAAACTACGTCGCTGCTTACGTCGCATAATCCCAAATCGTCATAACATAGAATAAATACACCCAAATTTGAGCATGCAACCTTAGACGATCCTCATTGTTTTTTAAAACAAGTTTTAATAAATACATGTCCAGTGTTATATATTTATATATTATTATTAGTATTATTATTATTTACAGTTTGTTTTATTTTTATTTATATTTAAAGTTATCAGAACTAAGTTTTCATTTAAAATTGTTTTTTTTTTTTAAATTTTTTTTTCACTCCTTTAATAAATTTGATGATTTTACATAATTATGGTACAAACTTTTTGACATTAGATTTTAACTCCACCCCTCAGGCATAAATTTCAAAAATAGATTTTACAACCGCCGGAGGGTATTTTTAATTTTTGCTAGTTTATTTAATCATATTTGAAAATTATCATCACTATAAACTCTAATGTTTTTCATGGAGCCGCTGTCTTTCAATGCGTTCTGGAACTGGGTTTTAATTTTATTAATTGATAGTGGCATTACTAGAATTCATACAAGTTTATTGGTAAATGATTTGCAACTGTCGCGATAGGGTGTCAGAGCAATGTTAATATATTGGAAATATTTTTATTTTTCTGTGTGTTGGGGAGTAGTGGCTAATGCTACTCGACTGCGACATCGTAGTAAGTGAGTTCGAACTCCAGTCGTACTATGATGATTACTTTCTACGACGACGGCCGATTACACTTAAAAGCAACGCTCTCCTTTAAACGGATGGACACTCTCTGGCGGCCTTTACATATATACATATGTATATATTTATCAGTTAAGATCATTGTTCCAGTCTGTAGGTTTCCATCCCGGCTGGAGGTAGCCTGCTAATGTCTAGTGACCACTGAAGGAACCTGATACGTGGAAACACGTGGTCTGTGAATGGTATATATATATATATATATATATATATATATATATATATATATATATGAATGCACACACACAACACACATACACACACATATATATTATATGATCTATAGGAGTCAGACCACTATCGACTAGGTTTCCACTCGAGTGGCTCTTCAGGTTGTTTTATAATCATTTAAAAAACCATTTTTTATTGACTAAGGGAGCCATGGTTTTTTTAAGTCTACATTCTTTTAGAATTTATATATATATATATATTATATATAATATATATATATATATATATATAAGGTGAAAGATTGTGAGTGAGAGAGAGAGAATATGATAAAGTTTAGGTAGATACATAGGTCGATATGATCAGTCTGAGATAGATAGATATAAAAAGACTGAGGTAGATAGATAGATAGATAGATAGATATGAACAGGCTAAGATAGATAGGTAGATACGAATTTAGTGCGTAGAACAAATTGAAGGAAGACATAAAAGATCTTACAAAGAAATGTAGAGGTTCGTTAATTCTATTTGTCGTTGCTTAAAACTTAAACATCACGGTGGCGTCGACTCAAATATACCGAAGGAAATCCTTAGTGATTCTTTCATTAGAAAGGTAGAAGTTTAACATCCTTCAAAAATGGTATTCGTTGTACTCATCTTCGAATTAAAGTTATTAATATCTTCCGCGAATTTGGGTCTCGCTTAGTTGCTATACGACCTTGTTAACTTCAACCTTGACCTTTAATGTACAAAGGTAATGAGTGCAAGTTGACGTTTATTTTGCCTTCACGGTTAAGGGCAAGAAATCTGTTGAACCCAATAAGTAAAGGATGCTGAGTAGGTGTGGGCGTGTATATGTGACTCTCTTCTCTCTCACTCTATCTCTCTCTTTCTTTCTCTCTCTCTCTTCTTTTCTTTCTCTCTCTCTCTCTCTTTCTCTCCCTCTCCCTCCCCCTCTTCTTGTGTGCAGGAACGTGTACAGCCATATCTATATTAGTGATTGGAAGGAATTGGTGTTCTTTATAAAGTGAAGGATGCTGAGTAGGTTGTGGGTGTATATGTGATCCTTTCTCTCTCTCTATCTCTCTCTTTCTTTCTCTCTCTCTCTCTTTCTCTCTCTCTTCTCCTCTCCTCCCCTCTCTCTCTCTTGTGTGCAGGCACGTGTACAGCCATATCTATATTAGTGATTGGGAAGGGATTGTGTTCTCTATAACGTGAAGGATGCTGAGTAGGTGTGGGCGTGCATATGTGACTCTCTTTCTCTCTCACTCTATCTCTCTCTTTCTTTTCTTTCTTTCTCACTCTTTCTCTCTCTCTCTCTCGTCTCTCTCTCTCTCTCTCTCTCTCTCTCTCTCTCTGTGTGCAGGAAGTGTACAGCCATATTATATTAGTGATTGGGAAGGAATTGTGTTCTTTATAAAGTGAAGGATGCTGAGTAGGTGTGGGTGTGTATATGTGACTCTCTTTCTCTCTCACTCTATCTCTCTCTTTCTTTTCTTTCTTTCTCTCTCTCTCACTCTCACTCTTTCTCTCTCTCTCACTCTCTCTTCCTCTCTTTCTCTCTCTCACTCTCTTTCTTTTTCTCTTTCTCTTCTCACTCTCTTTCTTCTCTCTCTCACTCTCACCTTTCTCCCTTTCTCTCTCTCTCTCTCTCTCTCTCTCTCTCTCTCTGTGTGTGCAGGCACGTGTACAGCCATATCTATATTAGTAATTGGGAAGGGATTGTGTTCTCTATAAAGGGCCTAAAGATTTGATATACAACTATCAAATTCAGTATACATACTTGTGGAACACCAGCCGAATAATTTACCATGAAATATTTTTGTTTTAAGTAGTAAAAAGTCGTCGGGGTGGCCTAAAGTCGGTATCAGCTAGACAGCGAGGGAGTCTATCCCCCTTTCACTAGCGCTAGACCAAGGAGATTGTTGTTGCGTACGAGGTGGGGCGCTACACCTACCATCAGCTCCTCACTTTACTGCACAGATCCCGGTGCTACTCATCCGCTGAGTTAGCGAAGGCCGGTATCGAACTAGGAACCTTGTGATTTCTAGCCGAACGTTCTACCGACTAAGCTAGTCTCTGAAAAGAATAAACATTAATCAACGAAATCTGAAGTAATAAATGACTTAATGTACAGAATTGAAATTTTCTAAACCTCAAATTGGGGTGGAGATTAACGAGTTGTCTTGCTAAAAATAATTATTCAAATTTAATTAAAATTAATTATAAGACCTCTTTAATTCAGTCGGTATAGCGTCTGACAAGGAACCACGGATTCCAGGTTCGATACCGGCCCTCGCCAACTCAGCCTTTGAGTAGCAAAGGGACCTGTGCGGTAAAGTGAGGAGCTGATGGTAGGTGTGGCGCTCCACCTTAGAAACCAAAGCAATCTCCTTGGTCTAGCACTTGTGAAAAGGGGATAGACTTCTTCGCTGCTTGGCTGATACCGACTTTAGGCCTCCCCGACGACTTTGCTTTTTACTTTACTTACTTATTTAAAAGAAATTAATTACATTTAAGGTGCGTTTTCAAGACGGCGATATAAACTGATTATTTATACTTGTAACTTAATCAAGACAAGTAAGGACTACAAACAAATATGTCTTCATCAAGGCGTTCTGAAAGCACAGAATGTCGGTGGTGCTGTCGAATACGCCGACTGCACCTCTGCATGAGAAAATATTTGACTCTGGACATTTGCTTTTATTTATTTTACAAGCAAGAATTTGCACCCTCAGTAATGTAATGAAATATATTAAATTAGAAATACTAATGAAACTAATTAAGAATGCAGATAAAATGATTGGAAACAGAGGGGATATAATCGAAAAATAGACCAACTTTGAAACCTTCGCTTCCATCATTTTCCATCACTCACGTCTTTCATTGCTAAATCTTCCTAATTTAACTATTTAGTTAAATTAGGAAGTGAAAAATAAAATTACAGTTATTTCTTGTTAATGGATTTCTTTTAAGATTTATCTACAAGATTTTTGCTCATATTTATTGAAATAAAAATAAACAATTAGAAATCAATAATAACAGTCGCATATTTACTATAATCAATTTTTTAAGATCAATGTGCAAATTAGCCTTCCCGTTCACACTATTAACTGCTATTTTGTTGTATATATATATATATATATATATATATATATATATATATATATATATATATGGCAGTCACCATTTGTTTTTTACTGCTCGTCCCTGTGCAAACAAAGACAC
>CM042138.1:136157448-136167448 GCA_023376005.1 Doryteuthis pealeii | reverse complement strand
GTAGTATTGTATTGAAGGCGCTTTGAGTGTAACGGTTATCATTGTAATAAGTGGACTTGGTTACTCAAGTTCGAATCCTGGATTAGATTTTTTGCATTTCACATAATGCTAATATGATTGGAAAAAGTATGATAATTTAAAACGATGCAAAAAACTACATCGTAACATACAGACCTACATATAGAATTCTATTAACGTGAATGAGTTTTTTTGAGTGGATATAGTATTGAAGGCACTTTGAGTGTAACGGTTATCGTTGTAAAAAGTGGACTTGGTTACTCAAATTCGAATGCTGGATGAAGTTTTTTTCCTGGATTATTTTCCATAACGGTAATACGATTCTGAAAAGTATGATAATTTAAGACGATGCAAAAAACTACATCGTAACATACATACCTACATATAGTATTCTATTAACGTGAATGAGTTTTTTTTTTTGAGTGGATGTAGTATTGTATTGAAGGCGCTTTGAGTGTAACGGTTATCATTGTAATAAGTGGACTCGGTTACTAAAGTTCGAATCCTGGATGAGGTCGTTTGCATTTCCCATAATGCTAATACGATTGGAAAAATTATGATAATTTAAAACGATGCAAAAAACTACATCGTAACATACAGACCTACATATAGAATACTATCAGCGTGAATGAGTTTTTTTGAGTGGATGTATTGAAGGCGCTTTGAGTGTAACGGTTATCGTTGTAATAAGTGGACTCGGTTACTAAAGTTCGAATCCTGGATGAGGTCGTTTGCATTTCCCATAATGCTAATACGATTGGGAAATGTATGATAATTTAAGACGATGCAAAAAACTACATCGTAAGATACAGACCTACATGTAGAATTCCATTAAGGTGAATGAGTTTTTTGAGTGTATATAGTATTGAAGGCACTTTGAGTGTAACGGTTATCGTTGTAATAAGTGGACTTAGTTACTCAAGTTCGAATCCTGGATGAGGTTGTTTGCATTTCCCATAACGGTAATACGATTGGGAAAAGTATGTATTTACGCAATCCATCCACAACGGACAGAAGGATATGACATAAAGTCGCATATATGGGGCATCCAGCAAGGATAGAACTCGACATTCAGTAGTAATGGATCTACGAGACTAGCTTGGCACAATGCGCAATATGTCAGCGCACTTACTACTACGATACTACCGAACACAGCGGGTTTTTATTGAATTGTTTCGGTCACATGATATACGCGCAGCAAAGTAGCATGTCCCAAAATATTGCAAAACTTTTGACTCAACCTACTATTTTGCGCCAAATGACTTAGCATAAATCAAGGACGTTAACATTTTCATTAACCTAGCCCTAAATCTAACCCTAACCTTATTCGTTAGAACATCTCTATTTCACCATCATTAGCTCGCACTTCTCTCTCATCACGCGTCCCTATCCGTCATCCCTCCTGGCAGGTCTTCTGCACGGCATGCAGAATCCATACAGAGTTAATAGATGTAGGTTTTCTCTGGTCAACTTACACTGGTGTATCCATGTGTAGCTGCCCATGGGAAAACGTTACCTATGAGCTGGTCCATGCTTTTCCAAAGGTTCTCAGCATGTGTTGATAATCCTACTTGGATGGTTTGTGTGATAGGAAGTAAGTGGCCATACAACTAGGGCGCTACTTCTAAGATTTGTTCAAGACAACATGCAGCATCATTGTGTAGTTCCCGTCTAGCTTTTTTCTCCAAGCGTTTTGTTAAGTCTAAGTGGTGTAGCCATACCGTAGCACTAACACGGTTACCAATTGGAAGGATTCTCACTTATCAGAGAATCAGATTTGCATATGATCGATTGGCTGTCTGTGGCAAGCTATGCCTTTTTCCTACGTACATTGACATCGCTTTCTGTAGATGAGATATTACTACCTATGTATGTGAACTGGTCTACTGATTTCAGGGCTTACTGTTCAGTGTAGACATGTCTCCATCTTGTTTAAAACACATGAACACCGTTCTAACTAAGTTCACATAGATGCAGATGCCTTTTGCCGCCTTTTCTAGGCTATGCTGCAATGATTTGGCTTGTGCAGGTGTATTTGCGAGAAGCGCTAGATGATCTGCGTGGGCAGCATATGCCATAGTTTTTTGTGGGATATCTGTTACGATTTTACGGGACATTCTTTAGGCTCCAAGCAAGGGCGCTTGTCCAGCAGAAATCCTTGGTAAAGAATCCTTTGGTTGTCCCTTGGTGTTCCTCAGTATTGCAACTCATTCGTCAATGATTGCAAATAGACGTCTCTTAGTATCAGTGATTAAGTAGTCAACCAGCCACGCATTAGGGCTGGTGATTTGCTGAGGTTTAAACTCCGTGACCTCGCCTAGTCTATAAATTTAAGTGGTGTATTGTAGCACACCTTACATATCGAAATATGGAAGCGCGTGGTGTAATGGTTAGAATTGTAGAAAATGTACTCGTCGACCCGAGTTCAAATTCTCGACGGGGCTGTTTGCATTTGACATATCGATAACACCCTTGGGAAAGGTAGAAATCCATATGTTCTCCCTCCAGCTATGGGTAAATAGTATGGCAGACTGGACTTTTTAACCTTGGATAGGTAGCCAGGAGAAGGAAAACTTTGAATTCAAACCTGTTAAACTCCGTTTAAGAAATTGACCTTGTGTCGCATCCTGCTCGTGCGGAGGGGGTTCCGTATATATATTATATATATATATATATATATAATATATATATATCGAAATATTTTCAACAATATCACCGGTTTCTGGCTTTTTTTAGCGTTAAGACTTTTTCTTTCATGAGATCTAATGACGTTCGTAGTGTATGACCAGGTATATTATAAATATATATATAATATATATATATATATATATATAGTGTTAATGTATCTCCTTGTAGGACAAATTCAAAGAGATATGTGGCATCATATGGTGAACGAATAATTGCTTTCGTGTCTTTGTAGGGCATTATTCTAACCCCAATCTTAAGCTTATTCGTTAAATCATCTCTATTTACAGGTAGATTGTTTTAGATGAATTCTATTTGTATAAAAATTGTTTTTAAATAAATTGCTGTAGATTCTTTGCACCTCAAAGTATTTGGCATTTTCTAAATGTGAAATGCAACAGCAAAATTAAATGATATTGTCATTTCGTGGCGGTACGGGTAAACGAGCAATACAAAAAAGGACTAAAGATCGCGTGGGCTGAGATAGATAGATAGATAGAGAGAGAGAGAGAGAGAGAGAGAGAGAGAGAGAGAGAGAGAGAAAATAGAGAGAGAGAGAAAGAGAGATAGGGGAGTGTGCGTAAGAGAGAAATAGAATGTTAAAGAGTGAAAGAGAGAGAGCGTGTGTGTGAGAGAGTGGGGGGTCTGTAAGTAAGAGAGAGCGTATGTGTATGAGGAGAGAGAGAGGGTGTGCATGTATATGAGAGAGAAAGAAAGAAAGAGAGAGAGAGATAGAGAGAGAGAGAGAGAGAGAGAGCGATAGGGAAAGAGTGTTTGTGTGTGTTTGTGAGAGAGAGTATGTCTGCATGTGTGTGTGTGTGTGTGAGAGAGAGGAGGAGAGAGAGAGAGAGAGAGAGAGAGAGAGAGAGAGAGAGTATGAGTGTGTCTATGAGAGAGAGAGACAGAGAGAACAGAGACAGAGAGACAGAGTGTGTGTATGATGTGTGTGTGCGAGATAGAGGTAGAGTGTTTGTATATGCGCGTGTGTGTGTATGTGTGTGAATGGAGAGAGAGAGAGAGAGAGAGAGAGAGAGAGAGACAGAGACAGAGACAGAGACAGAGACAGAGTGTGTGTGTGTGTATGTGTATGTGTGTGTGCGAGAGTGTGTGTGTATGAGAGAAAGATAGAGAGTGTGAGTGTGTGTTAGCGGAGTGTAAGTGGAGAGTTAGGGAAATAGAAAGGAGAGTTGTAATAAATAGAGATAACTGGAGAGCTGGTATGATAGAAAACGAAAGGAAAAGAGAAGGGAATTCAGCAAATTCGGGAGAGTGTCGGCGCGAAATAAAGCTCATAAAGTATCCATCTGACTATGGGTGGGATGCGAATTGCTGAATGATCGGGGGATGTGCTTTACAGGTCGTAAATGTCAGGCGTAAGCATTTTAAGCCGTGACGAATACCACGCCCTACACCTGGGTAGCCGAGAACACGTGGAAGATCGGCGCTCAAACCTCGTTAGACGTCGCCAACAGCATCCTCAGCGTGCCGAGACTGTTGGACAAGACCACGTGGTCAGAAAATTAGTGGGACTTTTTGCACGCACTAAGTCGGTTTGGGTTTAGAATATAAATGATCGCGATGATAGAAATGGCACGTGTTATTCTTTTCGGCTTTCAACTGACTTGGAATAAAATATCAGTTTGCCCTGCTTTTTTTTTGTTTTTGTTTTTTCGCCGCCTTTCTTCTTCTTTAGTCGTTTTTTGTCATTTTAACCATCACTTTTGTTTGTTTGTATTTTTTTTTTTTTAAATCATTTTTTTAATTTGTTTTTTTTTTTTCATTCTTAACTTTGAAAATCTCCTATCTTTTTATTCTTTTGTTCTTCTCTACCATTATGAACTCTTTCTCACATTCTTCTTCTTCTTCTTCTTCTTCTTCTTCTTCTTCTTCTTCTTCTTCTTCTTCTTCTTCTTCTTCTTCTTCTTCTTCTTCTTCTTGTCCAATTCTTTCTTTCTTCTTCTTCTTCTTCTTTCTTCTTACTTCTTTCTTCTCTTGTACTTCTTCTTCTTCTCTTCTTCTTCTTCTTCTTCTTCTTCTTTCTTTCTTCTTGTACAATTCTTCTTCTTCTTCTTCTTCTTCTTCTTCTTCTTCTTCTCTTGTACAATTCTTGTTGTTGTTTTGTTGTTGTTGTTGTTGTTTTCTTCTTCTTCTTCTTCTCTCGTCCAATTCTTCTTCTTTTCTTGTTGTTGTTGTTGTTGTTCTTCTTCTTCTTCTTCTCTTCTTCTACTTCTTCTTCTTTTTTTTATGTTCCAATTCTTTCATTAACAAAAAATCCCCCTTCTCTTTATTCTATTATTTATCTCTACCTTTTCACCCTCTTTTCTCACATTCTTTTTCCCCCTGTATTTTGTTTATGTTCCCATCTTTGAGTCGCCTCATTTCCTTCTTGTCCTGTGATTGTGTTTACATGGATTCTTTCCTCTGTCGGTAGTGTGCAGGTAGAGAAGGAGTACTACGTGTGGGTATGAAATGGGGAAAACACTCCCCCCTATTCCAGCCTGAAAAAATAGTTTTATTGTATCATAAAGAATGTCTCCCTTCTTTTAAAATACATCTTTTTAAAGAGGAGATATTGGAAAATGCCCATAATTGACTTTCATGCATCGTCATCATCATCATCGAGGTGAGCTGATAGCACGGATCCTCTCTCTCTCTCTCCTCTCTCTCTCTCTCTCACCATCTGTCTCTTGGGGTCATCGCCTTTGGTAAGTCCGCTACAGGGCACCCAATGTGCTGGTAAAGCTGGTTTCAGTTTAGGGCAGGGCCCGGCAACCTTTTTGGAGAAAGGGGGTCAATTCCCTATGCAGTGTCTCGGAGAAAGGACATGGTATTAGATATAATACAAATAAATTTTCTCAGACTCAAACCACTTTGGCCTTTAATGAGTTAACCTTAATCGAACTACTGTATTTCTATTCAATACAAATTGGATAGTCAGAGTCCAGATGTTAAGTTGGCGGCTGGACGAAAACCACTTGAGGGCTGGACGTGGCCCGCGGGCCGTGGCTGCCGACCCTTGGTTTGGGCTTTTCCTCTAGACTAGTTGCCCAACCAAGGCTAAAATCCCCATCTGTCCTTATATTTTCCTATAACTGGGGCCTGCGGAGGATGGGAGATGGAGTCATGTCTTTTTCAAGGGTGCTAGCTCGAAATGAAATACAAACAGCCTTGCTCAAGTTTAGAACTCGTCACCAATTTTTCTTTTCAAAGTTTTGCTAAGTGCTCCTTAGTGAATGTACCTCTCAATTTGTATGTTGTTTTCATTTCTAGGCTGTCCAGATTTAAAGCTATTGCCCTCGTCACCTTGTATTTTGTGTAGATTTAAAGCTATTGCCCGTCACCTTGTATTTTGTGTAGATTTAAAGCTATTGCCCTCGTCATCATGTATTTTGTGTAGATTTAAAGCTATTGCCCTCGTCATCATGTATTTTGTGTAGATTTAAAGCTATTGCCCTCGTCATCATGTATTTTGCGTAGATTTAAAGCTATTGCCCTCATCACCATGTATTTTGTGTAGATTTAAAGCTATTGTCTTCGTCACCATGTATTTTGTGTAGATAAAGCTATTCTCTTCATCCCCAGATATTTCGCGTAGATTTAATAAAAACATTTCAGAAGCCGCACTTTTCGCACATTCAGCTTCAGTTTTATTAATCCGCATCTTACTCTTCAGTGATAATCTAAGGTTTTTGTTTTCATTGATTTTTTTGTTCTATTTCGTGTTTTCTGTTTTCTTTTCTTTTCTGTCCATCGCAACTGCATCATTTCAAATAAGATACAAAAATATAATTTCACATTAATATCGATAAATAAAGTGTAAAAGTTCATTTCTTAAACAAAGTGATAAATTTTATGGCAAAATTGCATTTTAAGATAATTTAATTATTAAGAACACGCATCAATAAACCTACTCACGAGTTTTTAAATGTTACATTAATTGTAGTATGACTAGCTGAAGTTTCAGCCTACGCAAGGTAAAAGAAAAATCAAAGCAGATATAATAGTTTGATTTTTATCATTATTAATGTGTTCATTTTTGTAGGAAACTATAAATTTAACTCTTTGCATACTTAAGCTGCTCACAGTGACTTGCCCACTACTATGATCTTACATAGCCGCTCGCAGCGTCCCTCGCACATGTCACTTGCTTTCACTCAGATTACAATAATTGTTATAGGTGATGCACCCTATTGACCAATGAAATGCGCCAACGGCTACTATAAATAAACAGGGATAATTGTGTTGAGTTATTTAGATATAAGGCATGGGGCAAATTATCACTCCTAAATATAGACTCGTTGACTACCACGTGACCACCGAAGGCATTTCTATTGTCCAATCACTGGCACTGCTGCTGCTGCTTCTGCTGTATTAATAGAGACAACATTCTGAGCTTATTTCATTGACATTTGGATTCTCTTGGACGAAGGACTTACAAGGAATACTTTAACACCGGATTCTTATTGGCTTGCTTACTTACTTATTACATCTGGAACCTAGGATGCCGACCAGATACTTAACAAATTGTGGCTTAGGAGCAAGCCAATGCGAGTGCCAATAACTCTGTTCGTTGGACGTAATTTCCACATCTCTCTATTGTATTATCTACTTTCTGTTAATACATTTTTCTACTTTTCGTTACCCGTTGTTTTGTTCTTATTTGACCACTTAAAACCTCACAACAATAATGATAGGACTTTATTTTAATAGAATGGGTTCTGAGGGGAATAGATAGTGAACCTTGATATATACCATCATATAGGTTAAAAATACCAAGAGAATTTGGTACAGATGTGGGTGCAGTTTGGTAGGAAAAGAGTTAATGATTGATTAACTGATTGATTTAAATGGCATATTGACCCATCTAGGATTATCTTATGCCGAGAGAGTTGCGTTAACTGTATGTTCATATTCATATTTATTGCGTAGGTGTTTCTTAAGACTTTCTTGTTTGTTTGTTTGTTTCATTTTACGGCATATCAACCACGATGCGTCATTCAATGCCGGCAAAGTTTTGAAAGATTCGTCACGATAGTTAGGAAAAAAAGTTTAAACTCAATGTTTTGGGAAAACAAATTTTCTATTTAACCCATAGATGGAACTCTAGCAGGTACTCCCACTCCGGGTCAGAGTGGACCTGGAAGCAATGGTGATGAAGGCGTGCTCCATATTCCCCAGACATCCAGAATTGAAACATCACCATTAGATAGAGTTTAACAGTTACCATTGAATGGGTAATCTATACTCCCCAGATCTTCAGAACTGGAGTCTCACCATCAGATCCAGTTTAGTGCCATACCCAGGACATTTCTTTAGGGTGGATAATTCTTCTCTGCAGGAGATACGGTCAGTGTATCCTAAGGTCCACCAACTATGTCCTAAAAAATTAAACATTATCGCTGAAATCTTCAGATTTCCTAAAAAAAAACATCCCATTGCAAATATTTTTGATTAACATAGAAGATTTTAAACGTCGTAACTCTAAGAATACATAATATAGCAATATGATATAATATAATGTATTATCTATACATATATAAAGGGCAGTTGTGTGACAAAAAAGTATGTTTCATTTATTTTTTTTGCATTTAGTTTCTTTTCTTTTCGTAACGTTTTCAAGTCAGTGCACTTTTCAATTTAAAAATAGTATACTATACTTAGTATAGTATATTATTGTTATCAAATTTATAGTAATCTATAATAATTCGATATTCGATCGGCTACGCTTTGAATTAATAATTTTATTTTTTTAAAGATTATTTATCGTTTTACTAATTTGATAACTTTATTTAATTTTTTTTTTGTTGCTTTGAAATATTAATTTGAAATTTAGCAAATCGCATCATTTATATTTTATTTAAAAAATATAGTTAATCATTGAATTAAAATTTCTTACTATATCATTATGTGATGTAATTCCCTCTACTCTGGCGAAAAAAAATCTCTGACTTCCCACTAGGCCGGATTAAAATAAGATCTTTTTACGTGGGGATTTTTATTTTAAACCATGTTTTCTTCTCCTCTACCCGGGCTTCGCCGGGTAGCCGCTGCCAGTAATATATAAATGTAAATATATTAGAATATATAAATGTATATAAATATAATATATTAGAATATATAAATGTAATGGATGAAGAAATGCTGAAAAATTTGTTCACTGCATTGGTAAGACCTCATTTGGAGTTTACTAATGTGGTTTGGAGCCCAAGACTCATCAAGGACACAAAACTCATTGAGGGAGTTCAGAGAAGAGCTACTAAATTAGTGAATAATTAAAAATCCCTTTCGTATGAAGAAAGACTTGGGAACATTGACTTATCAAGTTTGGTTTTCCGAAGTATAAGAGGGGATATGATTGAAGCCTACAAATACACGCATGGTTTTATTCAACAAACTCTGACCTACTAAACATTGCTCAAAATATCTATACAAGGGGACATAAATTAAAACTCCTTAAAAAATCTTGTAAAGCAAACGCAAGACAAAATTATTTTAGCTACTGAGTGGTGAATACATGGAATAAACTACTTTCATCAGTAGTGAATGCCCCATCTCTAAACTCATTCAAGGTAAAGTTGGATAATCTATGGAATGATTATAAATATTTTGTAGAATTAAAATGAATATTTATAAGGAACAGCTGACAGGTCTCAGACCTAATATACGAGCTGAAAGGATATTATTATTATTATTATTATTATTATTATTATTATTATTATTATTAAATGTCTGGTTGATTAGTTGGTTGGATTTTATTCCATGTCAACCCTTTGGTTATTTTATGCCGAAGATGTTTCTGTTTTGTTCAATTTTGTTCGGCATTCAAAATTCTTAAAACTCATTTTTAAACACCTTTTCAAATTCATTTTTGATCTGCCACATAGATTGGATCCTAACAGGTACTACCACTCCAGGTCAGAGTGAATCTGGAAGTGTTGGTTATGAATGGGTACACCACAATTCCCAATGCTCCAGAATAAGAACCTCACCACTAGATGCTGTATCCCCCAGCCATCACCTTCTAGGACATATATAATAAAAAGCGTTGGGGGGTTGCCATAAGAGCAATTGAGGAATACGGTCGGGACAATCATTACAGTGCTAGGGCTTGACGTGACCAGCCGATTGATTGAAGTGTTATACTGCAAGAGAAAATTCATATTACGTTATATTGTATTATTTTTTTTAAATACTGCGTTATATTGTATGATTTTGTTATACTGCGTTATATTGTATTAATTTTTTATACTGTGTTGTATTGTATTAATTTTTTATACTGCGTTATAGTGTACTAATT